>RJWH01000075.1:0-391112 GCA_004363575.1 Solenodon paradoxus
AAAGCTTGGTTTGGATGAGCTAAAGAGAGGAATCAGAGTTAAATCAGCTTTGAGATTCTAGGTAGTCCTCTGAACCCAGATGCCAAGTAGGTCTTAGATTTACCAGTAGTAGAGAGGAATCAAGCTGAATATTTGGATGAACATCTTTTAAGTTTTCCTTCATACAGATTTTGTGAAATTCTTACTATATTCATTGTAATAATTTTAAAATTTCATTTTTTGCTATTGTATTTTATATTTATTTATATATTATATATTTTGACTGGTTTTGACTTTGTTAATACAGGCTATTGATGTTAGCTTGTCATCCTAATCATTTTACTGAATTCTTTTATTTATAAAAGTTTTTAAATTGATCTAATTTCTCATCTCCTTTGACTTCTCTGTTAAATTTTATTAAACTTTTCAATTCTAAGAACCATCACTTTTCTTTCTTGTTTCCATCTGCTCTCCTCTACCTGAAATATCAATTCTTGACTTTACCTGTGAATTTCTATGCATTCCCCAAAACCCAACTCATGTTTTCCATCTATAAAACATTTCTAGATTCCTAGGATTTCTTTTCCCATGAGCTTCAACTGTACAAAAGACTTTCATGAACTTCATTGAAATTTTGTATGTGTGTACGTATGTGTATACGTATCTCAGTTCTTTGCACAATACAGTTTTAGGGGTTGCAACTAGGTCTTAATATTTTTATACCCTTAATGTTTAACTATATCTTGATTGTTACAGATAAATATTTGTTGAATACAAGAGTGGTCAAATTCTGCAGATAAAAAAATCTTTCAAAATTAGATAATATTTTTTCTTATATGTTTTAAAGCATTTTATTTAATTTTATTTAGTTATTCTGTTTGGTTGTTTCCCCAACCTCAGGATGCAAACTTGGGTCCTTGTGATGTATGTGGACTATGCTCCACTGGAGGTGGTGGACCAAACCACTACTCCATCCAGTCATGCCTCTTATAGATTTTATAAGCTTGTTATATATAGCAATACTTTAAACAATTCATTTTGTCACAGTTGTAAATCTTTTCTAAAGTGTAATAATATATCTCTGCAATTATACTAAAAATCAAAGGCCTACTAGTTTAGAAAATTAATGTAAATGGTAGGAACCTTGATTTTCATGATTCTGAGTACATAAAAGTGTTTGGATTTGTGTAACCTTAAATTTTGAAAATACTGAATGGCTGGATATTACTTATTTCCTTAGACATAAACCCTTTTATCTTGTTTGGTTTTTATTTTTACCTAGGAAAAGGGGAGAAAGAGGAATTAATGGTTTTATCTTTTTTCTGAATGGAAAGCAATAGTATTTGTTCTTCCAAAAGCAATCAGGTTTTCATAAAGGTAACATTTTCAAAAACTCTAATTTCAGAAGCTCTAATTGAAGTACTTTAACAAACATATATCTAATTATAGTTGCCTTATCTTTATTTTCATGTTTCATTTTCAACTCATCAAATCATGGAATTGACTTGTGTGAAACTTTTTACTTGTTTTTATTATAAATTGGTTAAGAGATTGTCCTAATAAGTGACACCAAAGAATATTTGTTGGAATAATTATTTGTAACATTTTTCATTGAAGTAGAAAAATAATTTATCAAATAGCCAATTATAGTTCATTGTTCATTGCTAGGCACAGTAGGAAATATAGCATACTTCCTTTTTTCAGGGGATTATGGATATAGACAGACAGATGAAACTGGTACTCAGAAAAAGCTGTTATATTTATGGATTCTGTTGTGTGTAGTATAGAGAGAGAGTCTCTCTGTTGGGGTGGTGGTGGGAGGGAAAAGATAGTCTCAGCTAGATTTTGATTGATGGCAGCATGGGTTTATCTGAATAGAATTATCTGTGTAGAGATAACTAGATTGAACAAAAAGAATGAAAGACACAAAGGCAATTGCTATTAGGAGGCATGGAAATAAGATACTGATCTCCAATCTGAGACCGTAGGATTTTTATAATTTATCTCGTCAAAAATTTTACTTCTGCTTTGCAATAGGGAACATATATTACTTTAATTTGATGGAGACAAACATAAGATTTCCTTGTTTTTATGTTTCTCTGTGTTACCAAGGAAAGTAGGCATATTGTTGAGAACAAACAAAAGCTGGTTAAAAAGAAGCCAGGGGGGAAAAAATTCCTTAATTCCATCATCTCTAATAAGCTAACAGTTAACCGTTTGGTGTGTTATTTTCTAGATGTGAAAATCATAGACACATTATGTTTTTAATAAAATTTAAGAATGTTATAAAGTTACTTTATGTGTATATTTTATTTTTTGTGTCTCATTTTTATTTTAGGAGAAAACCAAAGGCCAAGGCACCACTTCCTCCAGCTGAGGCCAAAAACATCGATGACTGTTCAGTTGATGATTCTGTAGAATCTTCTACTTTCATCATGGAACAGAAAGAAAACTTGATAGACAAGGATATTGAACTCTCAGTGGTTCTACCTGGGGACATTATCAAATCTACTACTGTTCATGGCAGGTATGATACAGGGAAGAAATACCAGGACTTCTCTTTCTTTGGTCGTGGAAACACTTTCTATACTTTTGAGTTTTTTCTCTTTGACAAAATACTTCATCACTCAGTTATTTATTAAGGTACTAACATTTTCTTAAAAAATCAGTTTTAATATCAATGTTGTGAATTGTTCAACCCCAGACAAGCCATTCTTGAAATTTAGATATATTTTATATATTGTTAGTCATTTAATGTTTAAAGAAATTTTCTTTCCCAGAGGAACAGTCATCACTTATATTGATTTTATAAGTCAAACTTATAATTCAGAACAGTGACCCATAAGAAAATCCTCTCTTCTCCTCTTCAAATGATGCTTTTCCTTTAACCTACTTCTCTGATTTTGATTTTCATGTTACTATTTTTTAAAGTTATAATGCCCTCTTCTTACTTTATCAAGACAGAGGAATCTATCTGTAAAATTAGCAGGAATTTTTACTAGATGGAATGAATTAATTTACTAAGTATGTGAATATGCTTAATAGAAATGAAGAATTAAACTTTAGCCGAGCAAGAGAAGTGAAGATGTGATTTAGGAAAGTGGTATTTTTAATACTTGCATAAAAATTAGAAAAATGGAATAAAGTCAATTGTAATTTTCCATTCATTCTGAAGTGGAAAGTTACATGAGTTGTATGCTGGTCTTGTTCCACCTTTCCCGTCAACTATCCTTTTGTTATCAGGAGACCTGTTTTAGAAATTTAAGCTGTTTTGACCTTAGTATAGTGTATGTGTGTTTTTGTGTAGAACAAAGGAATAAGTACAGATACATTGGGATATTCAATGTGGTTTTATCAGGAAGAAACCTGCTCAGGATAGCTTTAAGATTTTTTGTAGAGATTATGTATAACTACAAATTCCAAGTTTGTGAAAATGAGAAGTTCGGTATTAGCCAACAAAATATAGCATTGTGTATTAAATTCTCATTAATTTAAGTCAGCTGAATTTTGCTATTTATTTTGTATTAAATGTAGTTTGGGAGAGAATACGCTGAACTGTGTTTATAAGATTGAGAACTTTGTGACTATCTTTGATTGGTTTCTACCTCAGATGAAGGTATTTTTGAGTTGGAAACAATGACTATCATCTTTAATCCTTGAACTAATGCCATTTACCTGACTTTAAAATAAGCCATTCACTTTGGTTGTTTCTTCTAGTCCTCACCCTTGGGCTTTACGTGAACCACACCATAGCCACAGACCTCACGCCTAAGCCACGATATTTTTTTATTGAGCATACCAGCCATCTGTTTATATTGCCATCATCTTGTTGTTACCTTCTCGGTATTTTCTTTTTTAACCTCAGTGACTGTAATAAGAACATCATGATTTTCCTCTTTATCCTGTCACGCAGCATAGTTATTTTAGGCTTTTTCACACACCACCCCAGCTAACTTCTGTTACTCTGGGAACCTGACTCCACAGTTTACACCAGGATGCTGGGATCTCCTCATTTGGAAGGTGTTTCATTACTAAGATTTGAGGTTCTGTCTTTGAATACAATCTTTTCTCCCATGTAGCTTATGCATTTTGTTTTGCTTAATTGAATTTGTTGTTCATCTTCTTATTAAGTTCACTTTGTGACAGCTGGCTCTTTAGGTTGCTACATTATTCTTCACATTTAACATGGATTCTGCATCAGTTCCTTCTATGATATACATACTTTAAGGCACCCTAGATTTTCTCACTGTTTAGAGCTTTTAGCATATTTGCTACCCAGGTCCCTCAACCCGAGTAAATTTCCATCAGCTTATTGTTTTGAGCCATCCAGTGTTATAGAATTGCCTCTGTTTCTTTTATCTATAAAATATTTTATTAAAAATGTTAGGATTAAGTGAAATGCTATCAGCACCTGGCACAGACTGACTTTCCTTAACCCTGGAAGGCTTGTCTCCATTTATCTCCATCCTCAGATTAATTTGACTAAAATACCCCTTTGTTTGTGGCACTACCTTTGATGAAAGACTTCAGGAACAGTAATTCAATCCCAAATTATGGAAGTCCAAATTATTAAATCTGGAGATTGGGGTACTTTGTTTTCGCCTCCAAAATTAAGTAGGCTTTTCCTTACAGCTTCTCTTTGTATAATCTTAAACATCATCTGCACGACTCTTTGTTCTACAGACTGTCTGCTTTTACCACCTCCATACCTTTCTGAAAGTTTTTCCATTTTTGCAAGCTAAGGAGTACTTACCACCCACATTTTAGGTTACATCATCAAAGTAACACGTTTTATATAGAGGTTTCTTGATCCCCTCTGTTACCTCTGACTTTTCAATCTTCTGATACTTTATACTATTCATGGTTATCCTATATTGTCTCATGCTATTATTTATGTTGTGTATCTTTTCTTCTTGAATAAACCTTAAGTGATGAGAGAGCATCATTACTTTTCTTTATAGTGCTTAGCACAGTTTTTTGTTTTTTGGTTTTTTTTGTAATATGGTAGGTATTTAATAAATTCATTGAAAGGAGTATTATCTCCCTAAATCCTTAAATGTAGATAGAGGTAGAAACTTAAATGGTGTACTTTTTTTTTATTTAAAACTTTTTTTTTAATTAAGGGAATATAGCATTATAACATTATATAGGTTTCAGGTGCATATCATCATAGGTCTACAAATCAACATCTGTATGTTATACAATTAGTTCACTGCCACCAGTCCAATACTATCTTATCATATAAATGACTCTTTTATCTGATTTGTCCCTCCCTCCCTATTCCTCTGGTAGTCACTAATTTAGTCCTATAGACTGAAATCTATTTTTGATTGATTCGGTCATTTGTATGTCTGGTGTCTCTGTATTTTGCATATTAGTGAAATCATACAATATTTGTCTTTCTCCTTCTGGCTTATTTCACTAAGCATAATTCCCTCTACTCTTCTCCAATGTGGCATCTACCAGTGATGTGGCCACAGAGACAAAAGAGACCTGGGGGTGTATACCCAGCAGTGTCTGTTCACTAGAAGGCTCTCCTTTTTTCTTATTCCTCCTGTGAAGTTTCATCTGGTTCTCCAGACGAAAAGCTTTGAGTTCTGTCTGCACACATTTCATCTGCTGGTTCCCCTGCTCTCTGTCCTGTGTTCACTCCTCCCCAGAATTCTATTATTATTCACAGGAAATCCTCTGCTTTATACATCAGGATTTATGCTGTCTCAGGTACTGGGGGCACCTGATTTAGAGTAAGTCCTCCATTTCTTGGGAAGAGATCTGTATCACTGGTGTCCCTTTTGAAAGGTCATGGTGCCTGGAGCAGCATTCCTGTAGAAACATGTCTCAACTTCTACCCTTCTGATGTTTTCTAACACTTTCCGTATGGACATGCTGGTCCTGCAGTCCTCGGTTCTTTTTTGAAGTCTATAATTTGTATCTAGATGTAGTTTTGCTATGTCTGTGGTGAGGAAGAGAGTACAAGATTTTAAATAGTGTAATTTGAAGAGATATTTGTATGGACCCTCATTGCTTTTAAAGAATCTTTAGATAAAGATAGTTTTTATTGGTTAGAGCAAGGCAGGGATGTCATAATGGTAATGACTCAAATTCTCATTGCTTTTAAAATTTTGTGACAAAAATATTTCGGAGAGTAGAATTTGTCTGATATTTGTGTTTTTACTAGGGAGTTTGACTTAAGAATTTTGTTCCTAACAATTTTGTTATTCAGGAATGACTCAAGTTGTAAATGCTATGACTGTTTTTTTTTTTTGATATTAAGTGTTTATTATTAAAAGTGATTGTGTGATTCTGGGTATCTTAGAAGTGTGATTCTGGATATCTTGAATGCGAATCAAGATAATTTAGAGTGCTCTTCAGCATATCTTAAGAGTGTAATTTGGAGTATCTTGAATGTTGTAGCTATTGCTGGCACATTGTTTTTAAAGAGAACTACCCAATGATTAATAACAACAATAGCAAAAGGAAATGTTCAAATAGAAAATATATTCTATATCTGAGAAATATTAGCTCTCTATATGTGAAAACTCATTGTGACATAGATCAAATTAAATTAGATTTCCCATGACTATTACCATAAAAAGAAAGAGGAAACATTTCAACAGAATGTTACAGGAATTTGGTGGGAGACTGGGAAAGAGTAAATAATTTTAAGTGCATCAAGTTCTCTTGGATAAATCAGTTTGTCTTTGTGAAAGATCTGTAATAAAAATTTGGGGGACCATCTTTTATTAGCTTTTCTAGATGTTCTCATATGTTATATTTATTTTGATAGTATTATTTATATGTTTTTTCCTTTGCATAGTGTCATCATTAGACCAAAATAAATATTCAGAAAACTTAGTATGCTTCATTTAACTTTCCTGAAAATGTTTTTTTTCAAAATATATTCTTGGAGAAGATTTTTAGAACGCTCACCCTGTCATCTTATGCAGAAGTATGCTCAGAATGTTCCATTTTAGAGAATGTGAACACAGCATTATCTTGAGAAGAATGCACTTGTTTGTACATTGATTTTTCACCAAAGAGCTTATTCAGATTAGGGAACACGATAAGGTTGGAGGTGGTAATAGATTTTATGCTCAGAGTGAAACTAAAAACTTGTTATCCTGAATTAGGTCAAGGGGCTAGCATGCATGTACCACATTGCTTTTTTGATTCTTTGCTCACAGTAAGGGTGCTGTGTGCATTCCTTAAAACTCTTACGTGTTTCTGTATATCCTGATATCATGTATGAGACTGAAGGAAGAAGGAATGAAAATATTGTGTATAATATACAGCGTACTGTAGTATGTATATTTGATATACACACATACATGCTCTGTGTGTGCATGTAAGATAGCTCTCACTTATCCTTGGTTTCATTTTTCCAAGATTTTAGTTAGATGCCATCAATTTCAGTCTTAAAATATTCTGTTAAGTAAGATAGTTTGAGACAATACATTCACATAATTTTTATTCCCATATATTGCCATAATTGTTCTATCATTATTTATTACTGTTCCTAATTTATAAGTTAAACTTACATGTATGTATATATAGGAAAAATGTAGCAGGTTTTCAAATAATAACACTTTTAAAGGGGAAGGGAGAGAAGGAGGGAGGAAGGGAGGAAGAAGCATATTTATTTATTAAATCACTTTATTTTTTTCCCCTGAATCTGAGTCTGAAACTCTGGTCCCTGTGCTTTGCGTGGTCCATGCCCCAGGCATCTCAACCACCTGCGGCATAAGGACACACTTAACATTAACATTTGGTGAGGAAAAAAACAATCTGTCTTGGTTAAATGAAATATTATTCAAGGACTTGCTTTCATTATACAGTGTCTTGCTTAAAGTCACAGTTTCCAAGTTTAAGTGATAATTCACTACATAGATAATTTAGTTCTTTCCACAGTTCGCAGCATCCAATGGGGTTCTTGAAATGTGTCCACCATAGATAAGAGGTGATGACTGTAGTAGAGATATAGGTGCATGTATCTATGAGTGTGTGTGGTGTGTGTGTACGTGGGTGTGTATGTGTGCACTCCCTGCTAAAGGACCTTTTCACAGACAGAGTTTCTCTCTGCCTTACTGACAGTAAACATTAAAGGATACTGTTGTTGTCCGAGACAAACTGCCAGAGGGCTGTCATTAGAAAATACTACCTTGTGAAATAGCATAAGTAGTGGCATCTGCCAGTACTTGGTAGAAATTAATGTCGATTGAAAATGAGCTGCATGCTAAACTGTTATAGACACTGCAGAGGATAATGAGGTGTGTGGATGCATTCATTCACCACTCTAGATCTTTACCTAACGGTCGATGTCTGCCCAGTATGTAGTTATTCTTCACTGAATGAGTATGTGTTTTTCCTTTTTCCTCTATTTTCTTTCTTTAGGACAGTTTAAAGCAATTTTCAATTTGGGAAATAAGCTAAAAGATTGATATTAATCCTCTTTGTTAGCCCATAGGAAGGGGGAGCCTTCTATGGCTATTTTATCACACTTTCTCTCCTGCAAGAGGCAGGGATGATTTAATACTATTTATAATATTTATATGCTCCATACCATAAATAGAAATTTTTCTAGGCTTGAGCAAATATTAGAATTCCATGAATGAAAACACAAATAAAGAAAGCATAGAACTTGAAGTTAGATATCCTCGGCCCTATACCTGGCTCCACAATTTACTGTGTGACCTCAAGTAAGTCACCTCAACAATCAGGGCATTGCCTGTAGAATGACCCAGAGACTTGTAGCATGTGATCTGTGGCCTGATTTGCTTGTCCAATAGCACCAGTTTATAGCAGAGCTGAGAGAAAGCTCAAGACTGGAATGGACTACAAGGGTCAGATAACTAGCTCAGGAGTATTTATTTGGAGTACAGCGCCACCTACTGGGAAAAGTAGATTATAAAAAATAACCATGTTGAATCCACGCGCATCATTTTTAAGAAAAACAACATTCCGGTTTGGATCCCAGAAGAATTTTAAAAGCTTGTATCGTAATTACATTTATTGGAAAGTGTCAAATGATGACAAATGTGTGGCAAATAAATATAAAATAAAATATAACAAGCTAATCGATTTAAAAAACACTGCGGAAAACCTATAACATGACATAAATTGTACTGAACCTATTTACGAATGCTTACATTTTGGTGTAGATACTTATTCCACAGTATCTGCTTAAAACAAAATTCAGAATTTTAACAGAATTTTAAATTATTTAGCTATAAGAATATTGCTTGAATTTGTAATTGGTGGGAATGAAAACTGTAATTCAGGCACTTTTAGGGCTCTCCACATCCCTCAGCCCCAGAGAGCAAGTGGATTTCTGTCAGTTTGTTCAGTGCTCTCATTGGTTGGAAACGCAGTAGCAGAATACTAACAAGTGCCCTCTGAGTGCCATTCATAGAATGTCATCCTCTTTTTCTTCCTCTCCAGGTGGCTATGTCATAACTATGGCCCTGTTAATTTTACTTGATTTTTTTTTTTTTTTAATAAATGCAGTAGTTGGATATTGTAGAAAGTTGGAAAATACAGAGAAGTTAAAAAAAAAAAACACATAAGACACCCTATCATTAAGTAGACAGATTATACTATTAGCGTTGTATTATATAACCTTTTATTCTCACACACACAAATACTATACACATACCTATATATGACTTTTGTTTGTATTACCACTGTGGCATCATATTGCAATACTGCTATCTTGTAACCTGCTTTCTTTTAGTTATTTCACATTCATGGCAATGAAATATTTTTTATTTGTATTTGAATTGTCCCTAGTGCAGTAGGATATATTTGTAACCTTTCTGCTTTTATAAGGGGCTTGTCTGTTTAATAGGTGTATTCTTAAATTATAGCCTTTATGAAAAAATTATTTATAATTACCTCTAAATGTAGCATTCAAGATAAATGGCCAGGCAATGTTCAGTCCAAAGTGAATTTTAAAAAAATCCTGATTTGCTTTTAGAAATGTGTTTTTAGTGTTTTATATAAGAATATTTGTCAGTCTAATACTGATCTGATCCATTACTGATTATCTTTAAATCTTAATTCTGTGTTGCTTTCTTCCAAATGTCTCTTGTAGTATAATCTAAACTCTCTGAACTTAGAGACGACGTTATTTGTTTTATGTACCTGATCCACTTCATTTCATGCATACAGGCATCACTATACAACATGGCTTCACTTCTGAACCTATTACTGAATCTAGTTCTGTTAACATAAGATGTTATCAGTAACAATAGGGAATATTGTAAAAATTCTCATACCTTCAGTAAATCTAATTGGATTGTTGGTGTGCATTCGTAAGAGTGAGCTAAAACCAATTCAATTCAATTCAGCTTTGAAGATTTATTGAAATTGTATAAAAATTTGTTAGCTACTGGGTCCAATTTAAAGAATTTTAATAAGGAAGAATCTTATTCAGAGTTTAAGAACTTATCTGATGATTGAAATCCATCTATTTATAACTTAATATGTATGATCCACATTTTCCAATGGCAGTTCCTATGTGTACCTGTTATCCCAGATAATTTCTATTTAAAGAAAGGGAGGTAGGGAGAGAAGGAAGAAGCATTTTTATTTATTTATTTATTTTTCCACCCTGGCCCCTGGTCAGAAACCTGGGTCCATTGGCTTTACATGGTCTGCTTGCTAGTGTCACAGCCACCTGGGCCATCAGAGGGCACCCGCGTCCCCGCAAGAGTAATTACTGATAGCTCCTCCTTTCTCTCTCATGTGCCCCAGATTACACAGATCACATGCACATTCTATTAGGAAGCAACTTCGTTTAAACACCTCCAAGGTTTGGGATTCATCAGATAGTGGTTGGACAATTTGCTGGTCTAAAAACTCTTTGGTTGAACAAGACTTACATTTTTGATACTCAACTGGATCTTTAAAACACAAAAATGGAAGTCTTATCTTATGTAGAAGGTAGCAGAATGAGGATAAGATTGTCCCTAATGTGTGTCACAAAAGTAGAAAGGTCACCAGAGATTTAGGGGGTGATTTTAGTGATGTCATCAATGTGTAAAGTAAAACTGCAGCTGACAGTGGACAGCCTATTGCAAATCACCTGCCCATCCTGAATCCTGTTCTGCGGTTCCATGAGACTAAAATGTAGCTAAACTACTGGATTAAGAGTCAGGACTTTCTAGTCTTGACTTTTCCTGAATTTGAAATACGCTCTTCATCATCTAGTCATGTAGCATCTCTAAACTCAACTTTTTCAATTAAATGGCAGTACCATTTGTGATGGTGTGAATGCAAATGAGATAACATGAAATTAGCACAAGGTATTGTTATTTCTAAAAAGAAAAAAATCTCACAGAGATTTCTCCATTTCAAAAAAAGATTTTTAAAGAATCTTTAAAAAAGTCTGCCCTCCAGAAAAATCATTATTTTGCAAGAGAGAAAAAAAAAATCTAATAGTGATGCCAAGCAGACTCTATTAAATAATAGAATAAGCTAAAATCTAAAGTGATATGGTGATACAGAATAGGAAGATATTGTTTCTTATTTGAATGAAGATGTGATGATCAAATACAGCCAATCTTTTTCAACTTTTAATGATTTGGCTCTGGTTTCAGGTGGGTTGCTGGCCTGTGCCAGTCTAAGCAGTAAAGACAACAAGATTCTTTCCTGTGTTGATCCTGAGGTCTAACCTGTTAGCCAACTGTTAGATACATCAGCTCAGGTTAATGTCCTCAAGCCAAAATTGACTTTGGTAGAAATAATTTGGCATCCAGGTGTATAATTCTAAGCAACTATATTCAAGAGGTGATTTCATTTTCTGTGGGTACACTTTGTGACTAGTTAATTATGACTACATCCCCAACTGGATACCAAACCTGCTTAAAAGTTAATGTCCCACTTTTATGTACTTTTATGGCTCCTCTATGGTAGTCAGTCAGTAATTCTACCGTCATGATGGTCTAGGTCAGGGTCATCTCTTCTGTGCTTGTTATGACATGCTGATGGTTCAGTTAAATAGTTGACATATTTAAACTGGTGTGAAGCTGTTTTTGGAAGAGATCTTAATCCTACCTAATGCTTATCTCCCACTTCTGTGTAAAAATGTAATGGAAAAAATTACTTGTCAAGTTTATTGAGTAAAAAAAAATTCCCATAAATAAACATACATATGTATACACACACACCTATATATTTAAAGGAACTGTGTAGGCAGGAATGAAGGTGGAGCAAAAACAGGCAGGCAGGGAAAGAGAGGAGGAGGAACCAATCTATTTTATTTAATTATTCATCTTGGTTGTTCCCATCAGTCCCAGAACCTGAACCCAGAACCCTGGGATGTAGAACCAGTACTCCACCAGGACACACACACACACGGACACACAAACACTTACTTTAAAGCACATGAACCTTTCAACAACTTCGCCTTTTCATGAATCAGATGCTATATAGAGGTCTCAGTTCTGTGTTATCTACTAAGTGTTTAAGCAGATGTTTAAGCAGAATTATGAGATAATCACTGATTCCTATAAATTCTTCATTCAGTGACATTGGCATGACTGTACCCAGCATAGATCCTGGGAATAATAGTTGCCAAGATGGGGTTCTGGGAGAGATAAGATCATATCTAGGTACAGATGGAACCCAGAAAACGTCTGGAGGTCACTTGCTCCTTAAGGTCTAGCTAAGATTGGCCTGAATCCTGCATTTCTTGTGGAAAGTTCAATCCTCTTTATTATATTATTATTATTCCTCAAGTTTATGTACTTAGAGCCACTTCTGGCTCTGACTTCTTATTTTTGGATTCTTATTTTTCAGTCTCTACTTTTACCTTTTGAAATTCTGTTTTCTTGGTTTAATCTTGCCCAAAATGACCAGGACCTCAGTGATAGTTTTCAAATTGAAATTAGCACTTTGACTCCTGTTAGGGACTTTGAAAAATACTGCTACTTTTCAGTGACACTGAAATCCTGGCCTTCTTCCATTGACTTGCTTTTTTCTCTGTCTCATGTTTTCTTACCTCTTTCTTCCCACTTTGACTTTGATCCTATTAATTCTTTATAAAATCTATCTTCAATTTGACTAATCTAAGTCACCACAATCTTTTTTTTTTGCAATAACTTTTTTACTACTCTAGACTATTCTGAATATAGCAATTAGAATATAATCCTTTTAAAGTAGATCCCATATCTCCTGATGCTTTAGGGTTGCTTTTTTTTTTTTTTTTTTTTTTCACTTGGTAAAATTTCAGATTTTCACCAAAACTTTAAGCAGATATATGGAAATCATTCTGATTTCATGTCTACTCTTTTCACCAGAACAGACTGGTTTGTGTTTTTCATTAAACCAAACACTCTTCTGCCTCCTGGCTTTAGTACTTGTCAACTCTGCAGGGAATGTTCTTCACCTCGTTATCCCATTTCAGTTAGTTCTCTGGTCCTCTGATATATTAAATAGTTGTACTTCATTTAACATGTTGCTCACAAATAGACCTGCATAGATGATAATGGTCCCAATCGTATAGATCATATTGACAAGGTGTGTTAATAGGCTATACCTTCTAGGTTTGTTTAATTACTCTATGATATTCACTCAACAACATAATCACATAAGGATGTTTAAAAATATTTATTGAAGTAAATTTGATTTACAGAATAATTTAAGCCCATATGTGTAGGTCTGTCATTCATCAAATATATGACAATACCCCACATCCCACCATCTTACTAAAAGTCCTTCACCATTGTACATTGAACTCCATCACTTTTTTCTCCTGCCCTTACCCGCTTCCCCATGGTACCTTCATTTCTAGTTCAGTGTTCATTGTTTTGCCTATTCTTTTGCTTTGTTTATTTATATTCCACATATGAGTGAGATCAAGTGGCATTTGTCTTTCTCCTTTTGACTTATGTCACTTAGCATAGTCCCCTCTAGATCTATCCATGTTGTCACAAAAGATAGAATATCACCCTTTTTAGTGCTATGTAATATTTCATAGTGTGTATATACCATATCTTCATTATCCATTCATCTGACAATGGGCACTTAGGTAGTTTCCAATTTTGGCAATTGTAAATAATGCTGCAATAAACATACGTTTTTGTGTTTCTTGAGTAAATACCCAGAAATAAAATGACAGAATCATGCAGGATTTCCATTCTCCATTATTTGAGGAATCTCCATGCTGCTTTCCATAGAGGTTGTACCAATTTACACTCCCACCAACCATATAAAAGTGTTCCTTTTTCTGTGAATCCTCAGCAACATTTGTTTTACCACACTTTTGGATAATAGCCAATCTCATGGGTTTAAGGTAGTATCTCATTGTTGTTCTGAATTTCCATTTCCCTAATAACAAGTGAGGAAAAAGATCTTTTCATGTGCCTGTTGGCCATTTAGGACACATTTCTTAGAAAATATCACCATCATTAAAAGATGCATGATTGTATATTTTGTTTCTTTATCCTCTTCTAGGTAAGTGGTCTGCAAAATGTAGTTTGCTTAGGAATCACCTGGAGTCCTAGTCAGAGCACTTATTTCTGTGCATCACTCCCATGTTTCTTATTCACTGATATGGGCTGGACTTGAGAATTTGTCTTTCTAACAATTTCCTAGTGATACTGATGCTGCTGGTCAATGATTCACACTTTGAGCACCAATGCACCAGAACTACAGCGTCTAATATATTGGCCATTTTCCTCATGTGACTATTTAAATTTATATGAATTTTAAACATATTTCACTTGCAGTGAGTGGCCACTACATTGGACTGAACAGGTACAGAGAATTTCTATCTTTGCAGAAGTTTCTATTAAACAGCACTGCTCTAGAACATAAACTATATAAATATGGATTTTTTTGCCCCACCCCCTCCCAGAGTTATATTCTAGTAGTTATATAACTAGTCTACTTATAGCTGACTTTTGTGTAAGGAATACATAGATATATCAAGTGTGTTTGTATCATATAGTTAGTCAGTGTTCCCAATGCCAGTTACTAAAATTTTAATTATTTCCCAAGAAATGTGAAATTCTCTTACCATAGCATATTTAATTCCCATCTGTATTTATGCCTACTGTAAAACTTTTTGGTCTGTTGCATTTATCTGACTGGGAATAGAAATTTTTTAAGACAAAATTGACTTTAGGAATGGTTGAATAAAGAATTGAACCTGGGATTATAGAATGAGAGAATAAATTCATAAAGAGATTTCATTCTTTTGTGTTGCTTTTGAATAGGTGTTTTATTAGAAATCATTTGAGTTCAAAAGTCATGAAAATAGCTCTGGTTAGCTTGTACGAGTCTTTTGTCTTGGAGTCTGACAAAGAGTGCAAAGAAAATTGACTTAAGGAACAGGCCATAATTATATATTCTTAGCCTTTTGCATTCCCCATTTATTCAACTAAATAATTAGTATATCAAAGAAATATAATAATTCATTAAGTTATATAAAAATTATACAAATTTATATCAACAGTGCTAAATTGTTCTACATTTTTAAAAGGTGAAAAATGCATTTTTCCTTAAATGTTTGTATATTTGTATGTGAGAATGAAAAATGGTGGCACAAAAAATAGCATAATAATACAGCATTTTAATAACTTTTTTATCTTGTTAACTTTTATTGTATATTTCTGGCAGAGATTCTAAAAAAATTGTACATTTAAGAAGTAAAAGATGTTTGAAGCTTAAGCCTTAGTGTTCTTACATTTATTACTTGGCACACTGACAAAGACAGAGAATGAGAAATATATGAATTTATTGCCATTTACTTATTGATGGATCGCTCTCCATTTGTTTGGCAGTTAAAGTTCTGTTCTTTTTCAGCTTAGCTGCTTAGGATCATCAAACATTTGAAGAAAGCACATAATACAAAAGAATTTTTTTGTGTGTGCTTTCCTTAAGGGCTGAAAATTAGCGAAGACATATTTTTCTGTTGAACAAAAACTGATGTCTATGTCAATAATTAGAGTCTGTGAAAATGGGAAGCAGACAATTGGGAAATATTTCTAAATCTCAAATTACTAGTCCATTTCCTACAGAAATAGATTCTGCATTATTAATAGTAGTTCATGCTTACTCACTATTTGAAATTATCTTATGCGTTTACTTCTTTTTTTTCCTTTATTGTTCTGCACAAAAGCCCATACATTTTTTTTCTTTCAAGGACCACATTAGTAAACAATATGAGGCTTGTGGGTCAAATGGTCTCAGTCAATTCAACTCACACAGACCATTATAACACAAAACAGCTCTAGATATTTGTAAACAAAAGAGCATGATTGTATTCTAATTAAAAAAAACTTTATTAAAACAGGCTGTGGGCCCATTTTGACCCAGAGATGGCATGTTGCTGAGACTTGATCTAGTCCATCTAGTGGAGCATTTGATCTGTGAGAGTAGGTGTGCCGAAATACTTGCTCTTGTTTCAAGTACTTAGAAAATATTATTCGAATGAATTTAGAAAACTTTTTTCGCAATTTTTAGTACTTTGTAGGTATCCTCGTGTAGATATTGACTGTAAATTTTCAAGCTTAAACTGCGGTGCTTATTCTTAATGCATTCTTCTTATGGAAATTTAGGAATATAACAAATGCATAAGCTGAAAACTGCCAGCACTCCAAATAATACTGTGAAGGAGCATCTGCTAAGTGTGACTCCTCTTGGATAATGAAAGGGCTTCTTCTTTTCCTGAAATATATTATATGAAGACAATTTGTTAAAAAAATATAGATAATTTTTAAACCAACACAAGGATCCAAGTTCTCTGTAATACTACCCAGGACTTCTTAGCTATTATATTTTTGTCTGCCTAAATATCTTGTAGCTCAATTTTTAAGCTGCGCTTGTAAATACTTTTTGGTAGCTTTTTTTTATCTGTTGAAGACTAGAGTACCTTAAGAAAAATGCTTGGAGCAGTAATTTTAAGTTACTGAAATTGTTTATGGGCATTTATGATCAGCATTATTCTTGTTTTACAGTAAACCTATGATGGACTTGTTGATATTCCTCTGTGCACAGTATCACTTAAATCCATCAAGTTATACAATTGATCTCATGTCAGCTGAAAAGAACCCCATTAAATTTAAACCAAACACACCAATAGGAATGTTGGAAGTAGAACAAGTCATTTTAAAGCCAAAAATTTTGGATAAGAAAAAGCCTACACCTTTAATACCAGAGGTAAGAATTTCAGGATAGATTTTAAAGTCTTATGGCTAAAATAGTAAGTTGATTTTTTTTTTTTTTTTTTTTTTAGTTATTACCTGAAGACCATTTAAAATGTAATAAAAATTGAATTTTCAGGTCAGTTCTTATGTGAACATGGCTGTCATGTTTTTCTAAGGTCACTTTGTTTAGGATTCAGTTAGTTATTGATCCTTAGATTAACTGATTGTGGGGTTACTATAGATTTTTAGATGTTAAGATTTTTTAGGTATTAAAATTTGAGTATAATGTATCAAAATAACCAATGTAGTATTAATAGTAACAACAATAATTGGTAATCATGATACACAATACTTAATGTTCATTTATTGATGATTTACTGTGTGCCAGACATACTAAGCTTTTTATCTAAATTATGTCATTTACAGTGTTTAGAGAGAAACCCACAGGTTTTTAGTGTTTTAACCAAATACTTTTTTCACTGATAAAACTGAAAAACCATTAGAAAGATAAATATTGCTTAAAGGACAGAATAAAGCATGTATAATTCTGTTTTATTACTTGTTTGCTAATTTTAGAGTAAATTATTTTAAGGAACAGTACAAAAATATCTATAAAACTAGGTAAGTTTTTAATGTTTCTTTTTGGATAGAAAGTTACTTATACTAGGGTTCTAAATTTAATCTAGATTCTTTAAGAAGTATACTGTTTCTAAGAATTTGCTTTGGATTTGGGAAGTAATATTTATCAAAAAGAGTATCTAATACCAAAATAGAAAAATAGTTTATTGTATAACTATATAATTGTAGAGATTTCACATTCTACACACCAGTTTAGAAAATTTGCTTTAGCCAATTATGGTATAACTATGGCTTTAATCTGTGTTTCAGAAAACTGTGAGAGTAGTTATCAATTTTAAGAAAACTCAGAAGACAATAGTGAGAGTTAACCCACATGCATCACTTCAAGAACTTGCCCCCATTATATGCAGTAAGTGTGAGTTTGATCCATTGCATACACTGCTGTTGAAGGATTATCAATCTCAGGAGCCCCTCGATTTGACGAAATCTCTTAATGACCTGGGACTAAGAGAATTATATGCCATGGATGTCAGCAGAGGTAAGGTTTTTTGTTTTATTTAATAGGATGTGTATGTGTGTAGGTGTATATATTGTGTTTATGTATATGTTTCTTGAATTTATAGTATTTTTGATCTACCTATTTTTTATGGAACTAAATTCTTTGTGTATTTGATATTTAAAGAGAAAATAGAATTAATATGTTAATTCATTATTCTAATCAAGTGTAAATAACTAGAGACTTATGGTTTTGTCTGGGTCTTAATTATCATTAAAGATTTGAAGTTTTTTGACAATTTTTTTTCTTGTAAGTCCAGCACCCAAAATCAATTGGCTTATAAAATGGATCAGTCTAGTTCCAAAATTTATTAAATGGAAATAGCTTGCAGTTATTCATCTACAGAAATAATGTTATTAAAATTTAGAAATTTTAGATAATTTGTTTTGTATGATAATAGATAAACGCAAGCTTAGTTACAATAGAAATCTGATTTAGTGGGAGACATAAAAGTTCAGTTAAGGAGACAATTGCATACTCTGTGCACAAAAAAACTTGAAACAATCCTGAGGTTGTGACTTTTTATAATCTATAGACAGTTTTTACAACTTGGTGATGAATTAACATCATCTTTACAGTCAATTTACCCTTTTTTACCCCCTCGTCAATAGCCTCCTCAGTAACTTCTGTTACTGCCATCAATAAATCATCTTTACAAGGTAAGATATTTGTATCAGTAGAAACAAAGTATAATATGTGATCTCAATTTCTGTTGGATAAATTGAAAATAAGTATCTATGTTTACCTGTATTCTTAATGCTACTAATGTGTATATTCTATGATATTTTAGCTTAGAAAATCATTAGATTTTATTTTCTAAAAATAATTTGTAATGTTCCTCTTTGATTTCTAAATTTAATGCCATAATCTCAATTATAGTTTAAAAATTATATCATTATAAAAATGTGAGAAATTTATTCTGATTCTCAGACAAGAAAAAGATAGTTCTGCCTGGATCTTCATAGAGTACAAATGCCAGCAGTTTGGCAGTATCATGGAAAGATCTCAGATTATTTCCACTGAGCAGTCTTTCAGGATAATTAGGATATATGTCTAAAGAAATGTTTGCACTCATTAAATTGTTTATAGCTATTTTGTAGTAACATAGAAAATGCTTATGCTAAAATTAGCTTTTAAAACATTTAAATATGTTTAAGAGAATAGTTAAAAAAACAAAACTACATGATATTTCACATGTACAAAATTTTAATAGTGGTTATATTTGGATGGGTGAGTTTTTTACCCTCCTTTACATTACAGAATTTTCTAATGGATATAGGTTATTTTCAAAGTGAAACTTTATTAAAAATTAACCAATAATAATTAAGCCTGGAAGTCTTTTTCTCCCTGCCATTAAAAAATGATCAAATAAAAGATCAAATAATTGGTTATTATTAATTACTTAAAAAACTTTTATTTGTGTGTTATCAGAATCTCTTTTCTTTACTGCTTTTGGCTATTCAATAGTACAGTGAATCTCCCAATTTCTAGAATTAAACCCACATAAGCAATAGGGTAATTATCTATTATTGGTGACTATCATGAAGACTAGCCTAATCAAAGGAATACATCTTATGATGTATACAGGCCAATAACGAGAAGATAGACATTTTAAATGTGACGTTATATTAAGTGTTAAGCTAATTTGACAAGTTGGCAGGGCAAATAACTATCTGCCGGGTTCTCACTTTCCACTTCTATAATAATAAATTAGGAAGAGTAACCTTTATGGTCTTTTTAGCAATGACATTCTATTACTTATATTTGGTTTTTGCTACTAAATTTGTCTGTATACATAGCCCAATACAATTTCCACAATCTCATTGGCTTTATTTTGAAAGTGTTGAATGTATTGATTTCTAATATTTCTCCCCTAAAGATATGCTGTTTATTCAGAGTATTAAACCTAGTCTTAAGAGACTAGATTAGGAAAATTAAGAAAGTTTTTTTTTTTTTAACCAGTCGATCCAAATGCTATTAGTGCCTCTGTCTCCTTATTTTCTCTTATTCTCTTCTTCTTATTCTCCTTATTTCTCTTATTTTCTCCTTATTTCTAGAACTTTACATGCACTTACTTATGGCCTCTCTTCTGGGAAACAGGAAGCTATAATATTTGAGTTGTTTTTCCAAGTAAGCTCAAGTCTTTGTCTTAGTATTTAACTCTGACTTGCAGTGCTCCCTCACCTAGAGCTTTAAGCGAAAACTTGGGGGGCAAACTAATTGTGGAGATTAACTGTGTCTCTGGAAATTGTTTTACTAAAAATAAATACATGAAATACTCTAGTTATATTGATTGCGCACCATTTTCCATCAACTTTTCAAACTAAAGTGTATCTACATTCACTTAGTGAAGAATTCCGTCTTGAATTATTAGCTGCATTAAAAAAAAAAAAAACACACACACACATAGAAAGAGCCAAATGTATTATAAATCATCTTGAAATTAATATTGATAGTTTCAGTTCTAGCATTCATGCCTGTGTATCTTGGTGCAAATTGTTCAAACTCTTTGGTCATTTAGGATTCAGATATGTAATGGAATAATGCTTCTTTACATTTCTTTATATCTCACTTCTAAAAAGGGCTCATAATTAGAGTTTGCAATATGACTACCTTACAAGATACCTAAGAAATAAATTAGGACTGTGAAAACCTGTTTCACATATGTATTATCCACATGTTCACTGGTATTTTCGTTAACATTGTCAATAAACTCATTGTATAGATTATATACAGTAACTTATTTGATATTGAAGCATCAGATTTATAAAGTTGAAATTTGTGAAATACAATTCTATTTTAATGTGTAGTTTTCCTGGAATAAACTATACTTTGTCATAATTTATTTGATTTAATGTTAAATATTTTTAATAAAAATACTATAATTGACCCCTCAGTAAGAAGTATTCATATTTAAAATTTGAATGTATTTAGAATCATACATTTATCTCTAAGTTTTGCTATAGCTGTATTTCACCATTTTTCATATATGGTACTTTATTTCCAGTTCTACTGGAGCTATAGTGTGACTTATCATAAAACCTATGTTTCTTGGCAGAAATGTTTTTAAAATTTATAGATCCCTATTCCTGTTTCACAAGCTTTTTTTTCTTTTTTTTTTAAAAAAAAAAAAAAAGAAAGATGCCGGCAGGAATGAAGGCGAGTAGGCAGGCAGACAGGAAAAGATTTTATTTTCCTTTATTTGTTCACACTGTTTTTCCCCTAAAGTAGGACTTGAACCCAGGGATATGTGGCCTGAGCTCTGTCGGAAGCAGTTGACCTAACCACTACTCCACCAGGATGCACTACAAACTTTTTTTTTTTTGAATTTTCCACTTATTTGTTGTAGAAGCCAAACCATTTATTTAACACATTTCTTTATTTCTGGTAACGTGATTGTTAAATTTAGAGACTAGATCAGATTCGAGTGAGATATTTTTGGGAAGAATACGTCACAGGTGATATTGTATACTTCTGTTAGTAGAATATAATGTATTTAAAGACAGCCTAGACCAGTCCTACAGCATTTGTCATTGTATAGATGCCCCTGACACTAGGAAATCAGTTTTAGAAAATGAAATATTATACATGTAATATAATTAAGGTGTGACATTTTTCATGCTGATTAAAATATGGTTTCTCAGTTTAGGCACTATAGACATTTAGATCTTAAGAATTCTTTGCTGTTGAGGGCTGTCGTAGGTATTATTATATGTGGTACTATCATTAGCCTTTACCCAGTAGATGCCGGTAGTTCACTCTTCGCATTCTACACCCAGGTGTGATAGCGACACTAGTCCCCCCACATTATATATCCTCAGTTGAGGCGGAGTTGCCTGTAGTTGAGAATGTTTTTGAGATAGTTAACAAAGTAGCAAGTGATTAAGTCACATTTTAAAGAATAAAATATTTCATGGTCCCTTAGCTCTGAGACAAACTTATGATTCAGAATAAACATGGGACAGTCTGTAGGGTTGTGACTTACTGTCTCATTGAATTTGAAATGTACTTTTTACTTCCAGAATGTTGATAATGGTATCTAGAACACTGACTTTGAGTTACGAAGAACTCTGTCACTGATTGTTGACTCTGAGTATGTTTCTTAAGTTTCTTTAGGCTTCAGTTTCTTCTGCTGTTTTCTTGTTGCTTTCACAATTGAGACATAAGGTGCCTAGCAGAGTTCATGGTTCATAATAGACCAAATTTTGTAGCTTTTGTCATTAAAAACTTTTAAAGAGAGAAAGTAACAGAAGAAAAACTTATAAATGAACATAAAATTTGGTGTACAAAACTAAGGTGTTTTTCTTTTATTTTAGAGTACTGCCAAATATCACAAAACCTAGACATTATGAAAGAGAAAGAAAATAAAGGATTCTTCAGCTTTTTTCAACGCAGTAAGAAAAAACGAGAGCAAGTAAGTATTTCTTATATAGCTTTTTCTAAGATTAAGATTCTTCTCATCTTTTTTGATTGAATGTGCTTTTCAACTTGAAATTACATATAGGTTTTGCTTTTTTTTTTCATAGACTGCAAGTGCCCCTGCAACCCCACTAGTAAGTAAGCATCGCCCGACCTTTACAAGGTCCAATACCATCTCCAAACCATATATTTCAAACACGCTGCCATCGGATGCACCCAAGAAGAGACGGGCTCCACTGCCTCCAATGTCTGGGTCTCAGAGTGCCCCACATGACCTGGCTCAGATCCAAGAGAGGCCCACGTCTTGTGTGGTGAAACCCATGAGTGTGGATGAAACAGATAAGGTGAGTAATTGTTTTGTGTTTTTACAACAGGGCAGGGATATCTACTTTTCCTCTTACCTACTTCATGTTTTTTCCATGACTGCTAATAAGTTTAGTAACCATTACAGATAAGTACTAAGACGTATAACTAGTTACTAATGAGATTGGTACTTAGAAAAAATTCTATGTAGATGAGTAGTTCTGCAATGCAGGAAAAGAGTAAATTCATTTACTCTTATTCATTTACTGTTCATTTTAAGTAGCTTTCACATTAAAACAAATCATCATTAACCTGAAAGTCCTGGTTTACTAAGGCCCAACCAAAAGGTCCTTCCATAATGCATGTATTAGGAATGGAAATACGTTTGAACACTTTGAAAAAAAAATTCCAACAACAAACAGAAGCACAATATTTGTGTTCCATTCATGGGTTTCTTGCTTTGTTTTTTTGTTTTTATGAAAAAGTGCATACATGAATGAAAGGCAGGCAGGCAGGAGGAAGCACTTAATTTTTTTACATTTATTTAGTTGTTCACACTGGTTGTTTCTCTCTGGACCTGTAACTTAAACCCAGGAGTATGTGGCCTGTGCTCCTTTGGAGGCAATTGACCTAACTGCTACTCCACCAGGGTGTACTCCATTCATGGGCTTATAATGACACCTAGCTTTGGAATTCTTGGGAGTGAGAGGATCCGGCTGTTGGCTTGGTACATACTCTCTATATTTTAAAAATATTTTTATATAGGATGCTTCAATTACTTTAATGTACTCTTGTTCAAAGTTCTAGTTAGGTGATTCTTTCTTGAAACTTCATTATTTCTCCCTGTTTGATCCTAAATTTTCCTGGAGTGTGCTATTTGCTGAAAATTCATTTATAAATTGCTTTTCATCCCTATACTTCTTTACATTCCTTGCTTTATCTATGTAGACTACAAATAAAGTTTTAAGTAAATGTGATTGATCATTAGACAGTATATTTTGTTGCTTATAATTTAAAAACTGATTTTAAATGACTTTGGAGCAAACTTTGAGATATTAGATACTGAAAAATTTTCTTGTATCCAGTTGAAGCATTTTATTTCTCTTGGTAGATTAGTAAATTCAATGCTCAAATTAACTTTTCCCAACCAACTAATAAACATTTCTGTGCTTCCTTTAAAAAAATTTAACTAATTTTTTCACTGTAATTTATATATTATCATATGTATCTACAAAAAGTAAATAGCAGCTTGAATAAATAGATGAACAACTCAGTATTTTCTTGGAAGATTATTTATCTTATTTCTATTAAGATTTTCTTTTTGTCTAGCATTTATGATATAAAAATCTCATCTTACAATTGAGGAGAACAGTTAAGTTTTCCAATGATAGATGCATTTACTGACAAAATGTGTCAGGGTAATACTTGCTAGTTAGGTAAATTGTCACAGAGAGGTGATTATTGGGTTCAATCTTAAAATATGTGTGAGAAGAGTGTGTTAGTCCAGCGGAACCATGTTAAAAATGTAGGAATGTGAAGACTG
Organism: Solenodon paradoxus; assembly: GCA_004363575.1. Taxonomy (NCBI): domain Eukaryota; kingdom Metazoa; phylum Chordata; class Mammalia; order Eulipotyphla; family Solenodontidae; genus Solenodon; species Solenodon paradoxus. The sequence continues at coordinate 24,530 of RJWH01000075.1, forward strand.
CGGCATGACGGGGCTTGAGCAAAAAGAGATTGAAAATGAGTGAAATAAAGGGCCAAGAAATAAAGCTCCAAGACTTTATTTTGTGACTGAAACCCCTTTACATTTCTTCATAGTATCAATCATGAAAAAGGTAGCTTTCTCAAATTGTTTTAAATGTTTTATTACCATAAACTACATACGCCGAGTGTTAAATTTTCATTCCCTCGAGTGACTGACAAAGTCATTTTCTTTTTTTATTTAGACATAAATCTTGGTTGCTGCTTGTAAATCCTAATCCCACTATCCTCATCCAAGCTCTTCCAGTACTTGTCCTTTGTGCTTGGATCCCAGAGGTCTATGTCCTTTTTCTAATAATCTGCTTCTTAAAATTCTAGGCTGTGCTGCCAGTGACCTAAATAAAAGCTATTTCTTTTGATGCTCACCCTCTGCTCTATGACCAGTTGATTCCCCCATGTTAAGCAATACTTGGTTATTTTATTTATTTTTTTTTTAGTATATTGCCTTTGGCAAACTAGACATCCTTATACAATTTTCTAATTATTTTTTTCTTTTGATCTGGACATCTGGTTAGGTCCTTGATGTATTACTCAGTCGGACTCAGAATTATTTGCTTTCCCCAAGAGAAAGCAAAGAACCATTTTTTGTTTTTGATTACTTCATTAACAGAAATTCTCAGCAATTAATCTATGATTCCGTGTGCTTCTGTGTGTACATGCACTTATGCATCATCATGTAAATTCATGCTTTCCTAGGCATCTCGTGCTTATTTCCTTAATTTCTTGGTCATATTTGTTGTAATAGATTACTCCTTGGTCCAGATTTTCCTCCCTTCTTTGATTCTGATTCTCTGCTTATATCTCAGTTTTCTATTTTCTTTCTTGATACCACTTCCTTCACCCATTTTCTAACTTTGGAAGCACCTTGATCTTGTTCTTTATTTACTGTGCTAACATTTATCAGCACATTTATTCTTTGTAGTGTTCTCAACTAGTTGGTTTGAGTAGTGATTTGAATGCCCCCCACCACCACCAATATATCTGAGTCCCAACCCTAGTCCCTATGAATGTGACCTTATTTGGAAATAGATTTTGCAGATCTAATCAACTAAAAGATCTACAGATGAGATCATCCTGGATTTAGGTTGGGTACAAAACCAAGGACTGGTGTACTTATAAGGTGAAACATAGGCATAGATACGTGAATTTTATGTGACGCCAGCAGAGATGTAGAGATTATGCTGTCACGAACCAAAGGTCAGGATCCCTGGAAGCCAGAATAGGTCAAGAGGGATCCTCTCCTAGTACCATCAGAAATCTTTGGCTCTGCCAACACTCTCATTGCAGACTTAAGGCTTCCAGAACTGTGAAAGAATAAATTTTTGTTGTTTTAAGTCATTCTGTTATGACAATTTGTTATGGCATCCCTAGGAAACTAATATATCAGTTTAGTAATTTCAATCCCAATATGTTTTCAGTTGCAGTTTGAATTCCTATTGACTGGTCATGACCTAGAATCAGCATATTTAAAATCTAGCTCACTGTTTTACCTCTCTAAAAAACTCAAGATCATCTGTATTTTTTTTCTTTCTCTTTTCACTTTCTATTAGAGACAGTCCTTCATTCACTCTCCCTTCACAATGTTTCCTCATCCCTTTTTTCCCATTTTCTCTGCCGAAGTTACATCCAGAGAAATAAAGAGCAGAAGACAAGAACAGAACTTGTTTCCCCACTTCTTGTCCTTAGAAAACTCACAGTATGGCAGGCTGTCATGTTTATGTGTTTTAATTCTCACTTCTGAGTTTAGAAAATGGATAGCTGGCTATTATCTGGGCATTCGAGGTCCTCCTACTTCCCTCCTTCCCCTCCTTCCCTCTCCCTCCCACCCTTTCCAGTATCGTTCAGGTATAATTGACAGAACTGTAATATGTTTATTTATTTAATTACTTTATTTTTCACTCCCTGCCCTAGGTATGTATCCATGTCCTTAGATTTTACCATGGTCTGCACCTTAGGCACCTTTGCTACCTGAGTCACAGTGATGTATCATTTGTAGAGATATTTAAAGTGTACATTCCTGGTGATCTGGTATACATTATGAAAGAAATCTTGCCATCTAGTCAATTAACACTTCTGTCAACTCACAGTTATCTTTTTTTTTTTTTTTTTTTTTTTTTTGGTGAGAGCATCTGTGTTTTACTCTCTTAGCAAATTTTAATTATATAATGCATATTATCAACTATAGTCACTATGCTTTACTTAGATGCTCAGACCTTATTTAACTTACAGTTGAAAAGTTTGTACCTTTTAACCAGGCTCTCCCTATTTCCCCCCAATTTGTGGCAACCTTTTGTATTCTTTGTTTCTATGAGTTTGGCTTTATAAAAATTCTACATGTAAGTAATACCCTCCAGTATTGGTCTTTCTCTGATTTATTTCATTTACTATAATGCTTTCAGATTCATCTATGTTGCCACTAATAACAAGATTTCTTTCTCTCTCATGGCTGACTAATATTCCGTTGTGTATTTACACTATGTCATTAATCATTTTTCTATTGACAGACACTTAGGTTGTTTCCATATTTTGGTTATTGTGAATTATGCTGCAAGGAACATGGGCATGCGTATATCTATACAGCATTCTATTTTCACTTCCTTTGGAAATATACCCAGAAGTGGGCTTGATGGACCTTATGACAGTTCTATTTGTAATTATTTGAGGAACTACCACACTATTTTCCAGTGTCTGCAACAATTTTTATTCCTTCCAACAGCAGACAAGCGTTTCCTTATCTCCATATCCTCAGCAATACTTTTGTCTGTTTGATAATAATAGTCTCTCCAAGTAGGAGTATGGGGATAACTCATCGTGGTTTTGATTTGCACTTCCCTGATAATTAGTGATGCTGGGCACGTTTTTAGGTACTTGTTGACCATTTGCATGCTTCCATGGGAAAGAAGACATTTTATTTTTTTAGTAGCACTGTTTTGTTTTTGTTTTTTGCCATTGAGTTGTACATGTTCTTTGTACATATTTATTCTCAGATAGTAATTTTCAAATATTTTCTCCCATGTGATTGTCTTTTTTTTATTTTATTGATGGTTTACTTTGCTTTGCAGGTGCAAGTTTTATTTTTTCACTCTAATTCTTTATCATCTTAGATATGCTTTTAACTCTAAGTGGAAGATTTGACTCATAGTTGCTCAGGCAAAATCCTATTTTCTATTTCTATAGAGGAGACAGACTCTCAGATCCAACTTCTTCATTTCTACTTACCCATTCAAATTATACCTGTTCTTTTGCCTGCTTCATGGAGAATTTTCTTAATATTCCAGCACAGAGTGATCTTTCTGTCTCTGAATTTGTTTCTTGTGCTTTTTTTTTGTTTTAATATATGTATATATATATATTTTTTTTCAAATGACATATATTTCTAAAGATAGAAATGAGAAAACAGTGAAAATTCTCCTTCTCTATCCTTCCCACTCTAGCCCTCAGCCAAATTATTCTTCCAGAAGCAACCATTATTGACAGTTTATTGTGTATTCCAGGCATAATCTGTATATATTCAAGTCACTGCAATATTCATGCCTATGTGATTATTTTCCAAGACGGTCCTAGTCTACATGCATTATATTATAAATCGCTTTTTGATTTAATTGTACCTCACTGAAGCATGTATTTGGATATCTATTTTCGGTATATAGAAAGGACTTCCCCTTTTTAAATGCTTCATGATATTCCATTTATTAATATGACATGGTATGGAATAAGTAGTCCTCCTCTAAAGATAAATGTTAGGGTTACATTATTACTTAAAACTTGTAGCACTGTTGATGTTTCCCCTTTCCTCTCTAAAACTTTAACCATAGCTTTCACAAATCCAGGTATAGCATATCCATGACAATGTCAAGCACACAAAATATCACAAAATCTAGTTTTATGTATATATTTGACATATTTTCAGAAATACTTGAATAACTTGAAGCTGCTCAATTTACTTCTGCAGTAATTGGCCCAGGTAATTATTGGCAGAATTTTTCTTAAGTTTTTACCGAAGATCCAAAATTTTGGCACTGTTGTATTAAAAACTTATGGACCAATTAAAACCTAACGCTATATATAAATAAAATTGACCTGGAATTGAAATTGTTTATATAACAATATAAAATATTCAGGAAACTCACCAAAACATAAAATTTAATATGTGAAATTTACTTATTTTGCTGCTTGCTTGTTTTAACTTTAAATCATAGAGGCATGATCACGTAGACATATTTAAAATCTAGATTAATAATTTAAGTTTAAATTTTAATAAGACATTATTTTTAATGATTAAAATACTAACAGTCTGGGAAATAATAGCTGGAAAAAAATAAAATCACTTCCAAGTCCAAGAAAAATTGTAGATACCTTCCTTATCCTGTATTTTTTATTGTTAAGATGCAAAGTAAACCACAAGGGTGCGCTGTCTAACAGAGCTACAGCATTCTGCTTTTTGCTTTTCACTTTTTTTCCCAAGGCATTCTTAATAAGGTAGAAAGGAATTGTTGGCAATTGTTACAACACAGTAAAAATAACAGATGCTTATCTGTTGTGGATAAAATAACAGAAAATTAGAGCTAGAAAGATAAATAAGAGTTATGTATGACCAAGTATTTAATACTTATCATTGATGCTATGTTTGCTTTATACAGACTTGCTGATAGGTTATCTATCTGTAGCTTAGAAAAAAATATCAACCACATCTATTTTATAATTTTTGGCTGTCTGTATTTAATACTTTGCATCATTCTTCTAAGGAGTTTCTCAATACTGGCAAATTAAGGTTTTTGGATAGAGATTTTGGAACTTAAACTGAAAATATTCACACAAAGGCTGTTGATTTTCTGAACTAATTTTTCAAACAGTTGTGCAGTTTTCAAAGAGGATTTAATGAAGAGTTAAGTGAGTAAAATAATGTATCTTAAACTTTGGGGGGAATATTTCTGCATGTAAAACTATTACTACCTAATGAACATATTTGAAGAATACATAGTTAACTGTCATTGTTCCAGTGTTCTTTTCATGTCCCTAAATTTCTCTGTACTCTCACATGATTTCAAGCATTATGACATTTTCCTTATAACAGTGAATATACTGTCTTTTATGGAAATCTTCATTTGAAAAAGAAAACTTTCCATTAGACATTTTCTGGCACTTTTTCTTCATACTTTTGGGGCATTTTGTGAATATGATTTTACCTAAAGATTTTAAATGTTGTTTGTACAGAAGCTCATGTGATACACAACTCATGCAGTTATTTACATGAACCTTGCATTCTTACTATATAAAATATAATGATTTATAATAGAATTATGTAGTTACTTGTCACTTATTTCATACATGACAGAAATCAGAAATGCAATGACACTGACCTATTAAAAATAACTTAGAATTCTGGCATCAAAAGTAAATTCAGAAATCCAGTTTCTACACTATTATCTAGTATCTATAAAATCAGTCCTAGTATTATTGACAAATTACTCCTTTAAGCCTATCTAATATTTGAAGAAGAGGACGAAGAGTTGAATAGAAGTACTGGATGATCTTGACTCATAGAATTCATAGAATCTTTTTGATAATTCTCCACTTTGCACATTTGGTGTGAATTTGCTACTTGGAGTGAGGTAGACACAGCAAATAGCTTTTCCCAGGCTTACTAACATGGAACCTTATTCTCTTCAGGATATTGGCTTTTGGCTAGAAATGCAGTAAGGAATGATCTTGATTGGGCTTTTCATTTGATCTCATTTTGCATTCTGTTGTTGGCAAACCCTTAATATTGAGAAATTGAAATACTTTGCCATCCAGTGTTATGCAAGTGAAATTTAATACTTAGTGTTATTTTTTAGCAACAGATTTAATTGGTATTAAATATTTTTTACATAATATATCTTTTACCCAATTTTATATTTTAAAATCTATCATGGTTTCTGAGTAGATATGATAGAGTGTTACATGTTTATGAAATGTGAAAATATATAGGGCCTTAATTTGACTTAATGTGTTTTAATACTAGTTATTTTGTACAGTCATTAAGATTGTTGTAATAGAGCGTGCATTTTAATCTTTGATAAATATGCCTTTTTTTTAGTTTTTGTTTCCTCCGGATTGTCACATTTGTTTATCTACTCAACACTCCGCTTATATTTATTATATAGAAAGTGGACCACACACAGAATTTTACAATTGCCTAGGAACAGTGGTTGCCATGGCATTTTCAGTTTGATATAGGGGAAACAGCTGTCAGTACTTCCAAAAATATTCCTTGTTTCATTCAGCAGTGAAATGTACCAGCACAGTATAATATTTAATCTGCTCCCTGTTTTAAGGCTTTTCCAGATATTAGAACGTAATTTATTATTTTAACTTCCATCAGATTTTCAAAGGATCATAACCACAATAGCAAAAGTAATGATGAATGCTTATATCGCGCTTACTGATGTTTCAGAGTTCTAAGCACATGACTCATTTAATGCTCACAGAATCCTCTAAGCCAGTAAGTTTTAGGTTTCTGCCAACTCTACGTCTGACCTAAATGTTTAAAAAAAAAAAAAAAAAAAGCTGTGCTTATTATAAAATTGTTATACTCTAAAGAGTAATGCTTATTCAAAGAACAGTAAGTCATTTGTGGAATTAATGTGTATTTCTCTTTCTTATCTGCTAGTATACAAAAGTTGTGCCTCTCTGAAGTTGCATAGCAAGTTAATCAAATAGCATTGACATCGACAATAATCAGTGCTGGAGTCTTCCTTTGCAAGTTCCCATCCCATGAAGTTTCCTCAAACTTTCTACCATTGTCACATTTGGGAGCTAATGGGGGTGACCATGCCTCCCTCTGGTAACCTGTATTAGCAGAAGCTAATGCAGAGGGAAACAAGCCTCTTTTGTGGATCCATGGAGGTAAACTATGGGTCACTTGGATCGTGTCAGCCAATTGTCTTAACTTGTTTTCTAGGATGAACTGAGTAGGTTGCCAGCTTGTTCCCTCGATTGTTACTTCACTTTGGTAGACGCCCAAAACTCAGTTAAATGGTGATTAGTGTTACCCTATCCTTTCTCTAGATACACTTCTGCCCTGATCACTATGACCACAGAGAACCAAGGTCTTTTCAACCTGATCCTGAACTTTCTTCTATTTCATCCTGTTGTTTTTCTCTTTTTTTTAAAAAAAAATCCAAGATCTATTACTGAGTTAGGTCCTTACTTTTGAGGCACTTAATAAAAGTTATACATAAAGGATTGCCCTTGATAAGACTTGGTTTTATGCTGTCTCACTATTGCTAGGTTAATGAAATGAAAGCACAGATTGCCTCGAGAAGAGCAATGTAAAAACCTTGCCAAGGGTATGACACAGGTTGTAAACATTTGTTTTGCTTTTTACTGAATTGCGTGGAAAAGGGCTGGCTAGGAATTACTGTGTGGCAGAAACCGTACCTGTTTGAGAGACAGTTCTGGATCTACTTGTAGATCTATTATATTCCTGTCATTGTCATTTTATTCATTCTTATCTTCACCTTCTACATTGAACACGTCACTGAACTACTTTATGGATAGGTTATCTTCCATGTGGAATAAGGTTTTGAAACTAGGTTTCCAAAAGTCTTTTCCAATGCTCCTTTATAAATTTATTTCACTATTTTGTTGTCTTTTAAAACTGGCCTTTAACAGATAAAAATGCTGTGTTGTATGAACCTGTGGTTTGATCAGTGGTAACCAAATAGTGATGCATATTCCTGGTATTGTTCTTCTGGGGATTTTTGAATCCTAAAGTACAATAGTAAAACAAAACATTGATTAATTGACATCTTTCTAAAAAAATTCTTGACTGTAACACACAATGCTTTCGGGTATCACTAAGCAGAAGCAGAAGGTATAAAGTTTGAGGAAATACCTTGGTTAGTAGGTTTATAACCAGAGGATACAGATGTTATCACAGATGAATGATGAGTTTTAAACTAGATGATTTTGAGACAATTCTCCGAAGGGATTTAATTTTAGTTAGTAACCCCAAAAGGCACACGTTACAAGTAATGGTGGTATTTGGACATCTATAAGCAAACCCAACTATAAATTATTGTTTCTCTCATGGTATTTATTTAAGCAGATTGACAGGAACACTATTGAAATCAGCAGAGTATATGACTGCTACCATAGTGCAGATTTAAGAGCTCTGAGTCCTGGTGCCACTACCCTATTTCTCCTTTTCCCTAATTACAGTCATGTACCCAAATTAACACCCCTTTTTCTTAAGCCTTTTCACTTTGATGCGATGTTGCTTTTCTTAATCCATGTAGACTTAGACAGGCTAAGACTTTCATTGCTACCAGCGAAGGATCTTACAATAGGTTTATATAGAAAATAGAACGCCTAAATAATAGAGTTTTGAGAGTCAGGCGGAAACCCAAAGGGTGAAAAGATATAGAACAAAGAAATTCAGGATATTAAAATAACTTTGTCCTAGTCTCATCAAAAAATTACATTTCACTTTTTAACAATTATTAAAAAATATAACTGGCACATATGCTTTTATCCAAAAAAGCCATTGTGTATGTGTGTGTGTGTGTGTGTACATACACAGAAATAGAAGATATGTATAAAAGGTATGACATTAGAACTCTTAAAGAGGTTACCTATTGATAGGATTTACAGTGATCTTTCTTTTTCCTCATCAGTGCATTATTGTTTGCATATCCTGTAAGATTGTGTTGTCTAACCAAATCAACAATACAGCTGATTTAGTTATGATAAAAAAGCTTATCTTTGAATCTTAGTTTTGCAAATTTAATGTTCTATATTCACTAAGTGTGAGAAGTATATATTTTGAAGTTTAAGACAATTAATTTGCTGTCTAAGTTGTAAAATTGTTTTAGAAAGAATTCTTCCACCAAGAGCTAAGGGTTCAAGATTGGTCTTCAGTTATATGTAAGTTCAGTTGTGGTGGTCCCTGGTGACTCAGGTGTTAAGTCTGAAGCTGCAGTGCAGTCCATATAAAGTCCAAGGACCCAGGTTCAAGACCTGGGATGAAGGTAACAACCAAAATAAACAACTAAATAAATAAAATGCTTCTTCCTCTTCTTTCTTCCTGCCTGCTTGATGAATTGACTTTATTCCTGCCTGCTTCATGTCTCTTAAAAAAAAATTCAGTCATTGAAATATAATTCATAGTAAACTAGGGAAAACCTAATGTCAATTATAATATATTTAATAATGTTGCAATATTTATTTAGAATGGAAGGATACTATGAATATCTTAATAAAAATGTATATGTGCATATTTATTTAAAGACACAAATAGATATATGTATGTGTATACACACACACACACACACACACACACACATATATGAAAATAAAGAGAATTCTGAGGGGTTGCTTAGGTTTTTTTCCCTCTAAGCCAACCCTTACCCACCAGTGCCAGTCATACTGTATCAGAAATAAAAACCCCAAAGCTTCAATAGAAACAGTTATTAGTGTAATTAAAGTTATTTCTTCCTTCTATTCATTTTTAATGTTTCTATTTATATTTATTTTAACTATCCATATATTATAATTCAACTAAGATTGATAAGTGCTCTAATAACTAGTACAGAACTAGTACTCAATGAATCTATTGAACATCATTCAATTCTGTTTTCTTCAGCTAAATGTATTAAATTAAATTAAAATAAATGTATTTTAAACTGATAAATTCTGATCTGGGTGTGAATTCTGGGGAATTAATTATGTTGCATGGTTTTCATCTTGACCTTGCCATTTTTTCTAGTGTGTTCTGTTTCTCCATGCAGTAGTTTACCTTTCACTGACTGTAAAATCCAGTGATGTGCATTCCTCTTAGAGGCCTAGTTTCCATGCCAGTGAAGTTTGAGTGACTAACTCAAGTCAGTGACTGAGTATATCAAATCATTAACTAAAGCATTTTCCCCACCTTAAGTAGAAAACTCTGTGTTTTCTTGTAAACAATTTGGACTAAAAATAATTTAATCTTCTTTTTAAAAACATCAGTTGTAATTTAAACAAAGGAAATATTCTTTGGTGGTAAAAAGCTAGACAGTTCTAAGCAATTCTTTTAATTCATCACATTAAATGTGTGAAGCATTTCCAATTTATATACTATTATACACATGTATGTACCCATCACTAAGATTGAAAAAGTTGATGTTACCTATTTAACTTTTACTAAATTCCTTTACGATACTGTGTGGCTGCCTGAGGTGATATAAAGATGGAGTTTTTACACACAGAGAAATTGGCTTATGCAGTGAACTCAGCGCAAGTTGCTGAGTGCTGGGCACTGTTGGGGTTGTAAGATTAATTATAGCTGAGATGTACTCTAATAGGATTCCCACCACCTGTCATTAAATAATGAGAAAGTACAGACTTAGAATAACTACCTCCTTTTAGCTGTGCTTTATACTCTAACCTCTACATTATAGCTATCATTTGCTTCTTTTATTTACAGAGCACTCTTCACACACTTTAAAAATTACATGTAATATTAACTAATATGTATGGTGCATGGGCTTTATGCTAGGCTCTGTGTTAAGTAATTTACACGTCCCTTTTGAGATAGGCACTGTTACTTTTCCCGCATTGCAGATGAGGGTGCTGAAGGGTACAGAGACAATACATGCCATGCTTCCTAGTTCAAGCTCTGGCATTTCTCAAAGCTCATTTATTTGGTAACCATTACATTGGGCTGTACCTTCTGGTTGCAAACCTTCTGGAAGCCTCTCTCCAATTAGACAAATTCACACTCAAAAGTACTGGGTAACTCAGTCCTGACCAATGCAACAGAAGAACTCTGGGGAAAATCAAGAGTATATTCCTGAAGTGCATTCACAAAAAAGTGGTTTGCAAATGCTGCTGGTTAGTGTAAGTGTCCCTTTCTCCCTCTCTCCTTCCCTCCCTCTTCCAGTGCATCCCTACCCCACTATTTTTCCTTCCCTCCTCCTTTCTTTCTCCCCTCCCCTTTATTCCTTTCTTCTTCGTTTGTTCCTTTTTTTTTTTTTTTTTTTCTGAACATTTTATATAGGAACTCATGGTATTTTTATTTAAATAATCATGGTATCTTATTAAGTCTGTTTTCTGGCATTAGCCATTTTTGATTAGGATCCTCTCTAATCCTGTGTGTTGTATCCAACACACAGGACCAGAACGTAACAGCTCTCTTGGCTACAGTCAATTTAAGAGCCACTAGATCTTCTAACACAAAGAGAAGGCTGTTTTCAGTAGTTATAGACATCCCTTCCTCATGACCCAGGAGTTCCTCCATTTTAGTCTTAAAAATGATTCTAGTTAACACAAAATCATTCCAAGCTTAATTTTCAGTTTCTTAACTTCTCTTGGTTGCTTCTTAGCTGATTGAAATTCTTTTCTAACAGTCCCTTTTAAAAGACAAAAGCAAAAATAAAATTCTTCTCTACCTTACAAGAAATATACATTAAGCTATTTTCTTGGGCACTGACACTAATATCTCTCCTATCTTAGAACAAAATGTTTATTCCTATCTGATGTATTCCTGGTTATCTGAATGCACCGTTCTCATGCCTTAAAAACTTCTGCCTTTGGCCCATCTTACATCAGCTGTTAAATTTACATTTTTGTCATAAACTTAATAAACTTTAACCATTTGTCACAGCATGGAATCTAGTTATGACAGGTCACATACTTTCAACTCTTACAGTCAGTGATAACCATGCTCTCTTCCCCAAACAACATTGTTAGTCTGATCCAATTCAGTTTTAGAAATATACATCTATATTTAGTCCATTATAGACTCATATAACAGAATGAGGGTGTAAACCTTACAGAATGAAATTATAAAACATGTGCATGCCCCAAATGTTTCTGACTTTGCCCTTCTAACATGAATCCCCTCATCTGTCTTCATAATATTACTGAAAAGGTTTTTTTTCATTGTAAATTTGAAATGTTTATATTGACAAATTTTAAATTCATCCATAGAAACAAATTCTATTCTTGATCCTGTTTTTAAAAATGAATAATTTTAAAACCTTAAGGTGATACATGAAATGTGAGTCTATTTTTATCCTATCTTTGAATTATAGATTCATAAAAATATGTGCATCTGTGTACATAAATTCTTTTTTTAAATTTCTGTTTCATTGTAGTATAACCAAAATTTATGAGCTCAGATTTCTAAACAGATACTATTGTCTGAGAAATCTATGCTGTGACTGCTTTTATCAGCTAATAGAAAAGACCAATAAATAACAATAAATGGGAATCTCATTTGAAGAGGAAAATAGGTTTTATTTACAGATTTCATGAAAGCAATCAGTCAAAATACAGGAAACATGTTTTCAACATAGAACAGGGAGGAAAATCAAATTGCTGCCATTACTTCCTGCAATTACTTTTTGATCATTTCTGTGTTCTTAGTGATAAACTAGTCCTATGAATGAAACATGCTTTAATAGGACTTTACAGAAGAAAACTCCTCAAGAAATTAAATGACATCACTGGTTTAGATGTTTTTAGATGAATATTATAGTGAAGTACCGTGCTGTTTTAGGAGAAATTTTGGCCCTCTCCCTAATGATCTCCTAATGTTAAGACAGCAAGTGAAGATTTCCAAACATTGAGACACATCAGTAACAAGGTTTTTATTTAAACTTTATATCCTACAAAATGATATGTTTTTAAATACTACTCACTCATTTCATTTTAAGTTGTTTATCTCAGAGGGCCCTTCCCTAGTTATTTCAAAGATTCAAGCAATAATTCAGAGTCTACCCCAAACCCATCCTGGAGGAGAGGAGGTGACCATCATATTTAATTTAATCAGTTGTAGTGACAGAATCGGCCTCAGTTTCAGCGGCAGGCTTTAGCTCTTATTTTGCTGGCCTATGGGGAGGTCTGAAAATTCTGAATGAGGGACCAGTGTAATGATGGGATAGAAGGTTAGTGACTGTAGCTATTTACCAATACATTTGAAAGAAATTTAGGGTTTGACTATCTGTAAGGTCAACCTGTGCCTTCCTGTCCTACCTCCTTGTTGAAAGAAGTTATTCTTAGTGAGAGGTGTGTCCAAGCAAGTGCCTGCCATGTGAACCTAACTTTGCTTTTGTTCCTGTGCAATGTCCTGCATTCCTCTTTCATACCGAACACACTTGGCCATGATGAAAATTAACTCAACTTTTCTCTTTGAGGGCAAGATACTTTCTTCTCTGGCAGAAATATTGCAAAATTTCAAAATAGTAAAATCTGCCAAATTTATCCTGGTGTGTAGCCAAGCACAGCAACTGAAAACATCTTAGGAGCTATTTAGTTTCTCTTAAGTATACTTACATGGTCTCAAAAGATTGGAATGTCCCATGCTTTCTCTGTTCTCCTAGACCAAGTTTATTAAGGACTTTTATTTACATATGGAGAAGGCAGTCTTTCATTCACTCAACAAATAAGAAACTTTTATGATTCCAGTAGTGTTCTAGAGAACAAAACAGGAGGAAACAAATCCCTGTCCTTATAGTCAGACAATAAACACGGTAAATAAGCCATGTATATGTATGATATTAAATGCTGTTCATAAAGATGAAGCTGTAAAGAAGGTTGGAAGATATGAGAGTCACAGAGGAGCTCACTGAAAAGATGGCATTTGAGAAAAAATCTGAAGAAAATTAGGGTGTGAGACATTAAGTGAGGGGGAGAGCATTTCAAGCAAAAGGAACAGCAGATGCAGCCACCCTGAATGGAAACATTCCTGACGCATTTCAAGAACAGCATGAAGTCCAGTGTGTTGGAGTGGAGAGAACTGCCCTACACTTGGACAAGGAGATGATCAAAGAGATCTAAAGTTGTGGAGAGACTTAGTCATTATTGGAACTTTGGCTTTTCTGTACTAATTGGGAAATCACTGGGTTTTGAACAAAGTGATCTCGTCTAACTTAAGTTTTAGCAGGATTCCGTGGTTGTTACACTGGAAAAGGTCTGTAAGGAAGCAAAGTGGAAGTAGAGTCTAGAAGGTTCTTGATGATTTGGATTATGTTTGGATGATTTGGCAGTCAAGCTGGATGAGCCAACAGGATGGACTTAGTGGGGACTCTGAAAGAAAAGAGAATGACTCCAAAGTTTCTGGCCTGAAAAATGGGAAAAGTGACTTTGCTACTTATTGAAAAGAACACTGTGAGAACAGAATTATTTTTATGGCAGAGGGGAAAGGAGCAATTATCAGGATCTTAAGTTTTAGAAATGCCAAGTTTTGAAATGGCTTAGACATTAAGAGGAGATCAGACAGAGGTCCAGGATGGAAAACTTGAGTTTGAAATTCATCAATAACACATAAATAATAAAACACGATAATAAATAATATGATAATAAATAACACAGGAAACCAAGAAACTAGAATAGAATGAACATAACATAGATACTAAAGAGAATGTGGTCGAGGACTGAAGTGTAAAGGACCCAACAAAGAAAACAGACTTCTGATCCATGCAGAGTAAGGTATGCAGTACTAGAAGAGGGGAAAAAAAAGGCTTTTAAGAGAGGGGTCAATTTTGTTTAAAACTTAGACTAGGCTGAACAACTGAGCTGTAAGAAGTAAACACTGATTTAGTCATGGTGGAGGTTATTGATGAGTTTGATAGGAATATCTTTAGTGAATCAAAGGCTTAGAGAAAAGCAGAAGACAAAGTGAGAGATAAGAAATTGGAGACAAAACTATGAATAACTCCTATGTTTGTTGTAAGAGAAAGAGTAAGGTGACACTGCAGTGGGCCAGGAGGCTAGCTCATCTTAGGGATGACTGAGAGTCATGTGAGTGTGAGCATTAACTGTGTAGAGTTGAAGATATCAAACGACTTTGCCTTGGGAAGACATACAGATGTTTCAAATATTTGTCATTGATCCATTTGTACTAAAAAAGAGAAAGAATAATCAAGCTAGATATCTTAATGTACAAATATTCTTCCTTTTTCACCTCAATTTACATATAAGATTTTCTCCAGATTTTTCTTTGAAAACTTGTCTGTAACTGTGTAGCCTATGGATTCTCTACATTATTATTGTTTTTATGTCAGACTCCCATTCTAACCTGTTTCTGGAGAAGGATCATCTTTTATTTTTCATTACATATTCATCCCATAGCCTAGCTCCTGGCATGAGGCACATACTCTATAAAGGAAAGGTATAGGAGGAATGAAGATGAACAGGGGCAGACAGGCAGGGAGAGAGAGAGAGAAGGAAGGTGCTTTTATTTTTCATTTATTTGATTTAGCCCATCTTAGTTGCTCCTGCTGGCCCTGAGGCACAAAACTAGGATCTTGGGATATATGTGGATTATGCCCAACCACTATTCCACCAGGACATGTCTGAATAATTTTTGAATGAATGACTTTTAAGTTCCAAACCAGTGTATGATATGTTTGCTCTGAAGGTCAGTGTCTTACTAAAGTATGCTGTTAGTTTCTAAATAAAGGTTGTGTTTTGGGTCACTTTGTTTTCCACAGAGCTCCTGTGGCAGAGGCATGGTGGGAACAGATTTGTTGCAGCTCAGTAGCACATTGACTGGGAGTTCATCTTTGAAAAGGACTAAGCGAAAAGCACCTTCCCCACCCTCGAAAGCACCTCTGCATCAATGTGATGAAAACAGTCATGTGACTGGTAATGTTACTTTTGTCCTTAACATTATGTTTCTAATGTTTTACCTAATATAAATGGTAGAATTGATATCTGTCATGTCTTTTTATTGAATAAGTATACTTAAATTCGTATTTTATTTTCATAATACTTTATCCCTGATTAGTCTCATTGTTTTTTTAAACTTGTAACATAACAAGATAAACTTTCAAAAATTACATAGCTCCATTACCCTAAAATGTGCTTGTTATACTTTCTGAATCTGTTTAGAATGATAATTCCATTCTGGATTGACTGCGCATACACATGGGCATCTAAGTAGATTTTAGTTGTATTACAGATGGACAGTAAAATGGCTTCTAGCAAGGTTATGGCTCTTTCTTTCTGAATTACATTAAAATAACTACATAAAGCTACAAAGTAAATGTGACATTTCCAAATGTGACTTGTTTATAAGTTGTGTGGCTTCTGTCTTCTAGCCCTGAAGCCAGTAGACGCAGTTCCTACAGGCAGTGTTTCAGGAGCAAGCTCTCCTGAAGGACTGTCCAGCCCAGGTATGACACATCATGTCATTACTGAAAGAGAACTTTCATGACAGATGAGGAAGGAAACCAGTTATAATGCTTTGTGTATATAAGAGATACAAATGCTTTAATTACATTTCCTAAGTTGAAGATGAGATTTATCACTCTCTGTGTGTCGGGTGTGAAATGATATCTGAAATACTTTACCCACTTGGTCTCCTGTTTTTCCTTACACTGTGTCAGGTAACCATTTATGAATCTCATTCCCAAGTGGAATGACTCATCTTAGTTAGCAATGATATTTGGTGCATTCAGAAGAAATCTTACAAGAAGGTGTAAAGCACCATTCTTTACACAGCTGGCATAATTGTGAACACAACATAGTGACCTGATCTAATGGTAAAAAATTTGTTAATGTGAAATATTTTCTATTATATGGTCTCATTTTGGATTCTTTCCAAATGAATGAAATTTCAGTGGAGATACAATTATTCAACCTAATACTATTTGCTTATATTTTTAATAATAGGTATTTAGTCACTATTAAGAATAAGTGTGGTAGAAATGTCTGTATCTTTAGATTTAATTTAAAGTTAGGTATAAATAAATTGGACAGAGTAATTATGTTTAGCAAAAATAGAATATTACTATGCCAGTACCTTAGCATTGGATAATTTATTAGATATGAAAATTATATAATTCTACCTGATTTTATAATTCAAATTCACAAATTCAGGAAAAACTCTAAAGCACTGAACTGTTCCTAAATCTTTAATCCTTAAGTGATATTTAAGAATTTGGGATTTGATTTGATTATTTAAGAATTCTTTCCTCTGATTAAAAATATTTCTGTTATATAACTAATAATGATTTTTAACACCTACTCAGAATATAAATATTATTTATTCCATGAAGAAAATGTATTAAAAATATTATCAAGCTAGGTAAGTGTAAGAAGACGATTCTGCAGTATTAGGGAAAAAAGGGTTCAGATTATTGTGTACTGGTGTACCAAAGCTATTCAAACTGCTTGATCTTGCTTTTTCTTTCTTTTTCCTCCTTTTACTTCATGTTTAATGCGTGAACAATTGTGCCCTAACAAACCTGAAATGCTTCTTGGTCTCTGCCTGCTTTAACTGTGTTGCCTAAGTGCCATTTCTACAGATTTTACCTCTTTGGCAGAAGTCTCCCTTGGCCCTGAGCTCCCCAGTCAGGAACAGTGCCCTGAGCCCAAACTGATGGACGAAGCCTCCCCGCCTGAGTGCCCTGGAAGCCCAGAGGCAGCCGTGGCATCTCTGACATGTAGGTGACTAGGCCTTTCCCGCCTGGTGCTTTGTTTAATGCAGAGGAAGATGTCATCATGTGTATTTAGTTACTTGTTGATCCCATGTGTTAGTGTCTCATAAAAAATAGTTGTTTCCCCCCTTTCATTTGAAATTTTATACAGGTTGGAGTTTTATGTTTTTCCTAGCCATTTAGATGACTATGGTAATGTGGAAGATGAATTAAATCAATGGCTCTGAAAGATTCCAGCTTCTCTTCTCTTTGGTCTTCTGCTCCTTTGGAAAAGTTGTTTGAACTTTATTATTATCAATATATAATAATATAAGTATAAAAAATTATAATTGATATACATATACACACACAATTTTTTATGTTTTAATGTTCTGATATGTAGGCCTGGCTTATTTGCTATAGTATTACTTTTGTTTGGAATTTTTATTTCAAAATTATTACAATTATTTTCTTACTAGATGGCAAAATTTTATAGGTAATAACACTTGGAATTTTTCATAAATGATTTTACTCAACTTTTCAGTGACTTAGAGTCCTTATCACTTCAAACCAGTTATTGAAAAATTAGTCTGTTTCTACACACTGCTTTTAAGAATTCACAATTGTGTAACCACTTTGAAAAATCATTTGACAGGTTTCTTTTAAAAAATAATATACGAGGATCAATTTTCTATATGAGCCAGCAATTATACTCCTAGGTATATTCTCAAGAAACATGAAAATTTTTATGTATAAGTAATACCACTTATGAATTATTATAGAATTTTTATTCATAACAGCCAAAAATGGGAAACAATTTTGTCCCTAAACTGAGGAGTGGCTAAAATGTGACTTGTACATATGTTAGAATGCTATTAGCCATAAAAAAGGAGGATATAACTATTACCTGTAACAACATGACTGAATTTCAAATGTTCTGTATATTTTAAAAAGCCAGACTTAAATGATTAGATGTTGTATTATTTCATTCATAGGAAAAAAATTTAAATACAAAAGTACAGAGAAAATGATTGCCAGAGGCTGGGCTTGGAGGGAAAGGTTGACCACCGAGGGCATGAGAGATTTTGGAGATTCAGTCGTTGTTTATCTTGATCGTAGGGGTGGTAACACAACCACATGCACGCACACACACACACACACACACACATCAAAGTGGGAGATTTGTGTTCTAGAAATGAGGAATTTTACTGAATGTAAGTTGTACCTCATTTTTAAAAAATGAAAGAGAAAACAACTTGGTCAGCAACTACAACAGTATCTGACACAGATTTTTTTTTTTTTAATGAATGAACTAGAAGCATTTCACCTTAATAGATATAATACAATTCTTACAAAGAATAAGATTTGTCAGATCATCTTGACATTTTGATCACAGCTGGGAAAAATATACAAAGTATCCCAAAGTCTTAGTGATCTTTATTTTTAAGGCAAAGGTGTAGGCAGGAATGAAGGTGAGTAGGCAGTCAGGAAGGGAGAGGAGACAGAAGTGTTTGTTTTTTATTTAGTTGTTCATCTTGGTTGTTCCCCCAGCCCCAGGTCTCGAACCTAAGTCTTTGGGATGTGATCTGCTAGGCCATCAGGTTGTGCCGTCTTGGTAAAATTTTAAACTTTAACAATGTACAAGTAAATAACTAAACTTGAAAGAAAACATCTTTTGAAAGTGTGATTATTTGAATTTCTTTTATATATTACATTTACAATCACATAATTTTTTAGTTTTATGTTTTGTTCATTAATTTTACTATTTTTAGAAGGACACTGAAATAAAGTAAGATAAAATCTGAATTATACAAAGCTAAGTATAAATGAAATATCAATTATTATACTTTCAAATTATATTTTTTGTAATTTTTTAATATTTGTACTTTGAAAGTTGTTAAATCTTACCGCTACACTAAGATTTTGAATATTACGTTTTTGAAAGTGAATATTCTTTCTTTAGAGTTTATGTAGCTGAACTACAATAGTTGTGGTATAAAATTGATGAAAATTTTTTATTGTTTACAGCCTCCAGTCCAGTTTTTTATTTTAGTCCTACAATTTTTTAAAATTTGTAGTCCTAAAATTTATTCCAAAGTTTGGGAAAATCTTCAGTCATCTAATTGTGAAAGTTCTCTTAGATGACTGAATTCTTTTAAAAAATCATTGCCTTTTTGAAGATTTTAATAATAGGAATGCTTTCCAGGCCAGTAAAAAATATATATACACATGTTTACACACACACACACACACACACACACACACACACACACATATATTTAAGCAAGCATACTTGATTTAAGCAAGCGTATTCGATAGCTGTAACTACCAAGTAACAAAACCCTACAAAATAATTTGAAAAGATTTTTGAATCATGTAACTTATTCTTCATGTTTTCACTAACTGAGACCAGTTTCTCAGTGAGGGCCCAATACTTTAAAATAGAAGTTATTTATCTCCAAATACTTGTGATGGGCAAGAGAGAAATAGTGAGGATGAGTGAAAGATTTGTATAAATGTTGCCTCATTTAATCTAATTTCCCAAAGAGTTTAATATATACTGAGAAGCCATTTATAGAACACATCTGTACCTAATACAGAACAGCCATTCATTTTTCTCAATACACTTTTTAAATATGAATACACTGTTATTATATAGATAAATGTGTAAACACATAATATTGTGCATTGGCATAATAATGACTAGTTCACATGTCATGGTAAAGCAAGATTTGCCAAATAGATGAATTTAAGTGAATTTAAAAAATCACTTATATTTCAACTCTCTAATATTTTTGTTGACCAATCTATTTTTCTACTTAAAACAAAAATGTTGTTAAATTTTCCTATATTTGTTAAAGTGCACAAATAGAATAATTTCCTCAGTGCCTATAGATAAAGTTAAAGAAAATACTTAAATGTTTTAAGTACTTTATTCTTCAAGCATGTTAGACTTACTAAATTTTGTGAATGTGTTGATCACTGTAGTTCAGTGCTGGATTATCTCCACCTGCCCCTTATAGTAAAATTAAACTTTGTTTAGCTGCTATTGTGTAAATGGAAGTATCAAGTATAATTGAATCTCGTTCTTTGGTTTAAATTTACTTTCACACCCAGTGTGGACAGTAACTGCTTAGGGCGGCTCCTTCTCCTTTACCTCGTTGGCCAATGGTTGTTGATGCTAAAGAAAAGGGATAAATTATATATTTTATACAATGAAATACTAACCACAGCCACTGAAAAAAATTGTACACACATTTATATGGGATAATCTGTAATATACATTAAATAGAGAATAAAAAATTAGGTGGAAAACATCAAGGTATGATATACCTCTATTTATATAATACACCAACATAAAAAGAGAGGGAAGCACATGAGTATGCATATTTGCTTATATGTTCTCATTATACTTTCTGACATATAGGAAAACAGCTGTTAAAGGAAGTTGCCTCTAGGAATCAAAGGGTGGGTCAGAACAAAAATTAATTTTCATTGTATAATATTTTTTCTTGTATTTCTAAAGATATATATTAAGCATCTAAATCATTGGATTTTAACCCTGATTGCATATTAGAATCACTCAAAGAGACTTAAAATTTCTTGTTCCTACCATTCAGAGACTTTGATTTAAAAAATGTGGAGTAGGGTTTGAACATCAGTATTTTTAAAAAGGTTCATAATTCTCAATTGTAGTGAGTAGTGATAAATACTAAGTCAAATTATATAAGCGTACTTATATACAATTTAAAGATTTCTTGTTCTTTTCATTTACATTTAGAGCTATTACAGACAGGTATAAATGATATCATTTAAAATCACTTAAGTTGAAAGATAAAATATATAACTTGAGATTTATGACTAATAAACCTTTTTCTTGAGTGATAACATACTATTTTCATAAAATATGTGTCTAAGATAGTCTTACCATATGTTAACATAATTCACCATTAGAAAAGTATTTTACTATTAGTTATGAACCTGAATTTAAAAGAGTTTAGCTAATTATTATTTTAAAAATTCTTTCCTTGCTAGGACTGTATAGGCTGAATAAGGAAAATTAATATTTAGGGTATTTTCATTTCTTTGCAGCTGGAATAAGCTCTGACTATAGCCTTGAAGAGATAGATGAAAAGGAAGAACTGAGTGAAATGCCTAAAAGTGAGGCTGAAAATATTTCTGTGAAGTCACAAGATACTCCTTTTGGATCTACTGATAAAATAAATACACCGAAAAGTGATCCTGAATCAGCCCTTGGCAATGATGCTGGAGAGTCCTCACAAAACTCCAAAGAAGAAAAACAAGAAATTAGAAACACAGATGGACAGTAAGTAGTCTCTGTGCCAGAAATGTTGATGACAGTTTATTTAATTAATAGTAGTCTTCTGAAATATAAACCTGAAATTTTAAATGAAAATATAGTTGTCTCTTGAGTTTAGACTGTTTAGACCATCAGAAACATCTTATTAATAAAACATCGATTTGTATGTGATTATTATGAAATAAAATCAAGTTGACAGTTCTGATATCCCTGTGTCATATAAACCATTACATGTCAGTTTGTATGCTCATATATAGCAGGTTTTGTTTGTTTGTATTGTACGTGTTTTGTTTTGCCTCTTACCTACTTGAACTAAATGAAACGTTTAATTTTCAGTTTATACCAAGAGCTCCTCAAGGATTTTCACTGACTTGTAAATAAAGCAGTTCTAAATACAGAATATCATGTTAAATCACTAATATTTTACAGTCAGCTGTAAATGCAGAGAAGACACTTTCCATTTAATCCTAGAAACTGAAAGCTGTAGCCCACTTAAACTTGAAATGCCATACCATGAATAAAGCTGAAAGCAACCAGGCAAAAACAAGCCAACAAACAGAAACCAACGTAATCAGTGTTACTATAATTTGCATGGAATTGTCTCCAAATTAAACTCTTCTATCACCAAAGGGGTGGGAGTTCATTTCATATTCTGACTTAATAAGCCATCCATTCATCCATTCATACATACACAACACACAGACAGACAGACACACACACACACACACACACACACACATACCCACATTTGACTTTCCTTTTTCTTTAAAAGGAAAATAACCAATAATAACAAAAAAGATACTGTTTTTGAGCAAGCATACATTTACCAACCTTCTTAGATCTTTCTTTGTAATAAGATTACCATATGAAAGCTAGTATTTCATAACAGCATTACCTCTCAATTGTATTTATCTTGGTTCTTAAATTTCCTCTATTTGTTAGAAAAAATATGATTATTTCAGGTCATCTATTTGGAAATTATTGCCTGTTTGCTCATTGTGTGTGTGTGTGTGTGTGTGTGTGTGTATTTCTGTTTTAATAGTATCAATATAAAATATACAATATCATATTTTGCAGAGGACTATATGTGGAATATAATACAAGCATTGAAGAGAAGGTAGCTAACAGTGTAAGAAACTTGAAATCACTGGACCCTAATCATGAAAATGGTGAGTCATATAAACACTAATAGCAAATACTTTCAGAGCACTTAGTATGTGCCTATGACCATTTTTAACACTTTAAGTATATTAACTCATTTAATCTTGTATAGTAAGTCAGTTAAAGGTATTACTATTTTATACCATTTTACAGATGATTGAGCCACAGAGATATTAAGTAACTCATCAGAGGTCTCACAAGTTGGTGATGGACATCAGATTGGAACTAGGGAAGTGTTGTTCTGAAGTGTGCTCCTAATTACCATGTCTGCTACTTTTGTTATTGTTCATTCTTAGAGGTTACCTGATTCAGATCTTGTATCTTAAAGATGCAGACTCTATGTACCTACTTGTGATCAATTTCTCTTTTTAGTCATGCTGACTCCCTTGCTCAAATCTCTGTTACTTTTCACTCTGTTATATCTTGGGTTAAAACTTCTGATTTTTAAGACCCAAGCCATTTAATTTATAAACTTATTTAGAACAATTTCCCATTACCCATCTAAAATTTGACAGTTTTTTTTTTTTTTATTTCTCATGATCTAGTTTATTCTGTTTTATCATTAGGCCTATGCTCATTTTGTCTTGCTCATTTTTCCTTTTCATGGAAAACAATTTTCCCCCTATCTTAACCCATTTAACTTCCTTCTAAATCCTACCACTTAGCTTACTTTGTTACATGATTATTAGAAACATATGGTTTTCTGCTCTTCACTCCCCAACTATATTGAACAGTCTTGGATTAGAGAAATTATATCGAATACTTAATTGAATTTCTTCACAGTATCTAGCAAAATACTGAACTACTCTTAACATTTATACCAAATACAGAATTTCAGAAAAAATGATGCACAAATAGAAGATGCAAAGGGTGCACACTGTATTTTAAGGGCATATGAAGGAAGTGATTGATGGATTCTCACAGAACAATCTATTATATTATACAAAGCTAGGTGAGATGCTTAGAGAAACTAGTGGGTAGATATACATGCATATATGCATATATATATAAGAGTCATTCCAGGGTCATAGAGCCAGTATCAAGTTAATACTATGGTCACAAGCACATTTCTGTAAGAATGTTTATTTTGATTTGCAATTGACTTGCAATGACCTTTGTCAACTCTAGATCATTTTCAAAAAGGAACTATCTTTGAAGTGCTTTTATTCTGTTTTTTGCTTTCTTTTTGACCTACTCTTCATACTTATCTAAGTCAACCTTCGTAGATGTTGCTATCAGTTTTGTGTGGGGGGTGAAAAAGACAGGCTAGGTCAAAACCTACCTTCTCCCTCTACTGGCCATCTTTGAAAAATGTCCTGGCCATCTGTTGTTCATTGAAACTTGGTTATCACCAGGTATGTATGCGGATGGATTAACTAATAAATCTGGTAGTGATTCTAGGTTTCCAGACCCAACAATCATTGGGAATAGTGAAATTTTAATGAGAAATTCAGAGTTAGACAATGGTACAATAGGTGTAATCCACTAAAAAGGTGAGAACTAAAAGTGTAGCATTTTAAAACCAATAAATTAAGGTTTATTTTAGAACACTTAAACATATTTTTATGCTGATTTGCATACTTTTGGAAACTTATTTTGGAACTAGGATGAGCCTACATTTCAATAGAAAATGAGATATAAGCAAGAGAGAAGGTAATACATTTAGACTTTTTTCCTGCTGCCAGGGACCATTTCTATTCTCTTGTACTCACATTAACTTTGAAAGTAGTACTTTAATATAGATATTAAAAATACTCGTGAACCAAATATAAGAGCAGAAGCAGAAATTTTCCTCTTTCACAGTTTCTAACCAAGTGTTCTTCATTTTATAAATCACTCCAAGTTAATAATTATACATCATTAGAAAAATAATTACTCATAGATAATACATATTCTGATAATCAGTTACATTTTGGGGAAGGGAAGTGTAAAAAAGAATACATTTTAGTATTATATAATTAGTAACCTTGCAATACAATATACAGAATATTAACTACCAAGGCCAAATATTTGTGTAATTAGGCAGGGTTTAAAAATATAATGGTACTTGAAAATATCGTTAGTTTACAAATTTACCTGGCTACATTTTTTTATCTATGCATGTATTTTTTCTTTTTTTGATAGATTAACTATTTTAAATAGCTCATGACTTTTTAGGCAGTTTATTTGGTCTTTATAGAGAAAAGTGAGTGATGATAAAACAGCATATACATACTTGATATATTTTAATGATTTGACTCCCAAGATCCACATTTCACTTGTGCTATGCAAATTCCATAGTGAAAGGGGAAGTCACTCAGGATTTTGAAGATAAGGACTAATGGTCATTTAGAAGAAATGATCTTCCAGGCATTTGACTTGGAAGATAACAGTGTAGAAATGATTTTGCTCAGTATTAGAAAATAGGATGCACATTTATAAACCTCTGTTTCTGTGTGCCTTTTTTCCAGTTCCTTCCCTTCCATGTTATTGGCTGGAAACTGTTGCTTTTTTTACCTAGACACTGGCAAATGATTTTTGTTTTTAGGAGGTCTGAATTAAAATTAAGAGGAAAAATAATACAGGGGAGAGAGAAGTTGTTATTTCTACTTGAACTTTGACATGAGATAAATAAGGATACTTTTTCCCATTGAGAAAAATAAAAACCTACATGGTTATTTTTTATGTCATTGAAAGCACCCCTACTATGACTAAAAAGCAGTTATTTTAAAGTCTTTAGCAAGGACAGTCAGTTAAAAAGACTATCAACTTATATGCTATTTTTTTTTTACTTCAGATCATAAAAGTAATGTTTTCTGTTTTAATTGAAATGAATTATCTCTTAAATGTTAGGTATTAAATATATACTAGAGACTATAGAAAAGAAAGAGAATCAAAAAAATTTTGACTTTGTCAGTTTGTTTTTTTTTGTCATTAACAATGACTGAAACATGAAGTAATTTCCTATAAGAAGAAATATAGCTATGTTCTATGGAGTACTTGCTTCTTGGAAATACCCTATCTTAATGAGCATGCTATATAAGTGATATATAATACATATTTTTACCTTTTTTACATCTGAGCAAACAGGCGCAGAAGAGTTAAGTAGCATTCATTACCACACAGATTATAATTAGTCTAGCTGTGTTCCTAACCTAAGACTCTTGATACCAAAGCCTGTGCTGTTTTCTTTGTATGCCACTACCTGCATTTGTATAATTAGTGGGCTGAAAATTATCAGCAGAATTCAAGCCAACTAATTTAGTTTGGGAGAGGCAGGCATTGAAAATTTGAGGGTCTTTGTTTTTTTTATATACTTGACAATTTTTTTTTCTCTCAGTAGATAAAAATGAAATGATTGTGAATCCAATAACCACAGAAGATGAAGTGAAAAATGAAATGAGCGGAACAGAAATCAGTGTTGGAAGTGTTGCTAAAAATAACAATGAGGACATGGAAGTAGACAGACTCTCCAACTATCAGGCCCATAAAACAGATACTGCTGGAAGTTACAAGGAAACTCATCTAGCTGCTTCGTCAGTGACAGATCGAAAACTGAATCAACCCAGTACAGAAAACACAAAAATGCAAGATGCAGCAATTCAGACGACTCCCTTTTCTAAAAATTTTGAGGGAGATCATCACCAAGATCATAATTTATCTGATTTAAAAGTTGATGAAAGTGTTCAAATGTCAAGTAACAGCAAATCAACTCAACATTCATCTTTAAGTCCACAAAATTCTATAGATACCTCGCGAGAATTCAGGAATCAGGGTCCCTTTGTACAGGCAGAAGATCAACTCACCAAAAAGGATGCATTTTGTGCACATTGTAATGATGATCTTTTTCCTCCTCCTACAGATGGGACTGATAAAAATTCAGCTGCTTCTTATATAAAGAATTATCCATTTTACCGACAAGATTGCACTTCCAAGCCAAAACCTTCCAATGAAATTACAAGAGATTATATACCGAAAATTGGGATGACTACTTATAAAATAGTGCCTCCTAAATTCTTGGAAATATTGAAAGATTGGGAGTCAGAAGCCATAAGGTGTAAAGATGATCAAGAGATACACACTGTAGGAAAAAAACACACTCTTGAGAATGTGAAAGAAACTGCAATCCAGACAGATGATCCTGTTATGCCTGAAAGTCCAAAGGATCCACAGGCAGACGTGAAGCAGAAGTCAGGGCAGAGGACAGAGCATCAGGTGCTCAGCACGGAAAACTTACCTCATGGCACCCTTGTGAGCCCTCCGAAACCTACTCCCAGGATGATGAGAGATGCTGGTACAACTCCTTTTGTGCCAAATTTGGAAGATATAAACAGTATTCTGGAATCCAAAATGAAAGCTCGAGTTGCCAATCCCCAGGCCAAACCAAGTTCTTTTTTCTTGCAAATGCAGAAAAGAGCCTCAGGCCACTATGTGACATCTGCAGCTGCCAAGAGTGTTCCCGCTGCCCCTAATCTCACTCCAAAGAAAGAGGTGGAAAGGGATACTTCGCCTCCTCCAGACCAAGCTCTTTCTCCTTTAAGTAAAACAGCTCCCTCTCCTACACAGCCCCACATTAAGATCACGGATGGGGACAGCAGCAGTCGGAAGCCTACTGAAACCTCTCCTCCTCCCATCGCTCCCAAACCTGTCCTTCCTTCGAGTCACTTAGCAGCACAAAATCTGAAGACTTTGAAAACTTTTGGTGCCCCTCGGCCTTACTGTAGCTCTGCTCCTTCACCGTTTGCCCTTGCTGTAGTGAAACGTTCTCAGTCTTTCAGTAAAGCCCGAACAGAGACCTGCAGTGACAGCACCCCAGCCCGACCTCCACCTGACACAGAGGGAGGGAAGGCTCCTTCTGGAAATAAATCAGTGGACGTCCCCCAACAACTTAGTGTCCATGAGAAGGTACATGTTACCCTTTTAAAATTAAGGAAGTCTCATATAGTATGGTTGAAACAGGAGGTTAAGCAAGTATGTTGGTATATTTGTATATATTAACTCTGAATTCATAGTATTAATCTCATATCAAGATAGTGTAGGGGAAAAAAAAAGTGGTAATACACAGAATCTGAATATGTACTCTCAGAATTATAATCTATATAGCTTGATCAAGTATTGGTCTACGGTCATCGTTACATAAAGGTATTACTAGCAAATATTTTAATATTTCTTTGTTCATATATTTGTAATGTACAAGCTTAGAGTTCTGACTATATTTTTCTGGGTTGTGCCAATCTCAGTTTCTTTACAAGCTTTCTGAATGCTTTGTTTATTTTATTCTCCAATTTTTCAGTACTTTAAGAGAGTTTAGATGTATAATTTTCTTAATTTCTCATTTTGATAATTCATTTATTTTTCCAATTATGTGCATGCTGACCAACATATCATTTAGCCACCATCTAAAAACTTCAATAATTTACAAAACAAGGAGAATTTATTGGTTTAGCATTTGGTCAGTGAGTGTTAGACTTTGCTAGTTTCAAATAGAATAGTTAAAGGAAAGGAGGACACAGTATGAATCATGATAATCCACATGAAATTTTTAAAAAATGTGCTGTGTACTTTTACTCTGCTGCTGTTTAAAGAATACTTTCATATTTATGTGGCAGTTCCAGAAGTATTTTATACTTCTTTTTCAAACATTCCTAGAGCAACAGAGTATTAACCATATTGCCAAGTAAAGAACTTTTCCATAATTTTAAAACAATCTTGAAGAATATTTCTTAATATATTTCATTCTTCTGTTTACTACTTTGTTATAGTATCATACTGTCCTTTGCTATACTATGATGGATTACTTCTCTGCTTGAGAACAATGCCTGTGTTTTTTCTTAGACTGGAATACCATACCTAAACAACAGAAGTTTGATTTAGATAAAATAGTTTTTGAGCCATTGCCTAAGCTGTGTTTAGTTCATCTTTTATAAAGGTATTTATTTGGCAGTTTGAAATATATTTTTAAGATTATTTGATAATGGTTACAGTTAAATCATTTGCACTAAATATTCCTTTCAATAATGTTTAATCTTTTATTCTTCAATTTGGAAATCCTAATTTTTTGTAGTCTCATGGGGAATAAAAGAAAACATGGCTATAGATTAGTCCCCGAGACTCCAGAAATGCAAAATAAGCTGTTGGGTAGTGTTATAATTAATATTTGTCCATTTTGTACCCTCAAAAATAGTAATTTCACAACCTAGTGTATTGGAACTATTAAAATGGGCTCTTCTTAGTCTGTTTATATTTATTATTTATAATTGACTCTTCTAGTTAACTCTATTGACTCAAGGACAGTAAAACTACCACTATTTTCATGAAATGAAAAGAATTGCCACTTTTCTTCCTTAAACTCTGAATTTAGGAAAAAGGAAAGTAATGCTCTTACTTTCCAATTGAAGTCTGGCACCAAAAATAATTTTGAGTGAGCAAACAAAGCTATATTTAAAACAACAGTGTGGCAAATGGTGATTTTTTTTTTTTTTTGAAGGAAAGGTACAGGCAGGAATGAAGGTGAGTAGGCAAACAGGAAAGGAAGGAAGGATGAGAGGAGACAAGGAAGAGCTTTATTTATTTACTTATTTTCATTTTAGTGTGCACATTTGTTGTTCACCCCGGGCCCGGGTCTTGAACCCTGGACCTTGGGATGTATGTGGAACTGCTCTGAGGTGTACTAGACTGCTAGGCCACCAGAGTGCACCCCCATAAATGGTGATTTTTAAAGAAATACTGATGCAGAGTTTTTTAAAAAATGGCCCATTCTTCCCTCGTGTTTATATGAACATCTTGCATTTGTTTTTTCATAGGAAAATAACTCCGCATATACTGAGCAGAATTCCCAAATACCATCTTTGACTAAGTGCCCATCACTCACCCTTAAGAGACAGAGTTCTTTAACATTCCAAAGCTCTGACCCAGAACAGTTCCGACAGAGTTTGCTGACTGCAATCCGTTCTGGAGAGGCTGCTGCCAACTTGAAAAGGGTAAGTTTTCTTTATCAGATGGATGACAATGGGTTTATTTTTAACATCATCATGCTAAAACTGAGGAGAAATTGTTTTCTGGAATTTGCCTCTGAAAACAGAAGATGCCAAAAGTCACTCTTTTAAGTCAGGGGTCATTTCTGAAGTAGAAGGTCAGAGTCCAGACTTGCAATTCTTAAATTGTCAGGTCGGTTTACCACAGCTTGGTCCAGGTGCAGAATATGGGTTTTGCTCATTATTATGTAACTTGTATTTAGAAAGTGCCCTAAACTCATTTTATAAAATCATATTGGTAGAGCAAAAAAGATTCTTTGGGAAAGAACATTTCTCCCTGTTCCAGAAAAGCTGCACTAGTGACAGGAACCTGCATGATTCTGGTCACAGCCCCTGCAGTGATCAGAGTTACTTACTGCTGTATGTGGGATTTGGGGCTGGGACAAGTTTTAGAAGTTGAACCAAAAAAAAAGTAGGAAAAGTATAGAGAATTTAAATGAGAACTAATAGAGAAATTAAAGTCTTACTATTCCTGTTAGAATGGTCTAGCCCTTCTTTACGGAGGTTGGAAAGTGTCAGCAAAGAAGGCATAATTCTGCTAAGGACAGATACCAAATAAGTGTCATAGGCAGCATTGCTTAGTCTTCCCAAGGGCTGTCATCTCTTTAAAGGTCTTTCCTACTCTCCCTTTAGGCCTCCTGGTTGAAAGTTACTTAACATCCAAGACAAGAAAAATATTCATTATTTCACTGACTCCCTAGACATTTCATTTTGTAAATTCTTTCTCTAATAATTTTAGAAGCTATTGAGAGAAGAGTAACCTATTGAGTAAAACACAGAGATTGACAGGAATAAAACCTGCAAAGAAACTGGAAGGAAAAATAGGGGAGGAGGCTTCAGTCAAATTCCTACCTTGGTCATCTTACCTGCAACTGCCAGTTTCCTCCATGAACGGAGCCATGAATGACAGCCTGCCGCTCACAGGGTCCGGGTGTTCTCATCTGCTCAAATGCAGAGACCAGGCAAAGTATCACATGCTGGCTGGAGTGGAGGTTATGGTAAAGATTAATTCAGGATGTGTTGGTTTAAATTTCATAGATTACAAATTATCTGAATTTAGGTGCTAAAGGCAACAATGTAAATAAAACAACAAAATATGTGTAAACTTTGACAGTATGCAAAGTTAAATCATTATTTAGTGATGCATATCTAGGTTGCAATTATTTTAAGAGACTAGGATGTAATTATAAAAATCACAATAGCCTTTACTTCTAACAGGGAAGAAAAGGGACTTTGGGGAATTCATCAGGACAGTTATGCAGTTTAAGGAAAACCAACAAATTAAGCAATCAAAATAAATATAATCTTAATGCATTAGTTTTAAAAATTCATATTAATGTTAAAACTTTGAAGAAGACATCAAAATTATAAATAAAGATTATTAAGGACCTGGAGTTACTCCTTCTCTCGACTTGGGTATACCTGTACATGTTTTTTTTCCCCTCATTGGGTAGTTATTTAAGTTCATTGTACTTTTCTGTATATGTATTTTATTTCAAAAAATTAAAAGATATTAAAAATGGACACCAAGGTTCTCATTCCTTGTGACCTTTGCTAATGCTCCATTTTTCTGTCATGTACTGAACATTTCTCCTGGGTTTTTATTTTTTTAATTCTAGCATTTCTTTTATAGAACATCAATTATAATGCCACATAAATCTCCAGTGATTTTTGACAGTAGGTGTGGATTTGTTCATCAGAAACTTGGCTCTGTTTGCCTATATTATGGCACCCAAATGTTCAATTTAACTTCAGGTACCAACCTGCCTTATGGCTCTGGTTCATACCCAAGCAATTAACCTTTCTTATAATAGTTGGTTCACATTAGAGCAATTATGTAGTTGATCGCTGCGGTGTAAATGTAGTCATGATCATGTCATGTTTTTACATGTTTCTTAGGTGACCCCCATGGAGTTACAGAAATTTGTCCTATCTTCAAACACAGCATTAAAAAATGTAGCTCAGTATTTAATAAATTGTGCTTGATGTTGAGATTTATATATGAATCAGTAAATTGCTTTCTGAGAATAAGACAGATTAATCCATTATTGCTGATTTATGTTGACCTGGGAACTTCTTTGGCTGCTTTCCGTGCTTGATGGAGCTCAAATTGCTAAAGATTATTACACTATCATTTGTAGAATATAGGCTTTAAAAAAAGTGTGAAAATAAACAGACAAATGTTATTTAGAACTCAATTTAAGTGTTTCCTCAGAACATTAAACTTATCTTTGGCTAGATAGAAATCTGGAGGGGAAAAAAAATGAATATGTCATTCAGAATTTGCTAGTTTATTTGTTTAATTAGTATCCCTTTTATTTCCATTTCCTTCATCTGAATTTGAACAATCTTAGAGTTTAAGGTTGGAAGCTTTTTCCATATATTTTTAAAGTAAAAATAAATGTTTCATCATGCCTTGGTAATATAGCGGTTAGGTCCACTGCCTCTGGGCAGCACAGGCTAACCTGGGTTTGTGTCCTGGGGCTAGGGAGAATAAACAAAATGAACACTAAGTAAACAAATGCTTTTTCCTCTTCTCTCTTCCTGTCTACATGCCGACTTGTATCTTTCATTTAAAAAAATAGTTTTAGAGTTAATGATTCTACATGGAAATAAGAAAGCTATGTGAATACTTCTGAAATTCTTTAAATGTGGTCAGCAGTGGATAGTCAGCCAGTAGACGCTCATAGCAGTAAATTCATAAATTTCATTTTATAAATGTCATGTTTGTTGTTCAGAAATTCAAGCAACACTTTATAAATGTTTGCAAAGTTACCAAATATGCTTGATCTACACTGTGTCAAGCACTAAAATAAACATAAGTATAAAGCATATATTTAGTAGCATTAAAATAGATAAAGTTTCTGACCTCACAGAATTTACATAATAATATTCTAATAATGTCTTTTTTTTTTTTTTTTTTTTCCTTTTTAAAGGAAAGGAGCAGGCAGGAATGGAGAGCAGACAGACGGGAAGGCAGGAAGAGAGAGAAGTGATAAGATTTATATTGTTTAGTTGTTCATGCTGGTTGTTCTCCCCTCCCACACCCCTAAGTTGTGAACCCAGGTCCTTGGGACATATGGGGACTGCACCGGCAAGAAGCAGTAGACTTAACCACTAAGCTACCAAAGCATGCCAAAATTTTAAATATTAAGCAAAATATCATTTGTCCCCCCAAAGTAACTGCTCTTGATTTATTATAGTATAATCTTGAAGACCAAGTCAATTTTTTAATAATTAAATATATTTAATTTTTTACAAATATTTATACCTCTGTAAAACATTAACATATCTCTGAAGATTTCCATCTTTCCATATATACCTATATATATCTATATATATCTGATATTTTTAAGACTAAATATAGAGTATTTGACTATATAAATGAACCATAGCTTATTTGCTCCTTTGCAGTAGACATTAACTGGATTCTCGTTTTTCACTCCGCAAATGTTGCAACAATGTATATCTTTTAGTTGCAGATATTTAGAATCATCAGTATGTTTTTGAAATACTTAAGATAAAATTTTCACCTTTACAAAGAATAACAAGAACTGCAATTTTGGCAAGAATTACATAAATAACTTCTATACACAAAAAATTTTTGGACCAAGGTTACATAATGAAAAGTCATTACCTATTTTGTTACTTGTTACCTAGACTTGGAAAAAAAATCCACATGAATATTAAATTGGGTGCAAATGAGTTTTCCTTCCCCCAGTGGCAGATTTTCTTCCTAGCCATTTTATGTCAAGTGAATAATCTCAACCACTCTACTCCCTCTTGCATTCCTAAGACAGTAAAGAAAATGGATGAGATGACCTGTCATCTAGTAAAAGATAGGAAATGAAGCACAAGGAAACCAATTCACACTGTTTGTCAGTTTTTCCTTTATTATTCCGTGGCCTTGTAAGAAGATGATCATCTTTGATTATGAATCTAAGCTAGTCAAATTATTAACCAGAGATAAACCATTTTTACATATTTTAAAATATTGTAACTACTTATTGTACGTAAACTAAAAGACTTTTCTTTATATTCACCTATATAATATGGAATTTCAAGATATTTAAGGAAATTCTCCTTTGGGTTTTAATTCTCATATAGTTTGTAAATAGAAGATTTTGCCATAAATTTTAGAATTTGAGTTTATTTATTTGAAAAAAAACTTGTTTTGCAATTATTTTGGCATGACAGTCATAGATTTGACTTTTTTTAGACTTTCATAATGAAACCTTTTTAAAAACCAAAGTTTTTTACTTTTCTTATGAATTAGGGGTACCCTAGAGGGGATCTTCAAGTTAATACATACCATCAGTGTAAAAATTATAACATTCATTGCTTTGTAGAATCCTTTTTGCTACATTCTCCAAGTCACTTTTTGGAGAGCCAGAATTAATCTAGCTAAAAATGCTCTTTAACAGCTTGGCCTGCAGTCTGTTTGTGCTCTTGTCCTTTGAGTTGATTTGGTAATTTTGTAAAGACTAAGATGTGTTAATGGATTATTTAACTTGTTTGTTGTGGAAATAACAATTCTCGTTTTTAGTTTCATGGTAGAATGAACATTTATTCCTGATTATTTGTAATATATTGAATAATAAGTACTACATTTTAGCATTTATAATTAAGCAGAAGTTAAAATGTGATCACTGTTGAAAACTAGACAGCTGTCCCATTTTAAACTGATGGGTGCAAAATGTGTTTCTTTCTCTTAGGTCACGGTACCATCAAATACAATATCTGTCAATGGAAGGTCAAGACTCAGCCCTTCCCTGAGCCCTGATGCCCAGGAAAGCCATTAAATGTTGCCCTGCCATTCTGCACTTCACCATCCACTTCATAGAACGTCACACTAATGGAGAATGCTGGCAAATGTTTATTCATATGCTCCCTAATATATTATCTATTAAAGTGTAAGAATGTGTGCTATGGCTTTTAATGCCAAAAGAAGAATTGCCAGAATTTATAATTTATAATAATATTTTTGATCTTTTTTTGCCTTAAGAGCTGATATGCTGCTTTAGAACTTTGACAGGTATTAATGACTTTTTATTTCTTTCAAATGAGAAAAATTGTCACTCCTGTTGATTTCTCTTACTGATACATTCTCTACAATGGTGACTTAGACAAAAGGATAAATGAAAGATTCATGGACTTACATTTCTGTGACAAGTAAGCAAGTAGGCAAACAGACCTGACATTTGTTGCCTCCATGTTACAGATTAATTGGAAACATTTATAAATTATATTAAAGCCTTTTTTGTTCTTAAAGTATCATCTAGAAAATTAATGATATGAAATAAGTATATTCAACACAACAGTTAATTTCAATGATTAATCATTTAGTGTGCAAGTCTTGCATGTTCTTTATATAAGTACAAAATCAGTGTCAAATTATGGGAAGCTCATAGTATTTTAATATTTTATTACCATGGAGCACTTGATTTTCTTAATCTTTAGTACTTAAATTGTACAAGAGAATTTTAAATATTTTCTGTATATAATTGACATTGTCACACAGGTATTACACATTTTATGTGCCAGAAGCCTTAAAACTTTCCTGTGAAAATGTTGATATATTGTGACAATTATTTCACAATCAGTATGTAGAGAGGAATAGAATTTAGTTTATGTCCATATTGGAAAACTTTAAAGACTACTTGGAGGGCCCAGAAATCCTGGTTTTAATGAAAGTAAAATGATAAAAATAAAGTTATTATATAGTTCAGATGCTAATATTCTAAATGATAATATATATTTACATTAAAACTGTTGAGCATAACAATGCCTAACTTGTTGGTGTCTAACTATTCTGGGTTCCAGAGCTGTTGACATTCTAGTCTTACTTTAAGAAATCACTCACTTATTAAAAGCTTTATCAAATAAACTAATGTTAAGTTGGTATTCACTAAAGCTACTGGGATGTCTGCCTCTTTGGAAAATGTGTTGATTTTTTTCCCATGTTTAATAAAAACGAATTCTATATTTGGAGTGCTTTTCCTCTTTATTTTTTTTAAAGGAAAAGTCTAGACAAGAATAAAGGGAAGCAGGCAGACAGGCAGGACAAGAGAGAAGGAAGAAGCATTTTTTTAAATTTCTATTTAGTTGTTGACACAGATTGTTTCCCCTGGACCCAGGACTCAAACCCAGGGGTACGTGGCCTTCACTCCTTTGCAAGCCACTGACCTAATCACTGCTCCACCAGAGCACACCTCTTTTTCTGTTTTTAAATGTAGTCATGTCAGTCAACATATTTATGTACTTTGCTAATGAACACATTTCTATTAGCCTGTGAACAAAAAAGTAACAATAAGTCCTGTCATTTATCAGGGCTCTCTTATGAACATTTTAGTCAAGGCATTCCTATAACAAAATACTTGAACTAATAAGCATTTTAAATTCTTAGACTAGTTCCTGACACATGGAAAACACATATTAAGTATTAAATGTTGCTACTATTTCATTGGATCAGATTTGGAGGAAACTATATGGAAACATGTTATTATAAAGGAGTGAGTTTTAGAAAACTTGTGTTCATATAATTGATTATTCACTTGAAAAAAAAAATTGGATCCCTATCTGAAACCACAAACAGTATATTTAGTTGGATTTGAGATTTCACTTTTAAAAGTAATATTTTAAAAATAGATGAATGTATTCAGTATTTTTAGATCTCAACATAGTAAGAATTATTTAAACAAGATATAAAATCAGTCATAGATAAGTTTAAATATATTGAAATGGATAAAATGAAAATCATAAAATATATCAAGACTGAAAATTTACATTCACGTAAGTACTATAAAAGTGAAGAGAAGCCCCAAGAAGATATTTTAATATGTATAAGGATTAATTCATACAAATGTAAAAATTCCTATAACTCATGAAAAAGACTACCCCGTAGAAATATTTCACACTAAAACAAAGGTATGTTTTACAAGAGGAAATCAGAAAGTCCAAAATACAAAATACATATGGAAAAATTATTCCACTAATAATCAAGGTAACAAGTTAAAAACGTAAGTACTACATCACACCCATCAAATTAGTGAAAATGTAAGGTTCAAAATAGCAAGTGTTGTCCAGGACAGTGAAGCAGTGGATCTCTTACTGTTGGTGGGAAAATACACTGGCACAATTGTCAAATTTGCAAATTGTAGAAAAAGATTCCCTACCACATCACCTTAAAGAAATCCATGCATATATCTAAGGATACATGCAACAATATTCATGGTTGTCTTGTGTGTAACAGCTTCTAATGAGCATTCTACATTGTATTATGTTCATATGACACACTTCTGTCTAATAGTCAAAATGAACAATCTAGATTTATACATGTCAACATGGATATGCCTCAAAAATAACAAGTGAGAAAAGCAAGTTGTGGAGCAACATGTGTTTTGTGATACCAGTAGATAAAACCTGTAAAATGATACTACATATCATGACTATATAGACAGATAAAAGGTAGAAAAATAAAATACATGTGCTAATGGGAACCAAGAAATGATTGGATTGAGGAAATTTACAGGAAGTATCAGTTTGTTGTATTTTTTTTATTAACTAATGTTTAAAAACAAATACTTGTTTTACTCAGATTTCAGTGTATTTGAAATAGTTTATGATGTAAATATTTTTTAAAGACTACATAGACTTAGGGAGGGGTATATACATGAGCCATTATACATATACATTTTGAAAATGTTGACTTTTCCATATTATTTCAGGACAAAAACATGAGCTAGCTACTCAATTGGAATACAATTTGTGAGGAGTAGTTTCCACCTGTCATATAACCAACTCTTGACTTTTAGATTTAATTTTTAGTATTAGGCATCTTATTTTTTCATGTTTTCCCCCACCAGGTTTTTTTATTATTCTATGTAAATTATTCAAATTCCATATAAATTATAGGGTATGAAATGAACTACTTTTTCTGTCTGCAGCATTGCATTCTCTCCAGAGATAACCAATATTTTATTTTAATTCCTTATAGCTGTATCTATATCTAATATGTATCCACAGGTTTGTTTTGGATTTTCATATTTTTGTAGAAGACTTCTTGTTTGCTACTGTTGCCTCTAACTTTAAAAATGATTGTTAGCAACTTGCGTTTTACAGCAGCCATGTTCTGGAAGAGTTGTTTTGTTCTTGGTTGTTTTTTTTTGTTGCTGTTTTAACATGCATATCTACTTTTTCATATTTCAGCTTGCTATTCTTTTTTGTTTTATTTTGTTTTTTTGCTGTGGTGCACAATTCTGCCAGAGTCAAGATACTTGAAGTAAAATCACAGGTCTTCCCCTGACAGGGCATGGAATCTTGGGCAAATTACTCTATGCTTCCACTTTCATTTCTGAAAAACTGAATTATTAATACACTCTCCTCATAGGGGTGGTTGACAAGTACTAAATTTAAAAAGTGTTTTGCACGCCAAATTCATTTTTAAAAGATATGTATCTTTTATACTACTAGTCGATACATATGATTTTTCCAATATACTCCCAACCTTCTGAAAAGTGACCCTCTCTTCCATTTTAAGACCTTGGCCACCAGACATGGCAACAGAACTTGCACTCTGACTCCTGATCCAAGTCCTTGAATGAGATCATTCTTTTCTCTGATACCTAAACTTGCCTAGACTTGCAAATGAAGGAGTCCCAATTGATCCAAGAATTTTCCTAATGCCAGTTCATTTTCTACCCACTACCAATAAATACAAAACAAGCTAAGATTCAACCTCATTGTTTTTACTACTTATTGACTTTGATAAATAACTTAATACATAAGGAAATTTCCAGTTAGAGGTCACAATAGATATTTCCGTGGACAGAGGTTTTTACCTAAATTATTTTTGATGTAAAAATAGCTCATATTTATTTAGTGCTTTATAGAGTTCAGACACATTTTGTTATTTGATTCACATACAGAACAACGAAAATTACACAAAGCAACTGCTTCTTTAGGAAGGTCATAAAACAGACAACGGCAGAATCCCACATTTGATTTCCAGTTTTCTCTTTCTAATGGCCAGACTGCAAATGATGAAGAAAATGGTGCTAGATTTCAAGAGACATGAAAATAGTAGCCCACTTATTCTGGATCTTCAGTTGGTCTTCTTTTCATCTTAAATGTTACCATTTTCCTGCAAGTTTTCATTTTTAACACCTCAGACTCTTCATATGGATAGATACATTTTGTTTATGGCAAGAAAAAAATGCCACCATGTGTTCCCTCAAAATAACTTTTCTGACAGGTATTTCAAGAGGAAATTGTGAAACATTCTGGTAATTTGTGTAGAACTGTTGGCACTTCACAAACCGGAGAAATTCATTTGAAAGTCTTGCAAATTACTCATCTTGGAGAAGAAAAAGTGCTACAATTCAAACAAATGTATAGTTTTCAAAACAAGTTCTTTATTTCCCAGTTCATTTTTATGTTCCTACCTACCCTTCATGGTAAATTAGATTGATGACCCCAATTCTTTGCCTCACCTGCAGGTACACCTTTTGTCACGTGACTTTGTATTTTCTCTCAATAAAGAAATAGAGCCCTTGACTCCACCCATAGAAGCAGGTTTTGTGACTAATAGAAGGAGGTAAAAATGACTGTGCCAGTTGTCAAAGGTTTGCATGTTTTTTCTTGTTTTCCCTGTGCTGTGAGGAAACATGTCTGGGTTAGTTGAATGGCCCTTAGAAAAGGTTGAGAGATGCGTGGAACAGAGCTCCCAGCTGAGGCTAGCCTACAGCATTCAACATTCAGACCTCTAGACATGCGCAATCTTGACCAATGTCAGAAGGGCCACATTGCCACCCGCTTACTGACTGTGTGAGCAGTAAATATCTTTGGACTCCCTTGATGTGCCCATGAAGTTTCATGGTTGCTATACTGGTGTGGCAATGGATGCAATACACTCTCTTAAATTCATGACTCCTCTGCTTATCATTCATTTATTCCATTTGTCTACATATCCAATTTCCCCGAGAGTTCCACAGACTATTTACTAAATGCAACAGATATACCTCAGGCATTCTGCCTAGCTCCCAACTACCTCAAAACAATTCTAACTTAGCAACTTTATTATTTATGGTGCAGAAAGATATTTACTCCCTTCCTCTATCCTTTCTCATTTGATCTTCAGACCTGGAAGCCAGAGAACTCAAATGTCAGAGATTCTCTTGAGCTCTTTGGATCTGTCTGTTTCATAGAGTTGCCAGATAAAATACAAGATGCCCAGTAAATTTGAATTTCAGATAAACAATGAATTACTCTTGAATGTTTGTCCCATGCAATCTTTGGAACATATTTATAGTAAAGTATTAATTGTTGCTTATCTGAAATTCAAATTTAACTGGGCATCCTGTATTTGTCTTTGCTAAATCTGGCAGCTGTGCTCACTGACAATCCGGAAAGAGTAAAGGGAAGCAAGAAGGAGCATCTGCCATGTGGGGAAAAGAGAGAAGAGAGCAGGTCTAGACCTAGCTAAGTCGGGAAACTAAGAAGTTACATTATGGAAAAGAGTAGCTCAACCTTTCTCCCCTGTAATAGTTCACCATCAGAGAAACTCATGTTTACAGAATTCACAGTGAAAAAAATGCTTTGATTGGTTTCTGTTGGTAGTCTTCAGATAACTTTAAGTCTGCAGGAATACTAAATAAATTCTGCTAATATCTTCAGTAATCTCAGTATTATTATTTACAGTGACAATAAGTTTAACAGTTGTTGAGCTGGGAAGTATGGGGGTTATACATGATTTTTTGACTTTCTACATGTTTGAAATTAACAAAGTCGACAGATAAATTATTGAGATACTCCTATCATAGCAACCAACTACAGTATACAAATGTGGGGAGGAAGAGATTTAATTTGTGGTCATTTGTTTTCCTTCCATTTAAGAATTTTAGGCAAGTCAGGGTAGATGATGTGACCAAGTATTAATTTAGCAAAAGCAATTTTGCTGTTAGCAAAGTTTATTGAATGATTTGATGATTGAATCTTAACTAAAAAATAAACACTCCAAGAACGAATTGATCACAACTTTATTTGTAGAAGGGAGAAGTGAAAATAAATTTTGTAAAGTACCACTTGTACTTTACTGTGCTCTTTACTCTGCTACCTTTGAGGTTTTATCTACTTTTACACGTGAGGCTCTGAATAGTTATGAAACTAAGATGGTGCTGAGGTAGGAGACAGATAATTCCCTAGCTCCCATTTTGCCTCTATCTTTGCTGTTTTTTTTCCAGTCATAAGTTTGTACTTGAATGATCTTCCCAAAATTTTTTTTTTTTTCCTTCTTTGCAATGAGTATCTCTTGTAGCACATACCCCTATTTCATTTAGCACTGGATCTCAATTGCCTGAACTTGGGACAAATCAAAATGGACTAACCAATATATCTCTGGGACAAGTTATTCTGCTGTTTTAAAACATGAAGGATAACCGT
Organism: Solenodon paradoxus; assembly: GCA_004363575.1. Classification (NCBI taxonomy): domain Eukaryota; kingdom Metazoa; phylum Chordata; class Mammalia; order Eulipotyphla; family Solenodontidae; genus Solenodon; species Solenodon paradoxus. The sequence continues at coordinate 65,907 of RJWH01000075.1, forward strand.
TTATTTGTACGAGATGTTGTACCACATATCCAGTAAATATTATAGAACTGTGCTCAGTATTTAAAAGAGTGTGAGCCCTGCCCTCGAGGAGTCTAGAATCTAAGCCAGAGAAGTGACCCAGATGTGAACTAATGGAGCAACACAATTCATCAATGTATGAAATCCCAAAAGAACATCCAGTAAACATAAGGGGCAGTTAAGACTCCATGGCATGAAGGGAATTCATAGTCTGGGCTTCCAAAGATGGATACAAGTTGGTAATATGAATATAGGAGGAGAGATGCTGAAGCTGAGAAGAAAGCAAAGTCTCTGGGGCCAGGGTGCATATGATATATTTGTTTACAGAGTGTACATTATTATAGAGCAGCACAGTTTTTCATTTATTCAACAAGTACTGATCATTTTCTTCCCATCCATCACTGTACTGGGTGATAAGGAAACATAGATAACTAAGACATGATTCTATTACTCTAAAAAGTATAAACTAATGAGAGTTCATAAAACATGATCACAAAAGAAAGTATGCTAGAAAATTTACTTGCCTAGTTTTCTATTAGTTCATTTCTCTTATTTTTTCTGATTTTGGGGAGCTCTTTATATTTTCTTGATACTAGCCCATTGTTAGTTATATGTATTGTAAATATCTTCATGTTTGCATCTTGTTTTCAATTTTTAAGTTGTGTTTTGAAGGAAAATTTCTTATTTAAAGAAATTAAATACAGTTTAACCATAGAAGTTTGGAGTTAACATTGTTCATTTTCTTTAAGGAATCTCTACTCTGAGGTCAGAAGTCAGTATTAAACGATATTTTATTCTGAAAGCTGCATAGTTTTGTTTCTTAAATTTCAGGTCTGAATGCATTCAGTGTTGATTTTTGCATGGTGTGACATAGCTATCTACTTCCTCTTTTGCCCCCTATATGGAGTATTTTTTAAACATTACTTGCTAAATAACCATAGATACCAGCTCAATGATTTTTGAAATTCTCTAAACAAATAAGTCTGTTTAGAGGGCTCTTTTTTCTGTTCCATTAGTTGAGATGCATATTACTGAACTAATATCATACTTCCTTCATTACTACATTACTATAACTGTATAATAAGGGTGTGTGTATGTGAGTGTGTGTGTGTGTGTGTGTGTGTGTGTGTGTGTGTGTGTGTGTATATACACAAACTAATGGAGCAACATAATTCATCAATGTATGAAATCCCAAAAGAACATCCAGTAAACATAAGGGGCATATATATTTTGTATATACACATTTGTGTATATACACAAAGTCATGAAGTCACTCCTTTTCTTCTTTGGAAATATCCTGCTGTTTCTAGTTCTTTGCTCTTTTATATAAACTTTCGAATAAATTTAAGTTCTACAATATATAAATGGTAATTTTATGGAAGCGCTAATATGCCTGGCAAATAAACATGAACACATCAGTAAGTGAGGAAATGCAAATCAAGACCACAGAGATGCAGGCCTTGGTGGCTTTGATATTAAGTCTGCAACCGTGGCAGCACAGTCCACAGAAGCCCAAGGACCGGGGTTATTGACCCAGAACCAGGGGAAACAACAAAATGAACAACCAAATCAATAAATAAAAATGCTGCTTCCTCCTCTCTCTGTGTGCCTATGTGTCTTCATTCCTTCCTGCTTCTTTCCTCTTTAAAACAGTAAATAAATAAAAAAAAAAAAAACACAGAGAAATACTATTTTAATCTATTAATAAAGATTCAGAAATCTAATAACACTAAGTATTAAAGTGGATATAGATCAACAGAACCTCATGTACATTACTGGTGGGAGTATACTTTGGTACAAACATTCTAGAAGACAAAATGGAATTATTCAGCATTTATATATTTCATTTACCTCTTTAAATTCAGTCTCCCATCTTTCTGACCCTGTTCTGTGTCTTGGAAGCTGACATTCATAGACTTCATCAATGGTCTCCCTTGCATTCTGGCTTCTGGTTGGGTTCAGCCAATTAAAGACCCTGGCAAAACACTGCAGAGAAAGGTCAAGAGTGAGGTCAGGGTTTTAGTGAGATCATCTCCCTCTCTTTTAAACTGTTGATGGACTGAGCTTTAATGAAAGCTAGAGCTCTGTTGGGTAATCCTCTTCTACAGCTGCCACTGCCCTCTTCAGAGTCCACATCAGGGAGAGAGGTGTTTGTGGTTCACTGGCCTTGCGAGTCCTAGCATGCTTCATTGTCCCATAATAGTTCCTTATTAGTCTTTCCTCAATTACACAATTTGATCTTGTTTCTCCCAGGACCCTTATTGGTAGAGCCTACAACTCAACAATTTCACTCTTAGGCATACACCCAAGAGAAACCAAAGCAGGAATGCTTGTGGGGAGACATGTTCAATAATGTTTGCAATATATTTTGGACACTTTGGTGAAAGGGGAAAAAAAAGAAAGAATCCAATGCCAATTGTGATGTATTTGCCCCAAATAATATTAAGTAAAAGTGAAAATTAGTCAACTGTACACACGACTTAGATGAGTTTTTAACCAAATGTCAAGGGAAAAATAAAGCCATAGAAGGTAAAATACAGTGCATTATATACTATATATAAAACTAAAGATCTATTTTTATATGGGCATTGTATGTGCTAAAAGTTTTTTTTTTTTTTTAATGAGGCATGATAAATACTAATTTTAGGACTGTGGTTTACCTCTGAGAGGGAGGGCTTAGAGGATACTTCTGAAGTTTTTTTTTTTAACAGAAAATTGACATAATTATAAATTTATGTGAATCTGCCAGAGTGAACAAAAGCAGAAATTCAGAAGTTAAGGATTCTTTGTCCAAATCCAAGCATGAACAAACAGAGTTCTGGCCCTAAAGTCATGGCAGTGACATCAGTAAAGAAATGGATGAAAGAGAAGCTGGGCTAAGAATTGATATAGTATTTTTGATGGAAAGACAGAGACAAGAAGAAGAAAGATGTGAAATATGAGGCTAAGAGTTTATGATCTGGGACAGGTTTTCCTAGCAGAATTTTTGAAACTAGCACCTTAAATACAGTCTCTTAAGAAGATATAAAGAATTTTAGACACTTGATGCTGACTTTATAATGACTAAACGTGTCATAAATGATATGGAATGCCTCCATTTCTTAGGCTGTCTCAGATCTTACTGTTTCCTGGGAATACTGGACCAAAGCTGCTGACCCTCCAAGTCACAACTGGGTTTTAACTACATCAGCTAGAACGATTCCATCTATTTAGCTGGTAAATATTATTCACTTTTTAAGGGGTATTTTTGCTTGTTTTTATAGTTGGAGGAGTACCATTAAAAAGATAAAAGGGGCCTCCCAGCTAAAAAGGTTAAAGAAACCCTATTCCAAATTATAGTATAAGTTGTCACTGCTGTGATGCCCATGATTCTTACTTCAGCATACACTTCTAATAACCAACATTTCTCTTAAATATTTAACGGGTTTCTTATTTCCTGCATTTAATAAAAATAAGGAATGTTATTAGTGAATTCATCTCTGTGAGTTGAGTTGCTAATCCCCGTACTCTATTTATGTAATTATTTTTCAAGTTTATTTCCTATTTTTATCTTGTCCTTCAACTGCAGTATACTTCAGGGTTGCCTATTTTTAGCACACTCAAGTACCACACAGTGAAAATGGTCTCACACTTGACTACATATCCACGACAGCCCCGGACTGCAATTGTCCTTTGAGCAGCCAGTTGAAGCTTTTCTTTTCTCTGTCTTCCAATTTAAAGGGTGAGTCCAAAGTTTCCTGTTCACCTAGCACAAAGAATATCTACGTCGTTGCAAGAAGAAGAAGAAAAAAAAAGCAATAAAATATTTTGATTACTTCTATATTTTAGAAGACACTTCAAAAAGCCTTGTCTGAAAATAAGAGGAAACTTTTAATACAAGTACTGAAGATAAAGTAAATCATTTTTAGTAACCCCGAGGCTTTTGGGTTATCTTTGTCCAATCTTCAATTTGGGACTTCTAAAGCGAAAATTGTTTTGTTTTCTTCATTAAGGAGAAAAAAAACTAGAACAACAACAGAAAAATAATCTTGACTTCGTGAAGATTCTTTGACAGCTTTCTTTTCTTTTAAAAATCCTTGTCTAGATGAGCTGTCTGTGGAACAAGCTGACATTCATTTAAATATGGATTTAAAATCTGCTTCAAACATCTTTGATATCTGAATTGGGGCCAAAATGCCAAGTGTGTTTAGGAATGGCTGTTTAATAATTTTTTGCAAATTATCCAAATCAGCTCACTTTGAGAGGCCTGAGAAGTGGGATCAGAAAAAAAGAAAAGAAATGAATGTACAATTATGACATGGTGTGGTGGAGTCAGATAATGGTGGTTGTGTCAATGGGAATGTATGTCTCTTCCTGCTCAATCATCAGAATGTCAATGCCATCTGTTGCATAATGTGAAGAAAAACCGAATTTCTCTTCAACAAACATTGGCAGTTGTTCTTTTCATTTCTTCCCAGAATGACTTGTTTCTATCAGGACAAAGGTCTCTGGAGATCATGGAGATTTGTGCTTTAAGGAATGTAGCAAAATGAAATTAGGATTGATTTCTTGGAATTTTAAGTGATCATAAAGAAATAAGGAGAAAAATGGAAAAATAAATGATTCCAAGAATATCTGCCCAATGTGAAATTTCACTTGCTTTTCACTTGGAAGGATATGGTTTACCTTAGAAACAACAAAGTTTTCAAGACTCAGTCACCAGGGGGTGGAATAGCAAAGTGAAATATGGTTCTGTTGGTTGTAATACCAGAAGAAAATTATACACACACATTTAGAAAGATGCTATATCTGTATTATATGATTCACACTATAGTTCCCTTAGAACTTAATTAAAAATTCTTTGTTCAGTTGTTTACTTATGGCTATTTCCATTGCCAATCTTTATTCTCTATGAGGGTAGAACCATATCTATCTTATTTATCCTCCATCTGCAGTCCATAATACATAATAAAAGCAACTATAACTTATTTTTCCCTTGCCATACTCTCTAAATACTTTAATGATATTAATCAATTAATCTATAACAGTAAGAGGTATCTTCATTACCTCCATCTTTTGCATGTAGAAACCGAGTAACAAATTTCTTATGATCACATATCTAGTCAATAGAAAACCAGAATGTAAACCCAGGTATTCTGACTTCAGAGTCCTCATTCTGTCATATTAGGCAAGCAATATAAATATGTTGAAACAATGAATGAGTAAATTTTGAATGAATTCAGGAAATTCCTTTTTTTTAAGCTTGGCTTAGTAAAATAGACCATTTGATTTTTTTCCTACTTTCTCAGTAGAAATATTGATCCACCTTCCTAGAAATAGAAAATAGTGGTAACTAATAGAATTGATAACATAATATGTTGATTAAACTTTAACCTTGATACAACTATGATAGAATTTCCTCAAATTCTAAGGGGTCAAGGAAATTTTGATAATTTAGATTACATTTGCTTAAAGTAGTCTTGATATCCACACAAATACATTGAAAAGTTCAGAACACTTTCACAATATTTATCAAAGTGACTTGCAAACCTAGAAATTCCTGTAAGTGAGTTCATTTACTGATTTAAAAATTATATTCACTAAATTACTACTCGGTAAAGTACTATGGCTTCTACCCAATACTCTACTTCTCATCTACAACTTTTTTTCGTTCTATAGTGGAGAATGATTCTGAATATTCTTCCTCTGAATCTGTATTTATTGTGTATTTTGAGCTTGACTTCATTATTGCTTATCTTCATTTTATTAGACTTCTAGATGGGAACAAATTCTACTACTTAATAAATAACATTCTTGAAAAATCATAGTAACAGTTAACATGTATACTATTAATATGGTTGTCTGTTCCAAAATTCTACTTCATTATAAAAGTGCAGTAGCATGTAATTAAAAGATTTTACTGCTTTTGTTGATGTCAGCTTGATTCAGGAGTGCAGAGAATCTTAGTAACAGAGTAAGATTTGCACTCTGCACCAGGAACCAGAAAGCTGAGTTCCAGTTCAAGCGGTGCCACATATTTCCTGGGAGACCTTATTTATCCTAAGTTTCTGTTGCAATGACCCTGTCACTTCTAGAAATGATCCTGTCACTTGCAGAAAACATATATTTTAATGAATCATCATGCCAATTCTGTGAAGTCAATAGAAATATGTTTTAAAGTAACATTTTTAAGGGGGGAGGGGACTGTCCTTTCTCAAAGTCTAGATTCCATCTAAGTGATACTGCTTCTCTATGAAGAAATAGAATGAGCTATGGTGAAGTGACTTGTGTAAATGATCTCATTCGGGAGGCACAGAGGGGACAGACTTGTCATTGCCAAGTAAGTCACATTTAAATTCCCTCAAGCCTTGAGAAATAATGTGAGGGAAAGTGCAAAAATAGCACAGTCATTCCTTTGGACCAAGTTGACTCCTAGGCCTCCTGAGAGCACCGCAGCTGTGTGTTCATCTATATGCAAAGTGAAATAATAAGAATCATCTATATTTGGCATATGGTGCTTTTCTATATATCGCTGCACTCATCTATCAATATATTTCATGCTGAGCCTTTCGGTAAGGAAGATCCACCATGTACACTGCCTCATGCACAGCTACAGACACATAGTGAAGATATTTTTTCCCCTTGTAAATAAGGAAAATTGCAAGAGCACACAGCCACACTAAACCAACCAGAATGAAAGTAGAGGCAGCTGTATCTGATTGAAACCATGGAGAGAATTGAGATTGACAGAGTTGCAGGGCTAGGAGGTTAATGAGTCCATAGTCCTACCTCCAGGCAGAACTGTCTTGAACCATTTCAGGCAAATGACAGCTCAGCCTTGTATGAAAAAAAAAAGAAAAACAACAAAAACAAAACTTTATAACCTGCTTCAGTAACATATTCCATTATCTAAATATCTCATCCTCATAAAGTTCTGAAAGCTGTATCAGTCCATACTCTTTTTTGTTTAATCTCCATGTCGACAGATACATAGAATGATAAATTGACAGAAATGTCAAAGATGATGAGAGCCTTAGAGATGGGTCACAAAATTGGTTATCATCACCAGAAGCAGCTATCATCACCTTTTCAGAGACCTCAGAGGAGAAAATAATTAGTAAGTATGTGGACTGTGGTCCTAGTTACAGCAATATTATGGGCCCAACTATTTGTTTTTGTCAATAAGACCTTTTTATCATGAGACGATAAAATAAAATTTTGTCTTGCACTTCATAGCAAGGACTACATATTTAGTAAATACTATTGCAAGCTGAAATATATGTCAAAGAATAAGCTTTGACGTTAAGAAGCAAAGGAAGTACAGAACTGGAGTGCAGCTAGGCCATATAGCTTTACTAAATCACTTTTGTTACATTATTCCAATGTATAATTATTTTCTTACATATAATTTTTCTTTTGTTTGTTTTGTCATCTTCCCCCACCCCTAACCCAGGTCTCGAACTCAAGTACTTGGGCTTTACACGGCCTGTAGCTTTTCCACCCTAAGGCCTGAGCCGAAAAGGTGCATCACATATAATACTTTTGATAGATTACGGCCTCTCTTACACTTCTGGCCATTAGGACTGATGAATTTTGACAGTATTATATAGAAAAAAGAGTGGATTGAGATACCAGTTCTCAAATTCCTTTTCTACTAATTTTCATCTGCATGATTTCAAGTTGTTAGCTTTATTTTCCTCACCTATAAGATGGAAATAATAATAAATAAATAATAATAATAATACCTATTTCACACCAGTCTTGGAGGATAAAATGGGATAATTAATACCTAATACCGGTAAAAGCATCTAGGACCTAGCAGGCACTAGAATAGATGGTACTTGACCATGACTCTACCTGTCACACATTGTCTTCTTCTCTCTTTTCTCCAGTCTTTACACATTCTGAGAAGTGATTGAGTGAAGAACAAACTTGCTTCCTCTGAGTGTCACTAGGGTGTGTCTCTGCTTCCATTAGGCCTCTCTTAGCTATTACTGATGACCATGCAAATTCAGGATGGGGGGAGATTTCCCTTTGGGAAATAAAGGGTAAGAGCCAGAACTTCTGATGCCAAGTTAAAACCGATGCTGAATTTTAAGTTCTATTTTTTTTTTTTTAATCTGTGCACTAAGAACAAGTAGATGGGATTCAGATTCTAAAACACAATATTCATTTTTAGAAAGCTGTGATCGAACTGCTTTGTGCAAAGAATAAAAAGACCGATTCATGAACTACCTTTTAGTTCAAGGAGTAAGCAATAAGTGTAGCTATTATTCATTGTGAAGTAGAAATGCTATTATCTAGAGATTTTAAATGGATTTAAATAACTTATTTTCAAAGAAATAAATTCTTATTGCATACAGTTAAGATAAATGTAGAGACATTTTAAAACATCGCTCCTAGTTTTATGATCTAGAGACAATCACTGATAATATTTGGGTACATTTTCTATCTTTTCATGTACAGATTCTGACAGCAGAACTGTTTTCAAGTTCAAGTTTTGCCATTGCTCCTTGGTCTTGTGAAAGGTATTTCATTTCTTTAAGCCTCTGTCACTGCATTGAAGTTGGTATCAACTTCAGAGTTGTGATGATTAGTGAACTAATCAATATAAAACACTCAATACTCTGTAAGGGACATAAAAACATTAAATAATGCCACCTATTGTTATCACAATCTTTTATTATTGTTATTACTATCTTTATATAACAATGTGCTAGACATTTTATTGAATATTTTCATGATGTTGTTCCAGACAGTATCATAACTCATTTAATTCTCAGAAGCCCTATGAGAATAGATTATATCATCATCATCATCATCATCATCATCATCATCATCATCTTTGTTTTACAGATGACTAAAGTGAGTAAAACACTAGTTAAGCAATACGCAAATTCTCACAGCTAAGAGGTAAAGATGGCATTTGAATGCAATCTTTTTCAAATCCCACTTTTGCAAACAGATATAGAGTTTAATATTGAGCAGGTAGTTTTATAAATGTGACAATTTAAGTCAAACATTCTAAAATCTAAAAAGCACATGATTCTCAATGAATAAGAAAAAGACCACAGGGATAAATATCAAGAAAAGAATTAAATAGTGGTTCTATCTTTTTAGATTGAATGTTTTGCAATGTTCCCAACAGGCTCATTATGCCTATCCAACAAAGTGACAGGACCTTACATTTAATAGATTTCTTCTGAACTTTCTAGGTAGCTAGAAATGGATAGGCAGCAAGAATATTCTTGGAAAAATAGATTTATATTACCCTTGGAAACAGACTGTGTTGCAATGAAGTTTTTGGCATAAAACAAGGCTGAGTATACACAGTTGTCTCTCAGATGGTGTGGGTTTGGAAACATAAGTGGACAAGCCAAACCCTTTAAGTCTTTCTTTTCCTTTGAATTCCAGAATGTGTTTTTCTATGTCACTATGTAGCATTTGTGTTTATCCTTATTTATCTCTGCATAGTATTTCATTGAATGGATGTAACAATGGCTGTTGAGTTTCCTTAGTCATTCCAAACTAAGTTAACATCCCTTGTTCTCCAAATTCATCTACTCATCCCTTTTGGAGAATGAAGAAAGAAGAAAAGAAAGCATTCCAAAGTGTGGGTGTGGTCAAGTAATCAAATAAAATTACTGTCAATATTTTGAGAAAACTGTTATGTTCAGATATTGTTGATGAAAAAATAAATTGGTTCATTCCTTTTAGAAAACAATTTGGCAACACTTACAAATATACTATAAATGTTCATACTATTGGCATAGTTCCCCTTATTCCTGGGAATTTATCCTAAGGCAATAATTAAACAGAAAAAAAATCCATAAATGTAGAGAGAACTCAAATATAGTGTTAATTATAAACAAAACTTAAGGAGCAAACTGTTCAACAATAGACAAATAGATAAGTAAACATCCATGGAATATTTTGTTCCCTCAACTAATTATAAACATGAACTGTATAATAACATAGAAGGACAAAATGTTAAAAGCAGATCACTAAATGATCTGTATACTTTGATTATACCATATAATTTGAATAAACTGGAAGGTAACATTGAATAATGGAAGCAATAGTGTTAAAATAGGAATAAGAGCTATGCAATTTTTTCTTCAAAAATGTCTCTAGACGTTTCTTGAGACATGCAAAGGAATAAACAAAGAACATTAAAAAAAAGTGTAGAGATTTCTTTGTTTTTAGAAAAGCAGGTAATTTGTCCCTTCCCACCCTAGCAAATGAAATCAACCAAACTTATCAGAAGCTAGCCTTTGTCTTCAAGGAGAACTGGTATGTTTTTAGGGCTTATGGAAGAAATAGTTGTTCTTCATAAGACTAGATTAAAAATGAATTTTTGGTAAAGGGTCTTCAACTTATAGTCAGGTTTCACTTTAAAAGTTACATTATATAGACCTCCCCCCCTTTTTTTTAACCACAGAAAAGACAATATTGTTCCTTTTCTCCTTCCTCTTATAAATTGTTTTACTTGGGTCATCAATATGCTTTAAATTTACCTTTTTTGTACCTATTCATTTTTCCTTATCTTTCCATCTTGATCCAAGATTTTATCTTTTATGTGTATTGCTACTAGTCACTGATTCTTTGATGTACTTTTATTTCACTCTTTTGTATCTCTTTTGAAAATAAACTCTACTTAGCTGTATTTTCATGTTTAGTAGTGGATATAAATGAAGTTTAACTCAAATTCAGCTCTTTTTTATACTTTTGTTAATTTAAATTTATTTTATTGAGGGAAGATTGTATCAAATAGTATATTGGTTTAATGTGCGCATCATAGTACATCCACATCTGTATATTATTACATTAATATCATCATTTAATTCTTCATTATAGAATTGATCTACTTTAACCAGTTTGCCCACCAATACTCCTTGTTTTTGTTCTGCAATCGTTGACTTATTTTTATTGACTGAAAGTCTACTTTTCTTTTATTTAGTTTATTGGTTTGCTTGGTTTATCTATATTCCACATGTAAGTGATACCATGTAATATCTGTTTCTCCTTCTGACCTATTTCACTAAGCAAAATCCCTACTAGTTCTATACATGTTGCTGCAAATGGTAGGATTTCATCTTTCATTGATAGCTAAGTAATATTCCCTTGTGTATATACACCACGTCTTCTTTATCTGCTCTTCTATCAATGGGCACTTAGGTTGACTCCAGCTCTTGCCTATTGTAAAAAATGCTGCAAGGGGGTGCATATATCTCTGCATTTTATTATGTTTTTAGAGTACCCAGGAAAGGAATACATTGATCATATGTGATTTTTATTCTCAGTTTTTGATGAATCTGTATATTGCTTTCCAAAATCATTTCACCATTTTGTACTTCCACCAACAGTGTAAAAGAGTTTCCCTTTCTCTACATCATCTCCAACACTTGCTGTTTTCCAGTCTTTCTGATAATGGCCATTCTCACAAATGTCAAATAACTGCATTGTTTCGATTTGCATTTTCCTAATGATAAGAGGCAGAACATATTTTCATATGCTTGTTGGCCATTTTTAGGTCTTCTTTGGCTCATCTGTTCATTTTTCAATCAGACTGTTCGTTGTTGTGTTTTTTGAGTTTTCCTATATTTTGAATATTATTTTGTCGTTAGATACATCATGTGCAAATATATTCCCCCATTCAGTAGGATGTCTTTTTGTTTGCTGTGTAAAATTTTTTTAGGTCCATGTAAACCCATTTGTTTATATTGTGTTTTATTTATCTTGCCTCTGGAGTCACGTTCTGCAAAGATATCGCTTAGGTCAATGCCAAGGAGAGGTTTGCTTATGATTTCTTCTATGTATTTTATGGTTTTACTTCTTAGATCTAAATTTTTAATCCACTTTGAATTTGTTTCCTATGGTGTTATGTAGTGATCTAGGTTCAACATTTTGCATGTGGCTGTTAGTTTTCTCAAAACCATTTATTAAAGAGACAGTTCTTGTCCCATTGTAAGCCCTTGACAACTTTATCATATTAATTGTCCATATATGTTTGGGCTCTCATTTCTATTCCATTGATCTATATGTCTGTTTTCATTCTAATGATTAATATTGCTATGTAGCATAGTTTTATGTTAGGCAACATGACACCTCTATTTCACATTCATCTCTTAAATAGATTTTATTTGATTGAATAGCTCTCATAAGAACTAAAGGACAATGGATTTGTGTTACTAAGAACATCTTGAAATTATTCCTGTCTTTTACTGAAATTCTCCATTGCAAATAGAAGGAAAAAAGTGAGTATCTTTATATTTATTCTATATCAATAGATGCTGAGATTTAAACTGAATAAATGGGGGGAATTAATTGTTTTTTCATCCATTATTGAAGTATTTTTTTTCAGTTTATATAGTTTGTCTTATAGTTGCTCCGTATTTCTATTTTTAAATCAGTTTAGAATAAACTAGCTAGGTCTCTATTAACTTTGTTTGCAGTGATTATACTCTGTCTTTATGCTGTTAGTGATTTACTTTCCAATTTATATTCACATATTTTCCCAAGTAGATTATTGCTCTAACACAATTTCCAACTTAAAAAATATAAGTGTAAAATGGGTTTTGCATTTTTTTTTTCCAAACTATTGATCATAAGTAAGGGTACTAATTGACTCTATTCTTTGATTTTGGTCTTTTGGCAATTGAATATACCAGATATTAATACAGCAATTTATGTATCTCCACATGGGAGTGTAAAACACTAGGGTGATTTTTTTTTTCCATATAGGGCATGGTAGTGCAACCTCTAAGGACGAACTTAATCATCACTGGTAAAAACTGGAGCAGTGGAACCATGGAATAGTATATAAACATTTAACCTTTGTTTAACAATATTCACTGAGAATCTACTATGTGTTAGGTTCCTTAGGGACTTTGGGACATAACAGGAAGGAAAAACTTAACTTCTCTACATCCTGTGCTCCTCACATGCAAAATGGGAAATTGATACTTTATTTGTAAGTCCCCTTTAAGTGTAAAGTCTCTAGTAAATCTGATTGTTACTATTTCACGAATAGTTAATGATTACATATTTCAGTAAAAGCAAAACTTTTAATAAATAAATATATTTTAAGTTGTGCTTATGTCATAACAAACAAATCCAGTAAAGTGGAAGACTACAGATTTAATATTCAAAAGTCTTTCATTTCTACATGCAAGCAATGAAATTGCAGAAAGAGAACTCAAGAAAACAATCACATTTACAAGTGAATCAAAAAGAATGAAATACTTTGGAATAAACTTAACCAAATAAGCGAAAGAAAAGTATAAGACATTGTTAAGCAAAACAGAAGATGACACAAAGAAATGGAAAGATAGTCCATGCTCATGGACTGGAAGAATTAACATAGTTAAAATAAGCATCTTACCTAAAGCAATATTAATGCCATTCCCATCAAAATCCCAAAGACATTCTTCACAGATACAGAACAAAACTAATGGAATTTATTTGGAACTACAAGAGACCCCGATTAGTGAAAACAATCCTAAAGAAAAAGAACAAAAATGGAGTTGTCATGCTCCGTGATTTCAAACTCTAGTGAAGAGTAATAGTGATCAAGTTAGCATTGTATTAGAATAAAAACAGACATACAGATCAATGGAATAAAATTAATAACCCAGAAATAAACTTACATATACATGGACAATTAATTTAAGATTAAGGAGCCAAAGGCTTACAATGGAGAAACGACAGGTTCTTAAATAAATGGTGTTGGGAAAACTAGACAGTCACATGGTAAATGTTGAAACTAGATTATTACCTAAAATATAGACAAAAATTAATTCAAAATGGATTAAAGACTTAGACATCAGGCTAGAAACCATAGAAACAATAGAAGAAAACATAGCCAAAACAGTAGTTAACGTTGACCTAAGGGATGACTTTTAGAATTTGACTCCAACTAATGTGAAATAAAATTCCAAAATAAACACACAGGGTTACATCAAACTGAAAAGTTTCTGCACAGCAAAAAAAAAAAGAAAAAAATTCTCATCAGAACTAAAAAAAAAACATCCTACTGAATAGGAGAAGATTGCCCATCATATATCTACTAAGGGCTTAATATAGAAAATATGTAAAGAACTCATAAAAGTCAACAAGAAAAATACTAACAATCCAATTAAAAAATGGGCTGATCATGTTAATAGATACTTCTCTAAAGAAGACATGGAAATGGCCAACAGGCACATGAAAAGATGTTCTACCTCTCTCATTATTAGGAAAATTCAAATTAAAACAGCAATGAGGTATCATCTCACACCCGTGAAAATGGCTATTATCCAAAAGGCTGGAAATAACAAATGCTGGAGAGGATGTGGAGAAAAGAGAACTCATATACACTGTTGGTGGGAGTGTAAAACAGTGCAACCATTATGGAAAACAGTGTGGAGTATTCTCAGAAAAATGAGAAATGAAATCCCATATAATTCAGTTATTTCTCTGTTGGATATTTACCGTAAAACATAACACTAATTTCCAGAGATATGCACACCCCATGTTCATTTCAGCGTTATTTACAATAGTCAAGAACTGGAAACAACTTCAGTGCCCATCAATGGATGAGTGGATGAAGAAGATGTGATATAAATACACAATGGAATCCTACTCAGCTATCAGAAAGATTAAATACTGCCTTAGAAGCAACATGGATTGACTTGGAAGGAACTATGCTTAGTGAGATAAGCCAGAAGGAGAGAGACAGACATCACTGAGGTGTATAAGGATATCAAACAAATAAATTATACAAAAATAGACTTTAAAAATGAACTAAATCATGTAATGTTATAATGCAGTGTTCCTTCAATAAAATTAATTTAAAAAGAATTATGTTTATTTCAATATTCAGAGTCTACCAGGGTAAACAATAACTGGTGAATGTTAGGGTTATTCTGAATATGGCTATAGATATGTTTACTTACATGTTCTTAAAAAGTATATTATGTGAAGAAATTTTAATGTGTAGATTGATCTATGCCCTCGAAAATTTAAACAAAAGCAATAGAATATGATAACAGTAACAAAACAAAGTAGGAGTTAGAAATTTATACATATAGACTAAAACCATTCCCTAAAAATGTCAGTGCCTACACTGAATATTTCTTCTACCAGGATACTGAAATAAGAGGATGGCCTCATATTATACACCTTCTCTTCAGAAAATCCAATATTAAAAATTCTAAGTGTATAAAGAAGAAAGTGTATTAGGTTAATGTTATACAAGGAGAAATTTGTAGGGTTTCTTAAAAAGCAACCATTCATGATCCCTCCTTTAGTACATTTACAGCATGATTCCATATCTGAAATTTCCATTCTGCACAGTTTCTCTGTAAGAAACCTATTGTGTAAAGCACAGTCTACTTGCAATCTTCTTACATGGTACTAAGCAAGGCTGAGAAGCCTCAAGGTCATTCAGACTGGTTTTTGGCTTCCATGTGAAGACAGCCCCAAGCTATTTAAGGAATATCTGGCTGCTGGAGAGCTCAGAGCCAAATTTGAGGCTCATCACTAACAAGGACATGTTTTTCAGATATTAACATCACTGCTAACTCCACTTAACTTTTCTTTATTTTTCCTTTGTTTATATAAAGACAAACATTTAAAAAAATAAATTCTCTATGAAAAAATCCTCAATAATATACCCTAAATTGTTTTTAGTGTATATCTGGACATAAAGAAACAGTGAAAAAATAATTTATGTGATTATTAGGAAACCCAAAAGACCAGAATTATGAAACATACCTTAATTAAAATAATAATTATTATTTTAATAATTTAATAATAATATAATTAAAATAATACCTTAATTCTGTTTATGCACAAATAGGAAATGAATAAGCATAAAAAGTATCGCTATTTTATAGGTGAAATCCCATGCATTGATAAACAGAAAGAGCTAGGCTGGGAAGCTGACTTATTTAAATAAATGGTTTTACTTGAAGAAATGCTAATTAAATTCTAAATAGCATATGAATCTGCATAAATAGAGCAGAACCTTTTGGAAACTATTTCCATCTTTAAAATGGAACATTAAAGTGTATTTACAGCATGATCCTCATGAAAATATCATTATCTATATTAACACAGAGTGAAAGAATATTAATCAGTGAAACTTCTGCAATTTCCATATGAATCAACAGTACTACATTCCTTAGTGTACCACTCAATTACATCATGTTTAATTTATGTGGTAATGTTTGGATATGCTTAAGATGTCTGTGATAAATTATTTTGGAAGCCTTAATTGAATATATTTCTATGATAGATTATTCTGCAAACACTAAAATGATATTCTTATGCAGCTACCAATTTATTTTGAAAGACTCCAATAACCTCAAATGATTTATTATTTTCATTGTGTGATTTAAAGATTACATATTTCAGGAATTTATTTTCCTATCATGTAGCCAATATTTCTAACATTTATAAAACATATAGATGGCTTTCGTTTTACAAATCTCCAAGTATTTGTGTTATTAAATATTATGATGAACTGTAGTTCCTCCAATAATAAAAAAAATGTTTAGAATTAAAATTTGATGCTCTTTTCCCCAATAATAAGCTATTTAATCTGCCAAAGTAGTAAGGCTCTATTTCCAGACTCAATTACTTTATTATCAAGAATATTTAAAAGTTCTATTTCATGGTAGAGTCTAGTTGAAATGTCATGATTATTACAGAAAAACTGAGAAATAAATAATTTAGTAATAAAAATGCTATCTAAAATTTAATAACTTTCCAGGTATTGTCTCTACAACTGCAAAATCCAGGAATGAAAACCTCCCTAGGCATAAACCACTACCTGATAAAATATTTAGATCAAATAAAGTCTATTTGGAAATCTTTTATATACACTCATTTACTATATTTCTTCCTATAGGTATGTCATTTAAATAATATAGTTTAGTAAATATAGATGTAAATATATTTTTCTGAATAATTATAAATAAATTGGCCTATTTTTAAATTATTTTCCAGAAAAATTAGTCAACAACAAATTAAGAACCTGTATGGGCAGGAGTTCTTGGTTACAAACAAAGAAATAACAAAAGGAATAAAGCAGTACGATACAGTAGAAGGGAGTGTGGGGTCTACTGGGCTTGTTATTTAGCTGGATTCTGTGATTTCTCTCCTTGACTATACTTTACTTGAGCTTGACCTTATGAGTTATGAGTTCTTACTCAATATGGTGAGGGATTTGTGCTTTGCTTAAATTAGGATATAGTACATTGACATTTTCATCTTGACCACAGCATGGCAGTAACTCTGCTTTCTTTTAAGGAAAATAAACATAGTAACAATAATAGCCTTTCTCTTTTTGGTTTTGCTTTTGCCTGCTTAGGAGCATAAGGAACTCAAATTGATTAGCTACAACCTAAGCTTCCAATTCAATACAATTCTATTCTCAAGGTCCTTTTCTATCAGAATCCAAAATCAAAAGAACAGAAGGCAAACAAGTGGTAATTGAGTCAGTGAGTATTATCCTGAGAACCTCTATCTCAGTTTTGAAGACTAGAATTCTGGATTCTGGCCTTCAAATGTAAAAGATTCCAGAATTGCATATTACGGCTCAGGGGAAAAAGAACTCTACTTGATGGTCATTTGTTCAGAGCACAAGTCATATCCTAAAGGGTAGCACCTCAAAATTCAAGTTATCAGCCCTAGGTTAAGCTTATCTGAATCTTCAATGACTAGTTACTTCTGAATAATGGATATATGATAATATCAATGAATCTCTTGAACATTAGCCCAATTGCCTTGTTTCTCTAGACAGAAAGTGAGTTCCTAACGCGGGCCTTGGTGGAGTAGCAGTTGGGTCAATCGCTTCAGAAGGAGCAAGCCAGAGGTCTGAGTGTCCGTCCAGGGGGAGACAATCAGAATAAACACCTAAATTAAAGACTTAAATAAAGATGCTTCTCCCTCCACTCTCTGCCTGCCTGCCTGCCTACTCGCCTTCATTCCTGCCTGCACCCTTCCTTTAAAAAAAAAAAAAAGAGAAAAGAAAATGAGTTCCTTCAAATAACTGAAGCACCGGAACACTACGACTTGCATAAGGAAATCAATTAATCTAGAGCTAGTGTGGTGACAAAGAAAAATTATTAAGGCAAGCAAAAATATCTAGAATACATGCTGCAATAAGAAAAAGTTACTGCTCTCCACTCCCCACTCCACTCCACACCCAAAAGATGATGGGTGTCCTGTATATATCTTGATACCACGGAGTTCTTTGGTCCCTCTGGGCATATGATTTTCAGGAGCCCATGATCAATTACTAATACTAAAAAATGGAAAGTTCTTTAAAGTTGTAGCCAGATAGCCGTTCATAAGAATTCCATATTGTTGAAACTCTATTGTTCTATGTTCATTTCTAAATATAAATATTTTGTCAGGAATCCACTGGCATTGCTGAGAAAGGAGGTGGACCTTTATTTACTGACCAGGCAGTCTTATCCACATTTACAGGCCCTGTGGTGAACATAGAATGACCCAAAAAATATATTCACAATCTGGGTTGTGTGAAGGGTCATATGCCTTCAGCATACCCCTTCCCCAAACTCCCACCACTCTCCTCTAATCCTGCTCTCCTCAACTGCTTGGTTATCCAACTAGTTCATTAATCACTTAATTGGCAGAGGTTCCTCTAGCTGTTTTTGCTGCATAAAAATATTAACTCATGGAGTCTTGGGGCGCCCTGTTGGAGCAGCGGTTGTGTCCATTATCCCCAGGGTTCGAGTTTTCAGTCTGAGAGGAAACGACTAGTGTGAACAATTAGATAAAAATAAAAAGCTAAAAAAGATTAATACAGAAATTAACAGCTTAAAACAATTGTTTTGGGAGGCATGCCCAGGTGGCTGAGATACTGGTGTGCAAAGCGCTTACAGCCCAAAGACCGGTGTTCAGGACCTGGGGCTGGGGTGAAAAACCAAAATGAACAACTGGCTAAATGAAGATGCTTCTTCCTCCACTTCCTTCCTTCCTCTAAACAAAAACAAAAACCCATCATTTTATTATGATCACGGATTCTGTAGGCAAGGAATTCAAATGCGACACTAGGGCTTTTTACTGCTCTGTGTCTCCTTCCCCAATTAGAAAGTTTTGAAGTTTGGGGATGACTCAGTGGCTGTGGGCTTGAGCCATCTGAAGGCTCACTCACTCACATTTCTAGTACTTAGACTGAGTTGATTCAAAGTTGGTATAAAGACTGGAGCACTTAAATGTGGCCTCTCGGCAACCACATAAGATAACAGTCATAGGCTAGTAGGAGTTCATTCCAGATGACAACCAGAAATAATTTAGCTACTTAACTTTTGCAATGAAAATCAGGCATATCTATATTCTATTCCTAAAATGACTAGGATTTCAAATTCTTTCACCCTCGCCTACATCAGATAAAATTTCTGGATTCTGCCAATTTCCCTGAGATTCTGTGCTGCAACTCACTACTGGTCACAGTGTGTTTCAGTTGGGGTGTTGCACAACAGAAACTTCCCCTGGTTCTCCTTAAGCAGAAAATAACTACATGGAAAGAATCAGAATCCTGAGTCCATAGGAGAGCTAAAGAACACAAGATCAGAATCTTGTGGCCTGAATTAGAAGTTGCAAAGCAGAGAAACAGCCAACTCATATTTCAGGCTTCCCCTGCACAGAACGATGCCACTAGAGGTGCTACGAGGGGCTCTTTGCTGCTGTTGTTAGCACCTCTTCTCACTGAGACTCACTTAGCTGCTCCATTGCCTCCGGAACAATTCCTCAGGACCCCTGATTCTTTCACTTCCAACCACTCTGTGCAGAGCTTCCTTCTAGCCAAATTGAGGTGAGTCTGCCTCTTAATTCTTGGGGTGAGAAAAGGGGTGAATGCTCCTCCTATTTCCCTAGAGGGATGTGGAACTTTGCCTCAACACATTTACACAACAGAATTTCTACTAACTAGAAAGGGGTTTTAGACTATTGGCAGACAAAAATAAAGCAAATGCCCACTGAACATGCTTAATCTGATTACTCAATAATTAAAATGAATGAATAGATGAATTACCAGTAAGATTTAATTAATTCAAGTAACTAATAAAGAATTCCAAGTTCCTAGTCTTGTGGTGGTGTGTGACTGTGTAGATCATTTATCTTGTCTAGTTCTGTTTTCTCATATATAAAATAGGGTTTGACCTTTGATTTCTGATTATCATTATAACTAACTTCTTTTTAAAAACTATGTTATTTTCAGAGACGCATCCTCATGGTGGAACCATATGCCTAGCACTTGGCAGTACCCACTATACTACTTTATAATATCAAACTCTTAATGAACCAAGTTGGCTAATTTTTTTGAAGTTGCAATGAATTATTTTATGTGTGCATATAAACATGTAATACAAGATGATTGAACAAAAAAGTTACTTAAATTTAATGGTTAATTTCCCATTGTGTGTGCTGAAGTTTGCAAATTATTTTTGGACATATCTCATTTTGTTTTCTGAACTTCAACACAGTTTGTTTGAATGCAGATAACCTATAGCCTCGGAAGAGCAAACTCAGGAAATAACCCTGTCTAAGAGAGTATGGGTTCTTGGTACAGGAATCTCCACAAGAGACTTGGTTCCATGTTTCTCCATAAGGAAATTTAAGGATTTTCTATTTAGTTTGTCTAATTTGAGTTATTCCTTCAGTGGCATCGTAGTCACCTCTAAGGATGATCCAACCATTTCAGTAGCACAGAGTCTTTTCTCTCTTGTTTGGGAACAATGACAAAAATTCTTTGGAGGACAAGATGGTGGTACTCCAGACAACTGCAGAGTTGTCTGACTTCCCTGTTCACAGTGTACCTATTAGGGATTTCCTCAGACTTACAGAGAATATTCTGGTTCCATCTTTTGGCAGTCAACGTGGAACCAAAACCAAATGTTCTGAGATTTTACTTGCAGTGGCTTTCACAGTCCTATGTGAAAGGCACAGAACTTTCAAAACAATATTCTGCAAATTCAGAGAAGCATGCTTGTTTTTGGACAAAAAGGTAATTTGCCAAAGTTTCACTCAGTATACTATAAGATGGCTCCACATTTGCAAACAGGTGTTTGATACAGAAATCATGCAATTGGAAGAGGCATCCAAAAATGAATACTTATCCAGAAAGATGAAATTTCCATAGTTGGGGACTTTTGATTTTGCTTACTCCACCAGAGCCATCCAATATCAGAGGAAAATTCCAGGTGAGGTTCTGGGTGTGACGGCTGGATGTGCTTCAATTACTTCAAGCCAGCACCAGATAAAAACAGGATCTAATTCTGTAAAGCTTACAGTTGAACTGGCTCCCACAGTCTTCCTGTGGGGCTGGCTCCATGGTTACAGGGAAGTTCTCACAGCAGGAATATGCACGCAAAAATTGCTTTTCTACCAGTTACGGTAAATCTACATAGTATGACAAACAGTGGTAATTGCAGTTTATCACATAGGCACAACTAAAGATTATTGGTTAGCTGAATATTTAATGGAGAGGACGGGTGAATTTTGTGAGAGACTGAGTGTTGTTTAAAATATGTTAATGTTCTCATCCTGCACCAAGATTTCAAAACAGCAGCAACAACAAACCAATGCTGATGAAGACACCAGTAGCAATGATCTGCTTAATAAGGTGAGATAGGAAAAATCAATAATGTAATACATGTTCACAATTAAAGTTCTTCACACAGGGCCTGTCAGAAAATGGTTATGATAAACAATGAACTAACACGTTAGTTAACTTTATGACATGCTCTTATTATTTATTATTACATCCACTATCTAGGGAGAGAAAGTGAGGTGCCAAACAGATCAAAAAATAAGAGTTAGCTTTATTGCCTAATTACACCTGGCTATTTAGAGATGAGGCTGAGGTTCGAACTCATCTTTTCCTGCCCCAGCCCATGTGCTAAGTCATAGCATTACCTGTGAAGGATGTAGGGGAAAGAAACATGTCTTTTATGAAATAATCATCTTAAGCACATAAACGATAAAACATGTAACTATTACTTGGATTATTAGTTTCTATACCTCTTCTTCATTCCTATATAACTTTAAAGTTTAGTTTATTAATATCCCAATTCAGTTTTGCAAAAAGACATTCTTCCTACACTTTAATAAATATCTTTGGCAACTACAGAAATAACCAGGCTTGTGTTAACTTTTTAACACACGAAATAGTGTTCATTTATGATGCCTATGTATATACTGTTGCTATCTTAGTTCCCATTTTTATGAATATAAAAATAAAAATGAAATCTCTTGTATTTTTTACAAGGCTAAAGGAAGTTATAGAGCACATTCATGACCTATGTAATACAACAGATTTCCTGAAGATACTGTCTCAGTGACTTTTACATACTAGGGTCAAGTTCAATCTAGCATGGTAAACTTGTTCCAAAAGTGCATGTCATTTTGGGGGTCAGTTATTGCTGAAGGGACACTTTTAAGTACTGTAAGGATGAAAATCATTTTATGTAGGCCCCTATATTCACTTTTTTATTATTCTATGTTCCTTTAAATGATTTCTGAGGATTTTTATTTCCCTTGTAAATCCAAGCTAACCTCATTATGTCCCTTAAAAAGAACTTTCCAGGGAAGCATACAGAAGTCAATAGATAAGCAATAAAATATTTCAAATAAGTTTTCTAGATTGTTCAATTGTCACATATAAAAAAATCACTGCTTTTGCACAGATGAGTAAATAAGTGACAAACTACAGAGGATATGGATTGTTTTATTCATCTCTATATTTTGTTATTATATAAGCATGCAATGCTTTGGAGAATAGATGTGTACAAAATATGAGAGTTAAAAGGTCTCTGACAAGATGCAGTTTAATTTGGTAGCAAAATCAAGGGTTGGAAAACTTCTACAAATGGGCAGATAGTAAGCATTTCAGGCTTTCCTACCCATACGGTCTGTGTTGCAACTATTCAGCTCTCCCATTGTGCGTAAAAGCCATCACAGACAACCCAGAAAGTGTGGCTGTGCGCCCGTGAAACTTTATAGACACTGGATTCTGAATTTTATTTGAATTTTATGTGTCAAGGACCGCTTTTCTTCGATTTTTTTCACTCATTTAAAAATGTGAGAAGTAGTCTTAGCTTATGGGCCTACTGTGGAGTTCGTGGACTTCTGCAATGAACTGTGAAATTAGATGTCGGTAAAAAAACAATAAAAATCCATGTACAAAATGATTTTATAAACTGATGATAAAGATATATAGTGGCACTTTAATCATTGTAATTTACTTTTACTTTTTATTCTCTGCTGAGAATTTTAATCTTAAACTTGTAATTCACTTTTTTGTCAAGTAACTTCTGAATTTTCAATATTCCCCAAATCTACTTTAATTTTTTTTGCTATCAATCATTTTATCTCCTTTTCATTTGATCCTGTATTCCTCAAACCTTACTTTGTTATATTTTTATTATTTATGTCATAAAATGTAATGACAATAGATTATTTATATGAAATATATATAAGAAAGAATATGTTACTTTCTTTGATGAATATGTTACCGTGGCTTGATGAAAACCATTGGTTTATAGGTTTTAGCTTTTTATAAATGCCAAGTGTTCCTTTGTCCTTTTATTAATATAAAATTTTATTTCTTCATCTTTTCCTTTACTGATATATTATCTTTAAAATATGACTCTACTCTCATAGTTCTAATAACAATGTAATCTAAAATGGAGATTAATGGCTGTTTATAATATTGGCCCTGGTGGAACTGCTCAGAATATGAGAGATCAGAACCAAAGTACAAGTGGGTGAAGTTTAGTGAAGACCTGAAATACGAACACACAAGGGTAATGTTTTAAAGATCAGAAGATGAAGATATGTTTGAAGAGAGTTCAAAACGTGGCCAAACATCCAAGGAAAAAGGACAGACAAGTCACAAGAATAAAGAACGAAAGTTCTATGGGTGAAAAGATGTTTTTAGACACAGCTAGGCCATTGGATGCAATTAAAGAATACTAATTTTTATTACAGATTATGAGTAAGATTCATAAACAACATAGTATTTGAAAGATTTGTTTTCACATAGCATCATCCATGTTATGCAAAAAATCACAGCCTAAGAGAAAGGCAACTAAGTTAAGGAGCTGATAGACTGGTGGGTGCCTGGTTTTAGGTTTATGAGTTAGAGGCCAGGGTTCAAAGATACATGAACGTCGGGCATCAAAGAGTCTAAAGTCTAAGTATAGAAACGGGCACAGGAAAAATAATCAGAGACGAAGTGGAGGGAGGAATGGGATCAGAGAAGAAAGCACTTGGAATCAGAATTTCCAAGGACAGAATGACGCTTGTAAGCAAAACCAACTGGACTTCGACTTCTGGACAACTTTGAGAGAGGGCAGTCATCAATGAGGTTCTTTTGGATGAAGAATTAGAATTGGCAGGTAAAATAAAAGAACAGGAGCGCTCTTCTAAAAACAGCCTGAAACAGGAATAAGGTAACAACTTAGCTTGCATTCTTTTTTTGTAAAGTAAAACCTAGGTCTTTCAGTCTCTTCATTTAAATTATCATTACTCAAATGAGCTTATGTGCCATCAATTCAAGATTAGTTGAAATTTTTCTTAGTCATTTTAATGAGAAAATATTGTCACAGAAAATGTACATTTGATTTAATATATATCCTAAAGCCTGGTGCTCATGTCCTACTCAGAGAAGCCCACCTAGTCATATACTTGGTCTCACATCTTACCTACTATCACTAAGTCCTGTCCTACCCCTGTACTCTCTCTACTCACCTCCTTTCCTTCCTTATTGCCTCACCTTAGCTCAGGCCTTCAGTTGATTCCTCTGGAATTACAGAAATGTTTCCTGAAATTCTTTCTTTGCACTTGCACCATAGTGATCTTTACATAATAAAATCATATCATGCCTCTTCCCATTGCCTTTAGAAGGCCACTCCATTATCAACTAGCTGTGCACCTTGGGTAAAATATTTCTCTGTGCTCCAGATTCATTATTCATAAATGCAGGATTAGTAACAACACCGAGACATGCACCAGTTGTGAAGACTGAGATCAGTTTAGAACAATGCGGAATGCATGGTAAGCACTGGAAATGTGTTTCATATTCTTATTATGTAGAATGGCATCCAAATTCCTTTGCAGGCATTCAACAGCCAGTACAATCGTGCTCTTGCTTTCCTGTCTAGCATTAGCTCTCCCTCTAGTCCCTCTCTGGCATCAGTAATGCTGTGCTCTGGCCCCACAAATGACTTGCAGTTATTTTGAAACTTCCGGTCTTTATCTTGGATCAGGGCCTTTGCACATGCAGCTGTCCTTCTATCTGGAATGTCCACCCCACATAATTTGCCTGATTAAATGCTATTCTACTTTGAGACTTAACTTCATGGTCACCTTTGTAAAGGCATTTTTGGTCTCCAAATCTGGGCCAGGTGCTCTTTTTGATCTAGGTACCATTTAGTATCTGTGTTTATATCTGCCTTCAAAAAAGTTCAATATAAATGCTTGCTTCTTTGGCTATCTTCCCATTTTCCCAAAAGATTCTTGAAGAAAGAATACTCTGTTGGCAGAGCCAATGACAGTGCCTGGCACATAGTGCATATGCAGTAATTTATTTTTGCCTTCATGAATGAATTGCTTGCTAATAGCATATTACATTTGTTATTTCAAGAGTGAAACAAAGTAAACCAAAATATATTAGTGGCAATTATACAAACATCTTATTTGCTTCCTTTTCAAAGTATTAAGCATATTGGAAATACATAAATACATCTGGAGTATATTTGGAATACTCCAAATTTGGAGTATAAATATGTCTGATTCACAATGGAAGTTTGTAATCATTATATATTACACATTTTTAAATGCCCTATGAAATGCACTCAATGTTATGAGCTACAAATTATTGTACTATATGGGTACAATAATTAATAGTTATAATTATTTCTTACTTTTCCTTTTCTTTTGTTTTTCAGTTAGGGCCTCTACCTTAACTTTGAGATAAACATGTTCACTGAGTTTGGCTGACTCCACTGTAATCCAGGACCGAAAGATTCTGAGCACACTGGTGAAATAAAAATACATTTTTATTCATCATGGCAGATGCTCTTTGAAACTTGAATTGTGAGAACAGAAGTTCAATGAATGTGTTTCCCATTTGTTCTTCTGACAGACAGGGGCCAAATGACACAGTGGAAAGATCTTCCGCAAAGTGTCAAGAGAAAAACTTGTGTTCTGAAATCCTCTTACCACTTAAAATAGTCTTCGGACTCTAAGTGCTTCAACCAGCACTCTAAAGGTTAGAAATGGAAGAGAAATATATTAAATGCCACAGCATGGGTAGTAGAGGGTTCTGATATTTAGGTCTCTGGGGAGTCCTGATTTTGCCACTACCACTTGGGTGACCACTGACCATCTGTTTGTATTTTCTATATCAAGTATTTGTACTATAAGTGCTCAGGATACACTGACACTGTATTAAAGGATTCAAATTTGAAATATGTGGTTCTCATCTAGAGGCATTCAGAGTTTAATATAAAAGACAGAAAACCAAACATCCTCTTCAACAAATCATCTTAAGCTTTAAATGTGCATAAGAATAACTGGGAGATTTTAAAATGTAGACTATGACTGAGTAAGTCTGGGGTGCAACCTGAGGGTCTGCATTTTTCACAAGCTCCCAGGCTATGTGTACTGAGGACCAGAGGACCACAGTTTGAGGAGCAAGTGCATGAAGATACAACGAGAGAGATACAATAGGAGCATAGAACAAAAACAAAGTCAACCAGGATGGCTCCAAAGAATTCGATGGATTGGAGGATGAATTATAGAAGGTGAAAATGGAGGTACTAAATGTATTTGAGTAGAACGGAATATTTTACATAGGATATGGAAGTAGGAAGGGCCATGGTATTGGTATGGAAACATGATAGCGAACCAGGGATGCATATGGCAGGGAGATCAATTTCCAGGAATTGCAGTAGTTGCACATGGGGGATGGTGAGACCTGAATTACCTTAATGTATTTATCTGATTATAATGAACTCCATTTTGTTAAAGTGTATTGTGGAGAGGGTCTAATAAAATTAGGGACATAGAGGATGGAAAATGCAAATTAATTCCCTCCAATATATTTGTGAGGTAACAAAGAAAGGACCAGATCTTGGGTTGAATGTGGTTGAGGGAACAGGATGAGACATGCAGTGATGTTTGCAGCTCAGGCGGCCAGAGAACAGGGTTGCTTTTTAACTCAAGGAATTTGACAGGAGAGGCATGTTTGGATTTGATGGGGACAGTGAAAAGTAAAGATGAAATGAGTTTTGAACATGTACAATTTAATCACTGAGGAACAGAGCTTCGTTGTTGCTCCTTTGATTAATAAGTACATTGTCCTTGAATGCTGCATAGACTTGCTACTTCTATTTAATAATAAATAAAAAAAAATTTTGAGAAATAATTGACAATCTAGTCTTATCTCCTGAGTCCCCACAGGGATTTTCTTTTCTCACTTATACATTCTCTGTCTATTCTTTAAAAGTTGTCTGTTATGATCTTTTAATGTATTAAATTTTTTTCTCTGAATATAGCATCCTTTTATCTTGTCCTTAGGTGGATCATAGAATAAAATGCATTTGCCTCTTAATTATTGTCAGTATCATTTCAGCACTTTTGTTAAGAAGTGATGACTGAATTATTGTCTACTTTGACATTATCTTTTCGTTTCTCATGAGTTATATATAGCTGATGATAATTCAAAAAATAAAAAATATTTTGATATCATTTGTCATGAGTAAATTCTTTTTGGTGGTAAATTATACTGTGAATCATAAAGACTCCACTAAAAATAAATTTAGTAAAATTTGTCTATCTGTAGAACTAATTATTTTCTTCGTAACAGGAGTTACAAAATCATAAATCTTCAGGTCAGAGAGACTGAGTGTAAAAACTCCAGCACTTTGATGCTTTCATAATTCACATTATGTTTGAAGTTGAAACTTGGTTGGGGAGACATTAGAACCCAGTGGCAAGTGTGGTAACTGAAGAGCACAGGCCTCATGGAAAGGCCTGTAAAAGCCTCATTAGTGCCAGGGGATTTATGTCATGTGGGAAGGCAGATCCTCTTTCAAAATCTTCTGATTTTTCATGAGAAATAAAATCTAGCTTTTTTATTTGAAGTCTATTCTCTCATTAATGTTGATTTAAAATTTTAGTAAAATAAATTTATTTATTTTATTTGGTTGTTCCTTCAGGTCTCAGGTCTCAAACCTGGGTCCTTGGGATGTATGTGAACCATGTCCAGCGGTATCATCTCTGAGGCCATGAGAAAACACTGAAGAAGCATTTTTTTTAAATACATTTGTTTCTTTTTAGTTTTTTGTTTGTCCCTTGGCCCCGGGTCTTGAATCCTGGTTCTTGGGCTTTACACCCCAGGCTGCTGTCTCAGCTATCTGAACTAACAGAGATGCCTCAGAAATACAGTATTTTTGTAGATAGAATCAAATAAGATAATGTCATCAGAGTGTGGCTTCACCAGAGATGACTGGTCTCCTTATAAAAAGAGAAGAGAGAAAGCATTAGGAAAAGGTCATGTGAAGAAGGAAACAGAGATTGTAGTGATGAATCAGTCAACAAATGGTAAGATACTGCCAGTCATCAGCAGAATCCAGGAGTAGAGGCATGAAACAGATTCTGCCTCACCGCCCTGGAAAAACCAACCTCGCTGACTTCTAAACTACAGAACTGTAAGGCAATGAATTCCTATGGTTTTAATTTACATACTTTGTGGTACTTTGTTATAGTGACTCTAGAAATAAACATAATAATAATAAACAAACATGTCTGTTAGTTGTATATAGAGTTTGCCACCATGTAATATAACAGTTTTATTACAGATAAAAAGCCCAGGAATTTGTAAAAGCACATATTTTGGGCTATTATTTTCTAAAACATGATACTTTGTTTTATGTCTTTATTAACATCTCCACTTTTGCTTGAAACTTTACCAAACAGCTGACCAGAAAGTTAGGTAGTTGCATTTATTCTTCAATGAATATTAAGTCAGATACTGAACTAGGCAATAGGAGCAAAATTGAATAAATACTTTCCTCATGCAATTTACCATTACAACAGTCCTTATAATGCAATAACCATAGTGTTGGGGGAGTAAAGCTAATATCAACAGGAGGTCAGGAAGACCATTCAACTGTCATGTACACAATGTCATTGTGTAAAAGGATTGATGAGTCAGCTGGCTTGATTTACAATAAGCATATGTGCGAGAACTGAGATTCTAACTCAGGACTACTAACCCATACCTTTTTCTGTTTCACCACATAATTTTGCTTTTTTAATCTTCAAAAATGATGACATTACCCTTTAAGCTTTTGTGAATATTAAGTAAAACACATGAAGCACATTGGCCTGATGCCTGGTCATGGCAGAGCTAACTAGTGCCCACCATCATCAGGTTCTCGTATCTGTCTGGATTCTTGGAAGACTCTATTCCCAGGTTCTTTGTAGATGGTGCCAAGTGACTGGCAAGGTTCTGGCCAATGCATGAAAGCACATCAGAGCTAGTGTGTGACTTTCAATGTCCTCTTTCCCTGATACAACGACCAAGGAGACTGTATGTGCCATGCTGGAGTGGCAGGCGATACAGCTTCAACAGTCAGGGTCTCCAAACAACTATCAGAACAGGATCTCTGCCAACCCATCATGGAGAAAATTTAGAATTTTGTTAAACTATTGGGATTTAAGAGTAAAATTTTTATAGCAATGTATTTTCATCTATCCTTACTAAGACAATGGCCAATAACACATGCTCCACAAATTTTCTTCTTTTCTTCTTTCTTTTTACAGTAATTTAGGTCTCAGGGTGATAAAAATAAGCTTTACATTTAAAAAAAAATGTTAAAATTTAGGCCATGTATTACTTAGCTGCATGCATTATACTGTTATTCCAGATCATGAGACACCAAAAGTAGCTTAAATAGTTGGGAAAGAAGCTGTGCTCTAAGAACAGCTGAAATGAAAAATTCATTCTGTCAGAAAAGTCACCTCTCATTAAAGATCACTTCTCTCATTGCTCCAAACCAAATTATTTAAGTTTAAAAATAGCAAAAGGACCTTATGAAAAAACATAGAAGTGCTAAAAACCCCAGCTTGAGGTTTCAGCCACTATTCTTAACATTTCTTTGGAGGATTTTGACTGTCATTACTAGCAATAGAAGACTTCTAGGAAGGTGTTATTCAACAGTCTCTTATTTTCTCTACAAATTTGGGATATGGAGAGAGAGAGAGTAAACATAATTCCAAGTTTTCTGCTCAAACAAATTTAAATGTTTCCGCCTAGTATTCAACATCTTGATGATATATTCTCATTTGCTAACTCACCACATTTCCAAATTTTCCTCAACACAGACTCCATTTTAATCAATCTCCTCAAAGTCTACAAACAAGTCATGTTTGTCATTTTTTTTAATGCTTTTACCCATTTCCTGAAATGTCTTTCCTTCCTTGTAAAATAAACTCTAATTTGGCTTCTTGTATTTTGTTTTTTAAGACTCAACTCTTTTTTTCAATTGAATCAACATTGGTTTACAACATTATATAGATTTCAGGTGTGCAGCACTGTAATTTGACATCTGTATATGCCACATTATGATCTCCACCAAAAGTCTAATTTACATCCATACAACTGACCCCCCTTTATGTGATCTACCCACTCACATTCTCCCTTCCTTTCCGGGGACTACCATTTTGTTCTCAAAACTTAAGGATTTTTGTTTTGTGAGTTCATTTGTTTTGTTCCTTTTCTTTTTTTTTTTTTTCTTTTAAGTTTCAGGAAATGTTTATAAACAAGCATTATAATTAGCCATCTGCATATACTACATTATGATCATTACTGAAAGTCATGTTACCATGCAAAACAATTCAATTGACCCCATTAGCCCTCTTAACTGACCTCCCCATCTCTCTTTCCTTCTGTAACCATCATTATGTTATTGGGCTCTAACAGTTTGGGGGGACTGTTTGTTTGATTCTCTCCTTTGCTTTATTTTTTTATCTTCTACAAACAAGTATCATCATAAAGTTCTGCCTTTCTCTGTCGGACTTGTTCCAGTTAGCATAGCCCTTCCAGGTTCTTGTCTTCTATCTCGACTATAGTTTCTTCAAGAATGGTAATGATTTTTTACACTTCACCTTCAGATCCCCAAAGCTTGGGCACACTGGTGAGCACACCATCAGCTAAAAATAAATAAATACTGTGTTGATAAACTTGTGAGTGTGGGACGGGTGGGTAATACATTCTGAGCCCACGGAAAACTCAAGTGGTTTCAGCAGAGGGGCTAGTGACTGAAATAAAAGTGAATGTCTGGGGCTGGTGGTGAGAAGGGGCAGGGACTGGAGAATCATCTTCCATGTGATTTTCAAAGTTAATTTAAAATAATTTTTTAAGTTGAGCATTACCAATTAGTGGCCATTTATCAGTCACTCTTTTGCAGAAAATGATAATATGGAACAAAGTAATCTACTTTCTTGCTTGGGAATAACTCCATGTGGTAGGAGAAAGAAGTCCTAAAATGATGCTGCTTCCATTTGTTAAACATTTATTTGTTCCTCCCACCCCGAGGTCCCAGAGCATGAAGCCGAATCCTTGGGTTTTACATGGCCTTCACCTTAGCCACCTTAGCTGTTTGGGTCGCAGAGTATGACTCACATTTTTAAATGTTCAGCATCCTTGACATATCCTGGTGGCCTAGTAGTTTAGTTCACTGGGATACAGTTGATATATACTCTAAGATCCTCCTTGTTCAAGACCTGGGGATGGGAGAAATAAGTAAGATAAAAAACTAAACTAAATTAAATAAAACAAATAAAATATTTCTTCCTTCTGTCTCTTCCTGCCTGCTTGCCTACTCACCTTTATCCCTGCACATTTCCTTATTAAAAAAAAAATCATGCATTCTCTACAACTGCCTCCATTTTTAGAGATACAGATGTATGATCGCTGGGAACAGTGTGTGTATGATGTCACCACGCAAACAATCACCTAAGTTATAGACACAGCACAATGAGAGCTTATGTAGCAATGGAATTTCAGTTAATAATGTTGTGTTATATACTCATGAAATGTTAAAACCTGGAAGTACAAATATTTAAGGTGCTTGGGTAGGTTTTTTCTGAGCTGCCTAGTTATACTATACTGTATCCTGTTATCACTGTAATTTTTAGATATTTTCAGATATTATGTAAAACTGGCTGTTGAATTAGACTTGACATTTCTAAAAAGGAAAGGTCATATGGTAGACAGAACCATGAACTAGGCTTCTTGAATGGAAATAGGGGAGGGAGGGATTGAGGCAGCTGTTAAATTAAGCCCAATTTATTCATTCAACATATTACTTCAACAATGCACAGCACTCTTCTAGGCACTGAATCGCTACAGGTGAACAAAACAGACTTGCTGTCTGGAGACATGGAGCTTACATTCCATGTAATGTGACAGATAATAAATGAATGAATGACTACAACAGCTTCAGACAATGGAAAATGCTATGAAGAAAATAAAGTGATGTCACATAGTGAGGGAAGATGTGGTGAGGAAAGCCTCTGTGAGAAAGTGACATGTAAGCAGAGACCTAAATGACTTAAGGGAACAGCTTTATCCTAACTGGGTAGAGTGTCTTGACAAAGGCTTTTAGTGTAAGTTTGTGTTTGAGGAATGGTAGGCCAGTGTGATGGGAGCATGGCAAAGGAGCAATGCAGGAGGGGATGAGACAGGAGTGAATTAGATGGTTCAGACCTATAGGCCAAGAGAAGGAATTTAGGTTTCAATTTAATTAAAGACTGGGGCCTTTGTTACCTGTTTTACTGATTATGGTAGTTTCTGCACATTGTCTTTGTTGTTCATCTGTTGCTGTGTTGTAGCTTTGGGTCTTTGTTCTCGTTTCTGGTCTTGGCTGCTGTTTTGGGGAATCTACCATCTGTCAAACCAGAAGAGTTAATGGCTTAAAGGGAATATTTGGAGGAAAAAAAAAAGTGTGGTGCATTAGCCTTATCAAAAAGTGAGAAACTTTTGCAATAAATAGTGTACTAGTTATAAAACAAATTTAAACATAAAAAACTTATTACATCTCTTATGATGTTGGGCCATGGTCTACTTGTCCATGTGGCAAAACAGAGTTCACAGTACTGTTACTGGCTTGTAAAAATGTGTAATTTATCCTAAAATCAAAAGAAAAAAAAGTGTATCTTTAGGATGAAGGAGAGAAGTAATATTAGTATTTTAAACTTTATACCAATGCAATCATAAAATACAATTTTAAACATTTTTATGGAGGAAAAGGTTCATGAAGGTAAAATTGCATAGGACTCATCAGTCATAATATGTCCTTCCTTGGTCTTTCTATGATAACAGATACTAGCATACTGCTTAGTCTTTGATGCAATTACTAAGCTCTCTCACACACACTATATATGTGTGTATATATATATATATTCATTATATATATAATATTCACATATATATAACATTTTGTTCATTCTCATTTATTGTGGATCTTAAACTATTTGAATAATAAACCACTAAGAGTAAAAATGTTTATGTAACTTGTAGGTGTTTATTTACTTTATATATGTATATATATGGATGTGTGTGTATACATTTAACTACTACAGTACTATTATATTATATGAAATATAACCTATGCCAATCTACAGAAACAGAAACAATTAAAGGCTAAAGTTACAATTAATAATAGTTAAATCCTTTAAAAAGGATATCAATATAGAAAATTGTTCATTCCTCTTTATAAAGTTATTGTCAATTGTTTTTAATGAAAGTAATATACTCTAATTTGCTGAATTTACGTTGTCTTATTAATTACTTTGTGATCTGGGAACGCGAATTAAGGGTTTAGCTTTTTAAATTTAATTTTAAAGGCTAACATAGCTTAAAAAAATTACTTTACAAGACATCTGTATATTCTCATGGAACAAGTACATCAAGGGAAGCACTTATAAAATCATGATACCAGTTTATTAGTCTTGTCTACTAATAACACAAATGTTTAGCTCAAGTTCAACAACTTAGTGTCCTCTGGGTATAGAGCACTTATTTTTGACACCTAATTAGAAGTTTTTGCACAGCTACATTTTTAGGAATGAGTTCAAGATCTATTGAAATCTTCATGTAGAAGGTTTTTAAATGGATTATAAAACATTAGTTTTTCTTTTAATTAAGGAGCCATTATGAGAGTATTTATAATGACATATTTATCTGCTGCTAAAATGTAGCAAATCACATTAATAATGAAAAAATTTATGTAGATTCATGTTTAAGATGCTTTCTCCATATTAATAAGATTTTCCCCAAAAACAGCGAATCACTCATTATTAAGAGACCTACTTTTTCTTTATGGGATGGTTTAACATTTGTCTTTAAAAAATATCTAGGCTCTCTCTAGTGACTTAGTGGATAAGTACGCCAGGCATAGTCCATATATATCCCAAGGACGCAGGTTCAAGACCTGGGTTGTATATGGGAGAACAATTAAGATGAAGAACTAAATAAAATAAATAAAGTACTTATTCCTCTCTCTTCCTGCCTGCCTGACTATTCATCTTCATTCCTGCCTGAAACCTTTCCTTTAGAAAAAAATCTCTAAGTTTCTTTCTCTAGAGAGCCAGCTGCCCTTGCAGCAAAGTTCAGTAAATTCAGAGCACTTACCTAATTTGTAAAATAAAATGTACTTCTTTTTATTGCAACAACCACTTAAGTACTTAAACAAGCTAACTAATGAACTTCTTATAGGTCAAAACAATTTTGTGATCACTGTCTTCTTCATTACAAAGTATTTAAAGGCTATAACACTTAAAGTAATAAATTTTAAAACTCATTTAATCGGACAAGGCAATTACAATACATGGCAAAATGCTGAAAGGGAAATCAAGAGTGATGGAGTAATTTCCAAAGAGCTTTAGATGTCACACATGCTCTGGCGATAGCTTGCACACATCACATGACACACATCTTCCTTTTATGCACAGGGAGGCAGGGTGCTTGGGTGAATATATTTATTAAAGATTAGTACAGCCTAATTTCTTTTTAAATTTTCCAACAAGAAATAATTATATATAGGAAGCTTGATATTTTCATTTGGCACTATTGTGGGTTATTTGACTTTGGAGACCACTCTGTTATATTGTCACTGAGTGTTTCTCATCTTTTTAAAACTGTATATGTTAGTTGTCTTTTCCTAGCATAATATCTACTATGACATAGATTCCTCTTCTCAGTTTTGTCAAACAAAATACTCTCTAAAAACAACAAATAAATAGAAATTACATAACACTTTCCATATAGTCTACTCATTTATGTGAACTATTTGCCTGGTTCCTCAGATCAGTTGAAATTAATAATACAGATTAATCGAAGAGAAATTTTTCCTGCAATTAAAAAGTAATTTTGCAAAACCTCCTTTTATTATTCAAAAATAATAAGAGTAGATTAGGAGAAAACATTGAGAAAGATCTGAAAAAAAATTTCTTGTTGAGATTGGGCAAATTTTAATCTTGAGAAATACAGTAATTTTTTCATTTTAGTTTGTTTTCTATAAAAGCATCCCATCTAAAACAATAGAAATATGCTGTGTGCTTGTATACCAAAAAATATCTGAAAACAGCACAGTATTTCTGTGGCTTTTACATTATTAAAGAATGGAGAAACAAATATTATTAATGTCAAATAATAATTTTTTAAATGACATTATCTAACTTACTAAAGATTGGAAATTAGAGGGCAAACAGGGATTAATAGTTCAGAGACAAAAATCTTAGAAAAATAAGAATACATTAATAGCTAAGGTAAAGTCATTCATTTAAAATGATTGTTTTTTCAACTCAAAGTCACCCAAAATATCAATTGCTAGTGATTCAACTCACATTTGAATCAAGTCTAATGCATATCCCTGAATGTTTTATAATAAGAATTTACTAGAAATCTCTATTCCATTAAAATTACCTAAAATTTTATGAAACCAGATTTATTCCAAATAGAAAAAGCCTGAAAAATACGTTTTTGCAGTAGCATTGTAAAAAAATAAATACATAAATAGTCACCAAAAATACTCAGGTCATCAAATTTGCCTTGGCCTAATCCATATTTACCAATTTATTTCCTCCTAGCTATTTTCATCATCTTCTATCATTAAACTAGGACAGTAGTTCTCAGTCTTGAAATAAGCAGAAATAAACCCTGAGGGAAGTAATAACTACCTACCTCTTGGACCACACCTTCTCTGTCTACTTTGAGGCGTCTTCTTCCTCTTTCTGCTCCCTAAATGTTCCTGCTGAGGTTTGTTCAAGTGTTTACTTTTTTTTTTACCATACCTCTGATAATCTCATTTACCCTATGATTTCAATTTTGTCTCATTGCAGAAAAAAATCTCAAATAGGTGCCTGAGACTTTTCAAGTTACTGTCTCACATCCACCTTTGTGCTGTCACCTACATTTGAATGTCCCACAAACAATGCACACTTAATGTCTACAAAGCCAAAAACATCGTCTTCCTACAACATCAATGTAGCTTTTCTGATTCTGTTAATGTTTCTTTCCCCTACCTAAGTTGTCTTGTGACTTCAGTTATTGGAATCCTCTGCTCCTCTTACTATCTCACTATCAGTATCACATAAACTATGTTCAAAAACATCTCCTTAAGTAAGTCTCCTTACTTCCAGCTGAAGAACATGGCAGCTTGAATCATGATGCAAAAGCATGATTTTAGTCATGTTTTATAACTTCATTAGAAATCTGTTTGCTCCAGATTACTTATAGATGAATGCTCATATTCTTCAGTCTGTCATTCAAGAATTTCATGATCTGTCGTACTTTTCTATATTCATTGCCCATTGTCCTATAACTTGTAGCTTATAAAGTCAAACTTTTTTATTTCTTAATATTTCCCCAATGTCACATACAATATCTTGCCTTTTCACCTTTGCTGATATTGTGTTTCCTATCTCTAGGTTGAAGTATCACCCAATCTTCAAAACCTAGCTTAAATTAAACATTTCCCAAGAAGTTTTACTGGATTGCTCCAGCTTAGTAGTGATCTCTAACTCTTGACCTATTCCTATGGGTACCATGATGCAAGGGAGAGGACATGGTTTTTGAAATTCTCTACTTTCAGATTCTAGACTCATCTGCTAGCTCTGTGCCAACAGGAAAGTTATTTAACTACTTTAAGTATGGATTTCACATCAATAATAAAATAATTACACAGTTTACTATGAAGTTCAAACAAAAGTCTGTGTGGTATGACTGATGTCAGTGACTACCAAGAATACTTAGAAGGTAAAATTTTCATTCATTCAGATACATTAAGTGATGACTCTGGATTAGGTACTTTAAAATAGAGAGTGATGAACAAGATGAACACAGTTCCTGACTTCATGGAGCTAGAAGTTTAAGTTCACCTTATTCTAGACTCTAGTTCTCTACTCTGCAGACTAAGAAATTTGACCTGGAATTGATTGAATTAACGGATATGACTCTTGCTAACAACATTCTTAAACTGATCTATGAGGAAAGAATAACAATTTCATACTGAAAAGGTAACTGTCAACTACCCCCTTCCCTAACTCTTCAACCTGGTCTAACCAGGTAGGTTTATGGAAGAATGAGAAGGGGGAAAGATTCAAATACCTCATGTACTATGGCTCTGATAGCCAGATGGGTCAATCTCTAAAACTGTGATAGATTTTGTTTCTTAATACATGTGTGTAGAGAGATGGCACCAGGAACATAAAACTTAAGAGAGGTCCCAGTATAATAACCTTCTATTTTCCCCCATTTCCTAAAAGATTTTAAGAGAAGCTGTCAAATATTCCTGTGATTTTTTTTTTAAAAGGAAAGGTGTAGACAGGAATAAAAGGAACATAAGCAGGCAAGCAGGAAGAAAAGGAAGCACTTCATTTATTTTTATTTAGCTGTTAATCTTGTTTTTTCTCCCCAGCCTCGAGTCTGAAATAAGGAAACCTTGGGATATATGTGGACTGGACTCAACTTCTATTCCACCAGACAGCACCATTCCTGTGGATCTTAAGTGTAGGGATGGAAATGCTTGTCACAGATTTCTGCACAAGGTATTATCTCATGGTGAGACTCAGGATAATGCTGAGAGAAAGGGATACAACTCTGAACTAAATTTTGAGTAAGATTATGATCCTATATGGCTAAGAGAAATAGTGTGTGATAAAGAATGAACTCAAGTGAATATGTGCTATCAGGCAAAGAAGCATCTCAAAGTCTGTATTTCAGGATCAAACAAAAACAAAAGAAATATCATTATTTTCACATCTATATTTAAGTTTTAGATTGTACTCCTACAAAATCACATGCTTGGTAATATATTACCTAAATTTCTTAAAGGCTGAGACAAAGCCTATTTTGGCTTTCTATTAGAATATCATACTCAATAGAGAATACACTCTGTCTCAATGCTTAAGAAAGTAATGAATGACCCAAATCTCTTTAAACAAAGGGCAGAGATGTTATTAAGATATCCTTTGCACACTGTATAAACCCCTTTATGAGAGAAACATTCGAGATTGGAAGAGGAAATATAGGCGTAGGACATACAGGCACTAAAAGGGAGGTTACAATTTAATCTCTAGCCTCCTATATTTTTTGATATTTGAGTGTCTGGCAAAAGAGAGATTCTAAGATATTTTGGTTTCACATAATTACAAGGGGGAAATACAGAGTCAAAATAGCCTTAACAAAATAACATTTCTCTGGTATTGCTCATAGTCACTCTGCACGTCATATAGTCCTTTCACAAAAGCTAGAGTATATAGCTTTCACTTTAAGTTGTCCTTCTTATTAGATATTCACATATTTATCACTAGGTTCATTCAAAAAAGAATGCGAGATAGTGTCTACATATAAAATAATAATAAAAATAGCAGCAACAACCCAAATATACAGAAGGAAGTCAAAGCCAATGCTGAAAATAAGAAAAAGAAAATAGACTGTGTGCAAAACACAGGACTTGGGGATCTATATATTTGCTACAAATAGACTATAGTAGTGACACTCAGCTTCCTTATACAAGCGTTTGAACTTTTAGGGATAATCTGATTTTCCTTTGAAAATCCAAATTTCCTAATAATGCAAAGTAAAAAGAAAATTTGGGGGGAAAAAAAAGGGTATATTAGCATTTCTTTATGTATACTGTGAGATTTCCTTAGCCCTAAATCCACGCTGCACTGCTTGTTTAAAAACTGTTACCTGAGATCTCAATTCTTGTAGAATGTTTTTAAAGTGATTTTTCATTTTTTTTTAAATCATGCCACTATCTCAACTTTTATTTTTGATTCTGCATTTTTACTTTTTTTTAAAATTGAATCCTAGTGCTCACTTAAGACATTCATTAAAATGTTAGTTGCTAGTTTAGAATTTACTGGCATTGTCATTTAAATAAGAGCTATCTATTTTATTTTTGTTATTTGTCCTATTTATTATTTCAAAAAATATTGATGAGAAGGAAACTATACTCAACCACTGAAACACGAGTTGAAATATATTCAAATATAAAAACTAGAAATGTTTAAATAGCTATACTTTATTTACACTGATATAAAAATGGCAAAATCTCAGTGAGACATCTGGACCTCAGAGGTGACTAAGAAGAATGTAGGTTTTTTTTTTTTTTAATCTAATAAAGGTAGGCATGCACAGACGTCCTGATAGGCAATCATTGAAAGTCATGCATTCAGGGCTGGAGAAAAACGTACACTCCCTGGAGTAAGTAACTTTGTGGTTTTCTTTTCTACTTAAACACACACGCGTGTGCGCGTGCACACACACGCACACACACACACACCCCAAAACATTACATTGAATTTGTGTCGGACGGATAACTGAAACCCTAAATTTCCTCCTACAAAAAAAAAAAAAAAAAAAAAAGCAACACGGGCAGGAATATTACAGATTTGTTTAAACACGGTTGATAATTCGTCTTAACTGAAGCATTACAGGACCACATAAGCATGCCAATTTTTTTTGCTTGCATCAGTTTGAGCACCGGAAGACTGCCGTAAGCAATAAATAAACACATTGATAAGTGCAGGTAGCTACCAGATGATCTCACTCATAGGTGGAATGTGAACAGACAAAACAAAGGAATAGACTAAACAAAAGCA
The DNA here is from genome assembly GCA_004363575.1 of Solenodon paradoxus. Lineage (NCBI taxonomy): Eukaryota > Metazoa > Chordata > Mammalia > Eulipotyphla > Solenodontidae > Solenodon > Solenodon paradoxus. Next base: position 106,101 of record RJWH01000075.1, read on the forward strand.
ACCTTTCCTTGCAATAGAACTGAGCCTGAGGTTACCAATAGGGAATGGGATGGGGGTGAGATGGGGAGAAACAAGTGGTGGTGGAGTTCATTGGACAATGGTGAAGAATACTGGGAGATTTGATGGAGGGCAGGGCGTGTAGATATATATCTAAAGAATGGAAAAACAGCACATACGGGAAACCAACAAATATGAGTTTATTTTAATTCATAAAGTTACTAGAATAAAATACTAAAAAAAAATGCAGATAGCTTTACATTTCCCCTCAATTATTATTCCTAGAAATTTCATTTTTAATTAGGCACAAAGACTATTTTTTAAAGAACATTCATTCACCAGAGAGGGCCACTTAATAGAAGAAAATGGGATCTCCAATAGATTATGCTCCTATAAAATAATTCCTTAGCCAGCTGGCCACATCATCACTCTCCTATCTTAGAATAATTTGTTCTATTATTCTCTTATAACTTATGCTAATTAGGTGTGGACTTTTATCTTTTAAAGAGTGTATGGATCCTAGGTAATATAAGAGTTGCTTAAATCATTCCCATAATTACTAACTGCTTTGCTAGCACAGCTCATTAGAATAAGGGGGAAGGAAAAGCTAAAGAAGTCCTGTTTAAAGGAATTAAATATAGAATAGGCTAATCTTTGATAAAGAGCCTTTTTTCTCCCTCCAGGGGCATTTGTCAATTCTAAGGACAGGCGAAAGACCAATAATTTTTTGTACTCTTGTAGGATCAAGGTGAATAAAGTAGATCTGGTCAGTAGCCCTTGATTTTGGACAGGTAACCAAAAAGATAAACTCTAGCAGTAATGGTGAATCAGAAGTAGGTAAGTGTTTAGTGGACTTAGAGTTCAGCTTTGAGCCATCTCCAGATGAGGTAACTCCCAAGTGCCAGTGCTTCCCCAGGACCAAAAGCAAACACAATCCTTTCTGAAGCAATCTATCACAATCCTAGACTTTATCTTACATCTACAAGCTATTTTGCAAACCCTTGTTTGGTAAGCAATAAAAATAAATAAGGTGGTCAGAGAGACAGTATGAAATGAATAAAATATAGAAAAACATAATTAAAATTGACATGGCTGCTTCAAATATTGGCATTATCAGACATACCTATTATGGTATCATTTTCAAGGAGCTAAGAGCTAATTGATAATTTTAGCAAATATTTAGAATTTAAATTAGAATAACAAATCATATATACATGGATGGGTTGATTAATATTGTGACCTATCTGAAGAAATATATGCTAGGAAAAAATATGCAGAATAAGATGTGGAGAAATTGAAAGTAATACACGAGAAGGCAAGGAAGTCACAGCGAGAAGGTGTAAGACATTTGAAATTTGACTCCCAGAAAAGGAAGAAGGAGAGAAGGGCAGAAACATTATTTGAAGAGAGAATGGCTAAAAATATTTATAAAATCACAAATAAGTGTCATAGACTTCAGAACACTTACAAACTTTAAGAGGAATAAATAATAAATAAATAATAGAATCTTCACCTAAGTACAAATAACAAAATTACTGAAAACCAAGAGAAAGAAAACTGTAAGAGTAAGAAAAGGGGAACAGGAGTCAAATTACCTTAAAAATAAATGACAGACTGAGTTAATTTCTCAATGTAAACAACTAAGCCAGAGCAATGAAAATATATAATCAAAAATAGAGAAGGCACAAATATCCAGTGTCAGATATAAGGAATGGGTAACAGAAAATTATTTGTGTATTAATATGTTTAGAGAAGCCCTTCAGAGCCCGACCTTGAGACTCAGGTGCAGGCTATGAAAGCTGTAGGTCTAGGTTTGAGACCTGTGGGGAAGGAGGAGCAAAAAAAAAAAAAGAAAGAGTCATGAGGAAAACATAATTAATTTTCTGCTAAAAGATTAATAAATTTAGAAGAGATAAATTCCTAGAAAATGCTACTTGTCAACACTAGATTAAATGCAGAATTGTCCTTTAACTATTAAAGATATAAAGTTAAAAACAGAACTAACAGATGATCCAGCAATTCCACTTCCAGGTTTCTATGTGAAAAATTAGGAAAATGCTAATTCAAAAAGTCATATGCACCACTATGTTCACTGCAGGACTATTTACAATTGCTAAGAAATGTAAAAAACCTAAGTTCCTCCGAACAGTTAAGTCGATAAAGAAGATATAGTATAAAAACACAATGGAAGATGATCAGCTAACAAAAAAAGATGAATCTTGCCATTTGTGACAACACAGATGGAACTAGAGAGGATTATATTAAGGGAAACAAGTCAGAGGGACAAAGACAAATACTGGACAGACAAAATAAAAACTAACCTTTGAACTCTGATAAAAGATCTGAAGTTACTAGAGGGGAACTGGGGTGGGAGGTGGGAGTAAAGGGGAATGGTGGACCAATGGACAGTGGTGGAGACCTATTTGAATTCTCGTCGTAAGTGTGGTATACTATATATTTGATGAAGAGCGAACCTGCACATCCGAAACTTATATTGTGTTGTAAATCAAAATGATAAAAATATTTTAAAAAGCTATTAAGTAATTAAAAAAACTTTACTACAAAGTAGAAACCATAGAATCAGATGGTTTTACAAGTAAATTTTATCAACTGTTAATAAACATATAACACTAAGTTTAAATATACTCTTTAAGGAAAGGAAAAAATAGGTAATACTTTCCACATTTAATGAGGTCATAAGCCTATACCAACATCTCATAAGAATATTACAAGAAAGGCAAATTATAGGCCAACCCCGTTCATGAACATAGGTGTAAAAAATGCAAACAAAGTATTAGCAAACATCAAAAATACATACAAAAGAGTGAGTTCATTCTATGAATATGTTTAGCTTACCATTTAAAATGAACATAATTCATACTTTAATAGAATTGAGGAAAACAATATAATCAACTTAGTAGATGCAGAAAAGCTGTTAAATAATATCCAATATGCATTTTTTGCATAAATTTATTAGCAAACAAGGACTATGAAGAAATCTTCCGTTTCTGATAAAAGATATCTATGATAGGGGTATGAAAATGTTATATTTATTATCTATTCTATCCTTTACAGATCAGAAATAGGACTAGAATCTGTGCTATCAAAACCCATATTTGACATTGAGACTAAAATTCCAAAGCAGTAAGGCTAGAAGACATGGGCTTCTTTTTGTGCTAATAGTGCTCTTACAAGCATGGTGAATGTTCTTAAAACCAGTCATACTTCCTGTGAGAAAAGGAGGAGCATCAACCCCACCAAGTGCACAGTACAAGGGCAAGCATCCTCTGTGCCCAGGGGAAAGTAGTGTTATGACAAGATGCAAAGTGGCTACTGTACAGACTAAGCTGATTTTCCAAAAGAAAGCTAAAATTATAAAGAAGGTTGTACTGATGCTTGAACGTGTTAAATCTAACTGAAGATCTAAGAGAATCTTGGCTGTTAAGAGATGAAAACATTTTGAGATGGGAGGAGATAAGAAGAGAAAGGGCCAAGTGATCCAGTTTTAAATACCATCTTCTGTATCATTATGAAGATAATAAAAATTTGAGTCTATGGTTAAAAAAAATAAGAAAGAAAACATAAACATGTAAATATAAAAAGATATGCATAAAACTAACATTAGTCACAGATAATATGGCTATATATATATATATATACACAAAAATATAAAATCTTTTTAGTTAAATTTTTAGAATTAATGCATGAAATGAATTATGCAGATAAAAAGATCGATACACAGAAATCAGCTGTTTTTCTCCTGAGGACAAATGATAGAAAATCTAATTTAAAAGTATCAAAATAGTGCAAAAATACAAAATATTTAAAAGCATGTCTAACAATAAATGTGCAAGGTATTAAAGATATAACCAAAAGGGAAGATATAGCAAGTACATGAGTTGGGAATGTTATTTAAAAAAAAATTTTCCAAGGTGATTTATAGATTCATATAGTCCAATCAAAATCCCAGCATAATCCCAGTTTGTCTAATTTGGGAAGCTAATTCCAAAATTAATAAATTGAAAAAGTAAAAAATGAAAAAAAAAACTTTATTTAGTAAGTAATTAATTTGTTTAAAAAATAAGTTATAATAATTAAGGCAGGTGATATTGCCAGAACATTGATAAATAAACCAGAGGAATAGAAGAGAGAGCTAAGAGAAGACCCATGGATCCATGGACAACTGAAATATTACAGAGGAGACTCTACAAACTTGTGAGAAAAGGATAAATATTTCAATGAATGAGGCTGTGACAATAACCTATATATGGAAAAATAAAGTAAATCAGCCTATAGTTTTGCAGCAAAAACACCTTCATACTATACAACAAAACAAAATGAAAAAATAAGGAAACAGCATTCAAATGGTTGTGTAGGAAGACCCTGGGTTTAGCTGTCACACAGACACAACTATATATGAGCAATTCTCTCTGAAAAAAGATTTGAGAACAAGAGGAACAGCTCCTCCACAACAAAATGGAGCAAAAGATCACACCAAAATGGATGGGAAAGGCAGGGACAAAGTCTTGCCAAGAAATCCTAGCCCCAATGAACAGTGACCCACAATCAGGCGGGCTATCACAAACATGGAGTATCTCCCTGCGTGGGCGGCTTTGTGCCCCACATCAGGGACTTTGAACCTTAGGACATGCACTGGAGAGGAAAGCACCCCCAAACACCTATTTTTGAAAAACAAAGTGGCTTGTGAGGAGGAGTTCAAGAGGCAGTGGAAAACAGTCTACTCTTAAGGATAAGTGAGTAGATTTATCCCAGAATTCAGTACAAAAGTAGTCTTCAGGAAGCACTTTGTCATGCATGAAAGAGACATTGCCTAATCTTAATGTTACTACTAGAGGATCAGGGGTCTGCAGGAACTGTCTCTGGGTACAAAGGCACTGGTGGGCATCGATTTTTTGTTTTCTTCTTTTCGCGCTGGGGCTGGAACTAGTAGGTGCCATTTTTATTGTACCCCATGTCTTCCTAAACTGGTGGATTTCACACACTCTACTTCTTTGGCCAAGGTAAGCACAGTCATGCTTCTACAAATACCAGATACAGCCTGACTTTGTGGGGTTTAACCCAGTGTTGCTCAATGCAACAGGGCTTGTCATGCCCTTAGAGCTGTGCCGTAGCATCACTAAAGCCATAGGAGCTCTCAGGATATACATTTGGGGAATCTAGCTGTGCAGAAAACAAAAGAAAGTGTCAAACAGAAGTCACAGGAAATGAAGAAACTGAAAAAATACAGCAGAGTGGTTCAACATCAGAACTGATGAAGCAGAAGACTGGATATGTAAGCTTGAAGACAGAGCAGTGGAATTTACCTAAACAGAGGTATAAATAAGAAAAAAAGATTGAAAAAAAAATTTAGAGCATTTATGTGACCTAACAGACAGTATCAAGCAGGATAACATTTGTTTTATATAGGTTTCAGTAGGAAAAGAAAAAAAAAAAAACAATACATTACATACAAGAGAAACTCTGTGAGACCAACAACATGCTTTTCATCAGAAACTTTACAGGCGACAGTGTCCACATGTATTACAAGTGTTGAAAAAACATAAACAAAAACTTTCCACTAAGAATACTCAAGTTTCTCCCTCATAACTAAAGGAAAGAAAAAGTTTTTTTCTAGAGAGCAAAAATTAAAAAAGCCAACCAACTCTAAACCAGTGCTACAATAAATAATAAATAGCATGATACAAATTTGAAAACAGAAAACATGAAAAAAATTTCATTGGTAAAGGTAAATATATAGTATAGGTAATGAACTTGTAAAGTCAGCACAAAGGTTAAAAGACAAAAGGAATAATATTAAGTAAAACTATAGTAACTAATCAAGGGATAACACCATAAAAATGATATAAATGTGGGTGCGCCATGGTGGATAGCAGTTAGGTCAATCACCTCTGAAGGAGCTCTATCCCAGTGCGAACAACTAAATAAAATTAAAATGCTTCTTCATCCTCTCCTTGCCTGCCTCTCTATTGCCTTCATGCCTGCCTGCACCTTTCCTAAATAGATAAATAATAAATATAAATATTTACTGTGATATCAAAAACAGAAAATCAGGGTATAAAAGTATAGATTTTTAGAATGGGTTCAAAATTAAGCTGCTATTAATTTAAAATTGAATTCTATATATATATATATATATATATATATATGATATTCTATGTGAAACTTATGGTAACCACCAAATAAAAACCTACACCAGAAACACAAAAGAAAATGAGAAAGGAAATCTAAACATAATTTAAAGAAAGTTATCAAACCACAATGGAAGAGAGCATGAGAAGAAAGGTACAAAGAAAAACTATTAAAAAAAAAACCAAAACAAACAAAAAAACCCCACCCCCCTTGAAAGACAGTGAACAAAATTGCAATAAATACATACTTCTCAATAATCACTAAATGAACTAAATTCTCCAGTCAAAGACACAGTGTGAATATAAATGGATGAAGGGAGACTGGAGATACAAATTTCCAGTTACAAATAAATAAGTCAAGGAGATGTAGGGGAATAAAACAGGGAGTATAATGAATATGGTATTACAAATTTCAGAGTTGCTAATAAAAGATGGTAAGCACTTTTTGTGAAGGTAAATTTACTATATATACAATTGCTAAATCTTTGAAACTAAAATATTGCATGTCAATTATACTGCAATTAAAAAAAAGAATAAAACAAGAAAAAAACAAAAACTTTCAGATGGATCACAGATTTAAATGTGAAAGTGGCTCAGGTGTTAAAACCATGGCTGAGGCTTAGACCATATAAAGACCAAGGATATGGGTTCAAGACCCAAAGGTAAGTTGAGAGGGTCAACCAAAAATAAATTTTAAAAAGTAAATAAAAGTGCTTCCTCTTCCTTTTTCTTCCTTAAAAAATGCTTCTTCCTCCTCTCCCTTCCTTCCTCTCTGTAAAAAATAAAATAAATAAATGTGAAAGACTAACAAGTGAGACAAATTTCTGAAATACATAGTGACAATTTCTAAGCAATATATGACAATATTATCATAAAAAGATAAATTTGGCTATCTTATAATTAAGAACTTTGATATTTTAAGATACCATTAAGATGTCTAAAATGTAAGATATCAAATGGAACAAGAAACTCACAAACTTAAAACGAACAAAGAACTAGTGACTAGCATATAAGAATTCTATAAAAAACTAAGTAAAAGTCAATACATCAAAAATACAGCCAGGAGACTTCACTGGTACATTTCAGAAGAAAACCTGAACAACAAATAATCACATGAAAAAGTGCACGAACTTGGTACACCCTGACGGAGCAGCAGTTAGGTCAATCACCTCCAAAGGAGCACAGGTCGAATACCACTAGGTTTGGTGGGGTTGTGGTGGGTGGGTGGGGTGGGGACAAACAGTGTGAACAACTAAAAACAAAGTAAAAATGCTTTTTCTTCCTCTCCCTTCCTGCCTGTCTGCCAACTTGCTTTCATTCCTGCCTGCATCTTTCCTTTAAAAAAAAAGTGCACTACCTCATTGATGATCATGAAAAACAAAATTTCACAATGAAAAACTGTTATATACTTATTTATCAGAATATTTATTGTGAAAATTCGTATAACGTTCTAGAATAGTATTCTGTCACAGATGTGAAGAACTGAGGAAACTTAGGCACTGCTGGTGATGGTGAAAACTGGTATAATTAATTTGAGAAACTGGCAGTGTCAACTAAAGCTGAACATCTTCACATACCGTGACCTCACGATGCCACTTTTGCTTATATGATCCAGAAATGCATGCATCTATGCACCAAATGTATAAAATATGCATTGTAGCAGTATTAACAGGATTTTAAAGCTAGAAGCTATCTAGATATTTATTAGTAATAGAATAGAAAATAATTACAGCTACTTGATAAATAATGTTAAGGGAACAAAGTGCAAAAGAGTGACACTGTATGATTCCATTTATATAAAGATCAAATCTAAACAACATATCCTATTGTGCTTAGAGATAGAAATTTGATTTGACAAAAAAGGGAGAAAGGAAAACAAGAAAGACAATTTTTCCTGGGGGCATAGGAAAGCTAGGATCCCTGTGAAGAGACAGAAAAGGAAGGAGAAAAATGATAGTAAAGGCTCATAGTCGGGGAGTCAAACTTCCTCCTCTGGAATTTTACAGGATCAGATCAAAAAGGACAATAGCTTGGGAGGACCAGTTTTTTGGTATTTGCCTCTTGTCTCAGAACTTTTATCAGTTGTAGGGAGAATGAAACTCACCTTGTAACTTCCCTTTGGATAGAAAAATGTATTCTCTGAAGTAGGTCTGATACTATTCTTCACCTTTATATTGCCTAGTTCTTTATTAGAATAATTTTTTTTTTTTTTTTTTTGTAAACCTATTCAATACAAAAACTAGTTTTATTGACTTGCTTCAAAAATGTGAATGAGTTAATTCTATTATTTCTTGGTATAGTATTTAGGATATCTGGGAATAAATTCCATATTTAATGCCAATCAACAAGATAAAACTATTTAGGATCTTATTCCTCAGAGACTTGTTTCTTTTCATTTTTGTCCCTGGTGTATTTTGTTTTTGTCCCAGCAGGTAATAGGGGTTAGAGGAGCATAAAGTTGGTTAATGGATATTCCCCTGGATTTTCACTGAATGAGAAAATGCTCAAAGAGGAAAGACACAATGGAGATCTCATTCCATCCAATACATAATTCTTTATTGAGGTTAAAGATTTATGCTGGGAAGTAAGGTAGGATACATTTTAGGAAATAGTATTTACAGTGATTCCATAGATATCTGCACTTTCTCTAAGAGAAGCCTACTACTGTGTGTGGTGTGATGTGGTGTGGTGTGGTATGATGCAGAGTGGGGTGGGGTGTGGGGGTGTGAGTGCATGTGTTGTGAGAGAGAGAGAGAGAGAGAGAGAGATTCGTTGAGAGTAGAGAGGGAACAAACTTTAGTCATTGATTTATGCTTCTGTTTAAATGCTTAAATACCATTTAGGAGAAATGACTGCCTGCAAGTTTTGGATGAAAATGAAAACAGGGATGATGGTGATGAAAGTTTCTTTTCATATGTCTTGAGTTACCTGCAAACACATCTTTCTTTTTTTTTAAACTGTAATGACCTCATACATTTGTATACTTTTTACATTAAACTGTTTTAAAACTCACACAGATAATAGACCATAATTCAGGGAGTTGAGTGTGAAGACTTTGCCTGGCACACAGCATCAATAAATACATGTTAGCCAGCATTGTGATTAGCACTATTAATTTTATCCCTCAGAAGACCTACCATTTTGGGTTTGGCCATTGCGCTGTATAAAGCATATCGGAAATCATACTCACCGTGGGACCCAGGCCAGCCCTGTTCTTTATTGGGCCTTAGTTTTGAAGTAAGGAAAATGAACTTGGATTCCATAGGTTGTTTGACACAAAATTTTCTGCCTCCATGGAGTACTACAGGTTTCTTCAAATGCTGGGATGTCAGCTGTGATTGGTGTCCTGATGCGCCTCTAAGAGGAGGGTGTGGGATCTGGAGAGGGGGGCGGGAAGTGTAAGGATATGAAATATGGGGGTTTGCCTTTTTCTTCTGGAGACAGTGTTTGCCTTTCCCTGGGCAGAGGTTGTGAAGGTTAAGAAAACCTGGTGAAACAGATGCCAGGGACAGATGTTACCTAATTTGGTCAAAGAACAAAGAGCTTGTAAAACATTTGGAAATCCTCAACAGTGCAATGGGATGGGGGCACTTCCGGGGGGGGGGGGCAAGAGGAAACAGAATATCATCCAGAATCTCAGAGTAGCACTGCTGCAACTCAAAGGGTTGGCATAATGTAATTACTATTTCAGAAGTCCGGGTTTTTGAGAAGGAATCTTTTTTGAGTTGGAAGCTTGACTGCATCGTTACTGGTGCTTTGTTGGGTAAGGCACTCGATGACTGTGGGCCCTAATTTCCTTATCTGTAAAATGGGGTAAACATCTAACTTAGGAGGCTGTTATGAGGGTGACTAGGAGAAGGTAGAGTGGGCACATTAAATGAGAACTTTTCATATTAAGAGAAAAATTAGTATCTCTCATTTCTTCAGGTTTACTCATTGCTACTAAGAATTCTTAAACATCTTCCTAGCTTTCTACACGGAGTGTACTCCCTGCTTCTTCATTCTCCCCATTCCCGCGCCCCTGTCTTTGGCTGCTGAGTGGAGAGAGGATGAGGCACGTGGGGGAAGGACTGGGGCAAATCCAGCTGGTGGCCCCCTGCATGGCTTCCTGGCTTGATGGGGCCTGTCATGGCGGCCCCGAGACATTTGAGGTGATCTCAGATCGCAGAGTAAGAAGAATGGAAGGGTCTGGGGTCGGCGGTGCCCAGCTCCCGGCCCCGCCTGCCGTCCACCAGGCCAGCCCAGCGGGAGCGCCGGCTCAGCTGGGCGCCCGCCTCCGGCGGCTCCGGGCTGGCCTTGGCCCGGGGTCAGCCTCGCGCTCCCGCACCCACCTGAGGAGGAAGCGGCCCGGGCCTTGGGCGCAGACTGCCGAGGCCCCGGCGCGGACGGCGCGAGATCGAAGCCAGTGGCCCTGGGCGCCCAGGACCCCGTGCGGCTCTCGGCGCCCTCCCCGCCCCCTCCTCGCCTCGCCCAGCCGCCCGCGGCCCCCACCCACCCGCCGCTCCTCCCCTCTCCCCACCCTCCTCCTCCGCCCCCTCCCCTCCCCCGCCGCCTCTCCGACTGCTCGGCCGCGCGTCTGAGCCGCCCGGGCCCGGAGCGCAGGCGGCGAGGCCACCGCACCTGCAACGCGCTCCGGCTGCGGAGCTGGCACCTCATCTCCAGCCGCCAGACCTCTTTCTCGCCCCGCGCCGAGTCTCCCATGACGCCCGAGCCCTCCGGCCGGCGACAATGACCACTTCCCTGCAAGATGGGCAGAGCGCCGCGGGTAGGGCGGCTGCCCGGGACTCGCCGCTGGCTGCCCAGGTGTGCGGCGCTGCCCAGGGGAGGGGTGACGCCCGCGACCTGGCGCCAGCCCCCTGGCTGCACGCGCGGGCGCTCCTGCCCCCTCCGGACGGGACCCGCGGCTGGGCTGCAGACAGGTAGGCAGCCCTCGGAGGGCGCGGGGGAGTGTCCTGGCTTGGCGGCCGGCTGCGGGGTGAGGAGGCGGTCCTAGGGGGTGAACCATGTGCCCAGAGCTGGGCCAAGTTTGTGAAAGTCTCTGAAGACAATTCCCTTTGAACTGGCTCCGACGGGATCAGCAGGACATTGCGATCTCCCAACGCCTTATAAATAGCATCACCGTTTCATTGAGAGCTCTGGGTCTCGCTCACCTCTGCAGATCGGTGTGCACAGGGAGGCCAACCACCAGAATATCTCCCTTCCTCCTTCCGTCGTGGCCCCACATTAGAAAAAAATAAAATAAACCATCCTTTTTTTATTTTATGCCTTAAACAAAAATCGCAGCATAAACGAGTTCACTTCCCACAGAGTCTTACAGCGACCCTGGAGAAGCAAGGCACGGATTGACATTTGAGCAGTCTTGCTGTTCAGCAGGAAAGAATAGAAGCTTTAAAAGGTTTCCCAATCTCCATAGCACTCAGCACTTAAGTGCCTTTAGAGTTCACAATTTTGCACATACTTTAGGAAAAAAAAAAGACTTCAATAATACAAAAATCTATAGTCCTTTATATATATGCATTTAAATGGCACTTTTTTTCTTCAGATTTTCAAATTGCTTTAACTTTACAGAAGTTAAAATGGACTAGAGTACATTTATACTAGCAAGTTCTATTCACTTACCTCCTCCCAAACATTGCCTTGCAGTTTAGTTTCTATAAGCACTTGCAGAATCAACAGACTGTGTGTGGGCAGCATTGTGAATGAAATTTGAAGTGAGATGAACCACAGCTATAATTAATAAACCATAACTTCCAAAAGTGATTAGTAAAATAGCATAGAGATGAATTCACTAAATGTTTATAGACTTCGTTAATTTAATTGATGCATGACAGTGTCTAACTCCTCAAGGTGATTTTTTTGCATCAATAATTATATAGTCTACATTTTTTACTTTAGGAAAATGATCAAAAGTGCAAGAAATAAGGTTTCTATGCCTGAATTTTTTTTTTTTTTTGGCAACACCCCCTCCCCCACTGCCACTCCAGTGTAGTAATACTATAGAGAAATTATTCATGTCAGTTAACATGTTTTGACCTACAGAAAGCACATCACAGACCTTCGCTTTATACTTTTTATTAGTATTGTCACACAGTGGTATATGTTGGCCTTAACTTTTCAGTCCTGACAGCAATTACATTCGGTTTTATGTAAATTGCATCCTATGTTCCCTTCGTGTAGGAGAAAAAAGAAAGATCTTGATGTTCTGGAAATGCCATCTATTCCAAACCCTTTTCCCGAGCTATGCTGTTCTCCATTTACATCTGTATTGTCAGCAGGCCTTTTTCCCAAAGCAAATTCAAGGAAAAAACAGGTATGCATTAATTTTTTTTCTAATTCAGAAATCTTAGGAATTCTTAATCCATAAAGGTTTTAATGATGTTCAGTAATTTATAATGTTGGCAAGGGATTAGATTGGCCTGCTTAAAATAATCATGACTGGCATAGTTCTCTGGTGTTATTTTTCTTTTAGACCCTCAGTTTTCTCAGCTGTATAATGGGAATGTCAAAATTTACTTCAGGTTTTTAGGATGGGTTAAATGAAAGCATATATGTAAAATACTGTGTCTGGGAGCTATTACTCTTCACAGGGTAGGTGGGAGAGTTCCATATTAAATTAGAAATTGGAAGGGAGGGAGATTGGGGGGTGAGAAAGAGATTGGTTTCTTTAATACCTTCTTTACTCTTTCACATTTTCAACACAAGCCAACCTCGATTAATCAAGGAAACTAATATAATGAATCTGACAAAAGGTAACTGAATTTAGGATTTGACATATCATCTTTATTTAGGCAGATAACATATAAGTAGTATTTATAAAGTAGACTTTATTTTTATGATTTCCTTTGTTTTCAGGTTTCTAGTTTGGAGTTGACTTAAGCAAGTTATATTTCAAGAACCAAGCAACTTTGGGGAAATCCACTGTGATTATTTTGTAGGAAAAAAAAAAAAGTCGGTGTATTCTAGAATAATCTCACCTCTTCTTAATATGCTTCTTCCTAGTTTTGAATCAGCAAAACAGAGAAGCTTTACTAGGCAAACTATCTCATTCTTGCAAGGGTAAAAGCAATACATTTGAGCAGTCAGATGCTTGCAATGAGGAGAGGGGTAATGAACAGAGAGAAGTCAGTTGATACTTTTTCCTCACCAATGTTCTCTTCTCTTTTTTCTGCAGTTTTACTACCTGTGATGGGCTCAGTAATGTGTATTTATATTTTTAAGAACGGAAGAAACACCCTAGGAAACAGATGTAGTCTTGATAACATACAGCAGTAAGAGAAGCAGTAGGGACACCTTCCATAGAATGTTTGAAATAATAAAGTTTATGTATGTTTTAACTGGGAGGGATTGAGGCTTAGTGGATTCTGTGTTTTTCAGTAAGGTTTGGAGAAAGTGGGAGTAAATATTCATGGAGCAGAGGTATGTTTTGATTTAGACTCTTTGATGGAGGAGGCATGCTCTTCAGTGGGCGGGACTGTAACTCTGGAGAGGGAGATGGACATGGGTGAGATTCTCTTGAGAGCTTTATTATCAGGGTGAGGTTTAAAGGCATAGCCCAGAAGATAAAAAGCAGCTCTACTGAACCATCTGTGCCCTTTGAGAGCTTGGTTTTCGCTTAGGATATACGATGGGAATATAGATGATAGATTTGCCTGAAGATCATGTTGATAGAAAAAAAAAATTGATTCTGGATAGTCTATGTGACCCAGAGTGGGAAAAGGGAATAACTGATGTAACAGTCACCTAGAGAATTCAATAGTTTATGTCTATATATGGAGAGCCTGCTATATTCCTTGAACCATCCTAGGCTCTAGGAGTTAAGCAAAATGCTTTTGAAGGGTGTTTACTAAGGCAGAGCTTTGATATGGGGTTGGGCTATGGGATAAGAGTTGAGCAGAGAAAGTGGGGAATAGATGGGGAGAGGTGTGGGCTTAACCTTACTTTAATTTTGTGAATGGATTCTAGGAGAATGCCTGTATCTAAGAGAAGTGTTGATGAGGCAGGGCTTGTTTCCATTAGAGACAGTAAATATTGCTTGCTTGTGTTGTTAGAGGGAGAAAAATGAGAAATAGAATGGATGCTGGTGTCAAGAGTTAAGGTAAAATGTGCCCTGTGTGTGGCCAGCCATTGTACTGGTGTAAAATGTCTTGGGGGAATGACATTTGAGGAATGACAACATTTCTTCAGTTTAAGTTTAGCAAATTGGCAAACTGGGAAAAGAGCACTATGTTACTATTGGCTCCACCTGGTTTCCGGCTCTGGCCTTGTGTCCTGTTTCTACATGACCTTCTCAGAGAGCCCTGTATCCCACAGACAGCTGTGCTGTTTCATGAGCAGAGAGTTCTGGCCCCATTCCTGGAGACCAGTGCAGGAGGGCTCGTCCCTGCTGAGAAGGGCCCTTCTTGCTGATCCTTTTTGGCCCAAGGATTGGGTTCATTATGAAGTGAAGGATGTCAAAATTGGGAAGAGGGACTCCTCTTTGTACTCTCCTATGTTGCTTTTTCTCTTCTTAAATTTGCAATAGAGCTGATTCTTTGTTTTCATTCCTTTGTGTGTTCTCAGTTCCTTGGAATGAGTGAGGTTTTGAGAATAGATGACTTTATGTCAGTAATTTCCTCAACCTCAGTATCTTTGTGACCCACATTACCCTTTTTAGATGATATTTCTGGCCCAGTTGTCTCTGACCTTCAGCGGAGATGATGTAAATGACAGTTTATGACAGGTTCCTATTGAATCTTATTTATAGCTGTAACATTAAAGGAAATATCTCTTTATTCTTTATATTCTCCTTTTTTGTTGTTGTTGTTGTTGTTTAGTCATTCCACTCATTTAGCGATTCTTTTTTTCCCCAGAGAAGGGGTGAAGAATTGTGTTTATGATTTACAAGTACGCAGAAAGTTTAAGAAAATACAGACTTGAAATGTTAAATTTCATGTGGCCTTTCAAAACCACAGTCAAAAATCATTTTATAGGCCATAAATACTTTTTTATAATTTGAGATGCCTACATAATGCATGAGTGGTAAAGTGCATTGAAGCTACAAATAGGATATACTTTATCTCTTTTTGCAAATACAATGTCGCTAAGTATATAGGACTGTAGGCTTTCAGTATTTTTATTTTAAAATGAGAGTTAGAATGAGATAGAGTCTGGCTTCTTTATTCCTCGACCTGATAGATTTCCTAGGCGTATGTCTTTATATCAACCAATAAAGATTTAAAGTATACCTTCCCTTATATGCATGGCTCAGGAAAGTTACTTGCAATTTAAAATTTTGTATTAAAAGTGACTTCGAATGTAGCTATCTCTTTTTTTTTTTTAATTTTGATTCAAACTTACCAAGAAATCATCCCCCAGCAGCTATTATTTGAAGAAAGAGAAAGCCTAGAGTTCTCTAGTCCCTGCAGCAGAATCAGTTCTTGTCTCAGGGTTGGCTCTCCCCAGGACTTGGTTTGTATAGTAGCTTTAGGTAATTGCATTTTAGGACTGTGTAGTATAACTAATTCAGAATAAAGCCTCTGAAGACTTCAAGGATGAAAAATACCTATGAAGAACTGTGTTGTAAAATGTTCGAGCTAGAAGCATCCAGTTGAATGCTCTGCTTTCACGGATGAGCACATTTATATTAGATATGCTGTGTGGCTGGTAGTGGCATAGCTGAGATTTCTAGATTTCTTGCCTTTGAGTTTCTTTTCTTTTCTTTTTTTTAAGAGAGGAAGGAAAGGAGAGGAGGGAGGAGGAAGAAAGGAAGGGGGGGAGCAAGAAAAGAAAGAAAAAGAGAAAGCACTTTTATTTTTTTACGTTGTTTCCCCAGGGGCTGGGTCACAAACCCAGGTCCCTGAGCTTTATATGGTACGTACTCCAGCTGCTAATTTAGCACCTGAACCACCAGGGCACACCTTTGATAATAATTTTTGAGGAAGGTACAATTTCCCAAGAAATCAAGACTAGTAAGAACAGCACAAGTAATAAATAATATCAGGGTTGTTGGTTATAACTTGGTCCATAATCCAAAAGCAGAGGTGACAAATGTCATTTGTTAATGTTTATCTCTTTTTTTTTTTCCTCTTTTTTTTTTTTCCTTTCTCAAATATAAATGTATCTTTGCGGTTTTTCCTCTAGCTTTCTTCATCTTCTTTCTAAAATTGATACGAAAAAATCATATAATTGGTTTATCACCAAATATGATTTATTAATGTTACAAATACCCAGATTGTAGTGTGCATTCACAAGAATGCTGCAAGTTTTAAAAAGAAAAATGCAAAAATTAGAAGTGATTTGCCCATGCCTTCATGGTTTAAATAAAGGAATATCAAAAAGAATATCGTGTCTCAATGTTCTTGCCCCTCACCACACTTTCCTGGTCTATTGGATTAAACTTTTATTTAGTTTATCTCAGAAAGATAAAAAATATCTTCCAAATGATTAAGAAATCACTTTCCCATATGCTCTGCCTTTCCTTTCTTTTTCCTCTCACATGTCAGGGACTTTTAAAACATAAGTTGATCTCTGTCTCCAAATTAAAGGACCTCTGATGTCATTCTTGCAATGTTAGTAGTTCCTAATTTGTATACAGCTGAACATGTATATATGGTCTTACAGGAATCTTACTCCATCAACCAAACTCTCATATGTTCATTTCTTCAACATAAACAGAAGTAAAAAGCAATAAAATGTACCCCCATATTTTCCTTTTCCAGATTCAGCAATGATTAAGATTTGCCTCCTTTACTTCATTTGTTTCTTTTTACAATTTTTATAATCTTTGTTGAAGTATTTTAAAGCAAATCCTGGATATCTTGTTATTGCATCTCTAGCTTGTTTTTATGTATCTATGAAAAATGAGTTTCCTTATATAACCAAAATGCTATTATTCCCTAACAAAAATAGCAATAATTCTTTGGTATCATTTAAAACCATCATAATCAAATTTTCTCAGTTGGAATGATACATGAAATCTTTAAATTAGAAACTGCTTATATTTCAAAAGTCTTTAAATTATCTCTTTGGAAATTTAAATTCATTTTTCAGATGGAAATGGCATCATACATTTATTTAAGCCCCCAAGCTGTTTTGCAAAATCCCATTTAATGTAAAATGAAACACAAATATTATATATATGCAGAAATAACAGCAACAGCATTTACTCCTATTAGAGTTTCAAATAAATATGTCTTTCCAATAGCAACTTGCTTCTTTTGATTGTTGCGCTTGGTGAATAAAATTTTTCTTGGGGAAGAATCTGAAAGTACATAGATATTTGTAGCAATATATAGCAGCCGTAGAGCAGTTCTCCTCAAATTGTTGTCACTAGACTACCTTCCTCAGAACCAGCAGGGATGCTTGTTAAAAATATAGATGTTCCGGTCTTTTGCAAATCCCACTGATTATTAATGTCCAGGTGAAGAGCATAAGAATTTGATTTCTTATATTTTTTTCCCCCTTTGACATATGTGCAAAAGCAGGGGGTACTGTTATTTTCTGCTTCTTTTAGACTCTGGGGCAATATGACCTTTCAAAATTGTGGACAACTTCATTTAGTTGAAAAAGGAAGGAATATTAGAAAAATGGACTTTAGTTGGTATTTTATCCAGATATTGATTCTTTGGAGGAAACAGGGCCCCACATGAACTAGCCTAAAAGGTTATGTTATAGTACGCAAAGGCCAAAAGTTCATCGATCTCATGAGAAATTGGAATTGGGAATCTGAAAGTCAGCAAAAATCAAGGCAACCACTTTCTCACTATTTTTTTTTTGTTCGCACACAAACACGGCACAGATTTTTCTTCTTTAAATCCATTTTATTCTTTCATATTTCTTTGTAGTCTTGCTTGTTTCTATTACATGTCAATGCATGTGGCCCCAATGGCTACCCCTTGGAGTAAGTTTTCTCCTATTAGTATTTCAGCACTTTGTAATTGAAAGGAAACTACTGGGAAAGAGATAATGACCTGTTGTGTTCAGCTTCTGTTCATCAGTTGTGACCAAGGAGACACAGGGATCTTGGACCACCACTTACTCAGTGAGGCTTGTGAGCACCCTCTCTATGAGCAGAAAGCACTGCATCTGTAGGTTTGGTATACGAAGGTGTGGGACAGGAACAGTGGACAACTAGTACTCAGAAAAAAAAAGATCCCAAACAAAAACAAGAGGGCACAACAACAATTTTTTTTTTTTTTTTAAAGGAAAGGTGAAGACAGGAATGAAGGTGAGTAGGTAAGCAGGTAGAATGAGATAGGAGGAAGAAGTATTTTATTCAGTCTTATTTAGTTGTTCATCCTGGTTGTTAGCCTGGCCTTCAGATGCCAGCCTGGTTCCTTGGGATATATGTGAATTGCCCTCAGCCAGAGAAAGTAGACCAAACCGTTACTGTGCCAAGGTGGGCCAAAAACCAATTCTTATCATATACGTATGATATGATGAATACCAATTAGTTTGCTTGACTTAGTCTATGAAGTTCAGAGTCCAATTTCTTTCACTTCAGTTCACTTAATTCACTTGAAGCATAATTACTAGACAGTGGTTTCAGGTGATGCCATCCTTCTGTGATGGGCATCTACGTTGGTCATTGTCCCAAGTGTCCATCTTAATGAGTTCCACTTAGCCTCTGATGACAGGTGCTATCAACTTAGAATCTTCATGCTAGTTTACCTTCATTTGTAGTATAAGACAGCTGTTGCATCCTGTTTTTAAACTTAAAACCCCTAACAGGTTTTCTGTTTGTCCAGGTTTTATTTCCAGTTTGAAGGTTGCCTTTATTTTTGGTTAATTCAGAGCGTACATTTGCAGCCCAATCTTTATCTACAATATGAGTTTTGTTTTTCACCTCTTTGAAAGTTCAGTTTCTGTTTTATTCCCCTAGGGCCATATATTATGTTCTGTCAAAAGAAAGAAAAGTGGAGTCATTCATGGTTCAATATAAATGTGGATCCTAATTAATATAAAAAAGCTTTCTGCAGCCTTATGGATGTTGCTTTGAAAATGTCAGCTGATATGGAATGGTACTAAATCCCATTGTTTAAGTGCACACTGATATGCATTTGAGCAGGGATAACTAGACGTGAGTATTGTCCTTTTGGCACTCTACATAGAAGGATAGTTCCATGGAGAACTGTCTGATTAGGTAGCAAATCTTTCAGCTCAGGTGATTTCCAATTCATTCTTTTCAATTACATTATAGAGATCATAAATGATTTACTGTTTTAGCATGGATGGAATTCAAAATTTGACATAACCTTCCACCATGCATTCCCTTTTTTTTTTTTTCCTCGCTCTCTCTAGTACTTAACATCATCTGGCATATTTTATGTTCATACATGTATTTGTTTACTCTGTGCCATTTCCCACTAGGACATAAGGCCTGTGAAAGCAGAAACTGACTTTGTTTTATGTGCTGCTCAATTTCTAGCATGTAGAATGGTGCTTGCCACTTAATAGGCCCAGTCAATTGTATGGCGGTAGGGATAAACCCAAGTTTTAGTGGTGATCATCATGTAGCATATACAGATGTATGTATTACATTATAAGAATAATAAAATTATAATACAGATCACCTGAAACTTGTATAGTGCTATAAAGGAATGTTACTTCAATAAAAAATATTAACAAGTACATAAAAACTTTTGAGAACAAAAAGAAAAACATCCCTCAAATTATAAATGAATAAATGAATGGAGAACAGGTGGTGATGTGGTTGCTATTAAGGGAAGGAAAAAAAGAATATTTAGAAATGTATTAGTAGTTTAATATAAATAATACAGTGTTTGTAAGGAAACTTAGGAAAGTGACATTTAATTTTTCTACTGGGTAGGGTCTGATATTGTTAGATGTTAAAAGAGATCCTAGTCAGGATAAATGTTTGAGTATTGATTTACCACTATTAGCACTTTCTAAATTTGGATTACCCTTGCTGAGAATAAGTTCTGTTCTTTGTCTCTTTGGTCCCTTGTAAGCATTTTCAGTCTTAACCAGCACATGGGTGCCAGTTAAAAGCACGTTTACTTTATGCGGCTGAGTCCAGTAATAGCTTTTCAATCAACCCACATTCACAGTGGAAGATTACTTTCATTCTTGGGAAGGGTGACATATGCGTGTGAAGCCCAGTGATCAGATGAAAGAGGTACTTTGGTATTATTTAACTGTGTACTGGCAAACTTGGGCCAGTATCTGGTTTCTCTTTAGAGACATTTTGCATTATATTACAGTAGTCTTACTGTGCTGTGCCAGGGAAATTAAGATCAGCTGGAACACTCTGTAGGTCATTGGCTTGGAATCTCAGGGCACTGGGAACTTGATGTTTTGTTTTAATGCCCTCATTTAGGCTGAACCTGCCTTTGTCCCAAAGGCATAAGGACCCCTTTACAAAACCATATTTGCACCTTGTGAAATATATGGGCGAGGTTCAGAGAAAAAGTGATTAAATATTTGAAGGTATTGGGTCAACCTCCTTGTAAGAATACTTGACATAAATTACAAATCTTCCATCGAAAAGATGAAAAGGAGACATAATTAAAGTCTCTTCAGCATAAATGTAGCCATGAAATTCGTGGTATCTGAAAGATACCTTGACGGTTGAAGAAAGTAGTTTTAAGAAAAATAAATGTCAACTCTTTGTGGGTCATGTAGCAGGTCCTGGGTTCTGGTGAAGCTTCCTGCAGAGTTCAAGATGGTGTCACTCTTCTGCAATGAAGCTCCTCCATGTTTCTTAAAGTGGAGCATATGATACATATATGCACATGGGTTGTGTGAGGGCTGTGGGAGGGCCATCTGGAAAGGTGCATGATTAACACATGCACCTTCCAAAAATACCTTTCTGGAACAATACCTTTAATCGAAAATAGGAGGACACATTTTTATATTAAAATAAACACTCTTGTTTTCATGAGTAAATGCATGATTTACATGAGTTTTAAAGGACATATTAAATACCTTAGCATTATTGCCTACTCTGAGATGGCAATGGCTGCCTAATTTTGCATTGTGCATTGTCAGTAGTTCTGGTGGAAAATTTGAGAAACACTAGTGTCATTTTCAGTTCTATGGGAAGAAGCTCGTAATTCTTAGGAGGATTGGTTATCATCTTTCTTTTCCTTTTCAGTTCTCTAACCAAATTTCTTTCTCTACAGCTGCTCTGATTTTCTTGGTGCCTATTATCATTAATATTGAGAATATTGGGCTGTTATTATTTAATATGTTCTTGTTTTTGTTTTTTCACTCCCTTTTCCTGCAACTTGGCAGGAAACTGCTCTCACTGAAGAATCTGAAGACCCTTATTCCTGAAGATCTACTTTAGTGCTTGTTTTGACATCTAAGCAGTTTTGAACATTTTAACTAATCTTCCCTTCTTGAAATGCTTCCTGACTCCTACTTCTCATGGGTCTCTATTGTAGGATCTTGGTGTTGGTATTCCTTAAGGCTTTGTCCTAGAACTTTTTATTTTCTTAATTTTGCTTCTGGGATAGTCTCACCTACTTTCCGGCCTCAATTTCAGTACACTGTATATGTAAGTCTAGATTTGATCTTTATCCTGGGCTGCTTGCTCGTTAGCTTCACGCATACAGTCCAGAAACATCTCAAACTCAACATATTCCAATGATACTTCCCCTCTTAAACTTGATCATTACCCAGTGTTAGGGATCCTTCTTCCTGATCTGGGAATGGCATGTTCTCTACTTATAATAGAAAAATCAGAAATCTTATTTCATCTGTGGTTTCTCTCTATTCTCTCTCCACATGCAATTGGTTTCACAGTCCTCTGGGAAAATCCACTCAAATTTATCTATTCTCTATAACCTCTCTGCTTGCTGCAGTAGTTCAGACTAAATCATCTCTTTTACAATTACTTTGAAAGTCTCCTCACTGATTACTCTATTTTTAGTCTTCTTCTACTCCTAGATGTGTAATATGCTTTAAATATTTTTTTTTTAATTGAGGAGCCAAAATTCATATAACATAAAATTAGCCATTAAAGCATACAATTCAGTGACATTCAGTACCTTTATAATGTTATGCAATGGTCACCCATTTTGGGTAATTCCATCACCCAAAAAGGAAAGTATATATTAAGTTGTCATGTCCTTACCAATCCCACTTTTACCAGTCTTGGCATTACTAATCTGCTTCTCGTCTCTGTGTATTTTCCTGTTCTGTCAGGTAAAGGAAATCATGCAATATTTGACCTTTTGTGTTTGACTTCTTTCATTTTTTTTCATGCTTTCAAATTTCATCCAAATTGTAACATGTAATTATATATATATATATATATATATATATATATATATATATATATTTACTATATATATTTATTTAAAGGGAAGGATGGGGGGAAGGAAGGCAGGAAGAGGAGAGGAGGAAGAAGCATTTTTAGTTATTTACTTTCTAATTTTGGTTCCCTTCCCCTACCCACCCCTCAGCCCCCCAGCCCATATCATGAACCTGAGTCCTTGGACTTTACATGGTCCACACCCCAGTCATTGAAGCTGTCTGAACCACAAGGGCACTCCTATAATTTTATGCTTTTAAACATGAAATACTTCGAAGCATGTAGAACACATACATGTTTTTATTTTGAAGAAATGGGAGGTTGTTTATGCGTGGTTGCTTTGTTCTCAGTTCTATTTTGTCTCTCCTTTCCCCCACACCAAAGGAACCTCTGTCCTGAAGTTAGTGAGTTTCCTTTCCTTCCGTGGTTTTATGCTTTTACTCTAAATAATGCTTGACTCTTTGAATAATATACGTAGAAATGTAGGTGTATCTCTACAACTTCGTAGTTTCGTTCAACATTTTTGATTAATCCATGTTAATAAATGTAGATCTAATAAAACTAGATCTACATTTTTTTGAATTTTACTGCATTGTATGCTTACATTACAATTTATTCATCTTTCTCCATTGAAGAAAATTGAGAATATTCTCAATTTTTCATTAAAAACCACTGTCGTGCACATTCTTGATCCTATGTGCAAAGTATTTCTCCTGTATGTATTTAGAAGTAGAATTGGTTGTCTGTAGAGCAGGTGCATATTCCGTTTTACTAGATATTGCCAAATTGTCCTCCAAAGTGGTTGTACCCATCAGCACTATATGTGTCTCCATTCCACATTTTCTTATCAACAGCTGGTATTTTCAGATTTTAAAGTTTTTGCCAATGTGGTAAGAGCAATGAAATTTAATTGCAGTGTTAATTTGCTTTAGCATGATTACTTGGAAGCTGAACATTTTTTCATTGTTTCTGGTCATTCATATTTCTTCTTTGTGAATTATCAGTGTTTTTCTGTTGTGTTCTTGTTATTGATTTGTATGAGCCCTGTATTTGCATTTGTATTCTCTTTGCAATTATAAACATTGTAATGACATTTTTTAATAATTGTGAATCTCTCAACTTTTTTTTCATTGTCTCACGCTAAAAAGGTTTTGTTTTAATTTAGTTAAATTGAATTTTGTACTTCTGTGTATCTTATTTATTTTTTTTACATCCTGAATATGTTTTCATCTCAACATTTTAACATTTTACTTTCCATATTTAAGTTTGCAACATATGATTTATTTTTATATATGATAGGAATCAAATGTTTTTCTAAATATATATTCTAGCATTTAAAAAATTACCTCTTCTTTTTCCAAAGTTTTTAAACATATTTTGACCATATAGCAAATGCTTTTGTTAATAGTACATTGATGGTGTGTGTGTGTGTGTGTGTGTGTGTGTGTGTGTGTGTGTGTGTGTGTGTGTGTGTGTGTGGTTGGCTAGCAGGCATGAAGAGAGAGGAAGAAGAAGCAATCTATTTTTCATTTAGTTGTTCACATTGGTTTTTTCCCCCTGGGCTGGGAAATCAAATCCAGGGCTATGTGACCTGGATCCCTCAGAGGAGACTGACCTAACTGTTGCTCCATCATGGTGCACTGTGAAGTGATAGTTTTAAAAAGCAAATTAGAGTATGTCATTCTCTAAACCCTTCCATGGATCTCTGATCATTTTTTCAAATACTGATTTTAATGGACTTTTTGAGCTATTGCATACCTGGGCCACATCTCAATTCTGTCTCCAACCCCTTTTTCCTTATTCTCTGTGCTTAACTGTGTGGCCTTTTTGTTTTCTAGTACATGGTTCTTTCTCTTAACCTGGGCCAGTAAGGATTGAGTCTTCATAGAGATGTTTGATCTTCCTACATCTTTCATCTTCTTTATATTTAAATATTCTTTAAATCTCCTTAATCTTTAAATAACTACCTTCAAATATATCTCTTTGAAGATTTACTTAAGGGAGTCTTGTCTTTTCCTACCAGATCTGTGTTGGGTGCCTTGTTTAGAGATAACCTACCAAGTCAGTTATGTTGCACTCTCAGTCTGTTTACTTATCAGTGTTACACTATCCAGGAGGCTCTCTACCAAGTCTCTCTTGGGCATCAATACATTTCTAGATCTTAGTAGTGTACTTGGCACTTAATAGAGCCTTTGGAAATACTTGTAATAATGAATAACACCTTTATCCAAAATAGTACTCCTCTGTAAAATATCAGATAGATGATCATCCATGTAGTTTTCTGTTGAGCATTTTTAATGATAGTGAACTTATTTTGCTTGTGATTAACAAAATCACCATGTAATTTTTCTTATGAACTATGTACATAAATCAAGATTATATAGTAGAAAAAAATTGTATTTTTGCATATTTTTTACTCTCTCTTTTTAAATCTTAAATTAGATTTATTATTCCAACATATCAGGGTATTATTGAATTATATTTTTCATTATAATAATTGTCTCTCTAGTATAAACAGTAAATGTCCCTCATAGTTATAGATGACATTAGCATTCCATTCTAGAATGACAGACAGAGCTTGCTAATTTAGCTTGTTATCAAGGGCTATGCTAATGGACAAACGCCACACTCTTTTCAACATGTTACTATTCCATTCAACCAACATTAATTGAATATTGCTTTATATATGTCCTTAGGTTTAGTATATGTATACTCGTATTTCTATTCTGCCTTTTGTCTATCATGAGTGTCATGAGGCATTTTTCAACTCTTCTTTAGAAATCAAGCCAAATATTCCTTGATCTATCAGTCCAGAGGCTTGTTTAAAAAGCAGTACACTGATTATTACTGTGTTAGTAATGTGCTAAGAGGATAACAAATTTTGTGATATCCACTTTCACAATACCTTATTGAGGTGGATACTATCATCATGTTATTTAGGCTTAAGAAATACTATATAACTTGATCAAAATTATACATATGGGAAATTACAGAGGCAGGATCTAAATTCAAACTGCCCTCTGCTAGTGGGATTTGCGACTCCCAATGACCTTCTTTCCCTTCCTTCTTTCCCTTGTTTTAAATTTAAAAAGAAAAAAAAAGATAACAAAATAATAAATGTTTTTAATAGAACAGACCTGTACTGTGAGTAGTGTTGCAGGTTGGAATTCAAGAGGGAGACATTACTGACACCTCTCTTGCAGTGTGTGACCAATGTGACTGATAAAACAGATCACTTTCATTGAGTTGAGCTTGCTTAGTAAATATATTAGTATGCACATAAAATTATAGTCACCACACACATTTTAGATATGAAAATGCTTTTTACTTTGAGAAAAAGCATTCTTCAAAACTGTTGTAAGACTAGATTCTGGACACTGGAGTTGTAGAACGGTAATTGTTGAGCAGTGTAAGATCTGTTATGCTGATTTCTCTTCCTTCCTTCCTTTCTTCCTTCCTTCCTGACAGGTGCAGACAGGAATGAAGGCGAGTAGACAGGCAGACAGAAAGAAGCATTTTGTTTTTATTTTTATTTGCTGGTTCATCTTGGTTGTTCTCTCTGGTCCTGGGAATGAACCTGGGTACTTGGGATGTATGTGGACTGTGTTCATCCAAAGGTGGTGGACCTGATTACTACTACACCAGGGCACACCTATGCTGGTTTCTAAGGGGGCATACCTTTATATTAGTAATCCTACTTTTATATTAGTGATGATAGTTTTAAAGGTAGTCTCAAATATGTTATCATTTTATCTTTTTAATATCTGAACGTTTAAGTAGAATTATTTTTATCTCAGTTTTACAGATGGGAAGAAATAGGGTCAAAGGACGTGGGCTAAATGATACAATATTACATGACAGAGTCAGTTCTTAAAACCAGATTTTCAGATTTTTATTCCAACCCTGAATTCTTAACATAAAATTGATAGCAAAAATTATCCTTTAAACAGCATATAAAATCCAATCTTAATATAGTCTAACTAACTTCGACCTCCAGGGTTTTTCCTGTGGTATAAGATTATTGCTTTCATGAAATATCAAACTCCTTTTTATTGTTATTTCAGGAAATATCATAAAACATTATAACATATATATATTATTTTTAATGAGCAGGATTTTGAATGATTTTTATAAATTACTTGGGAAATTGGATCATTCTCAAATCAGGATATATATTCTGACTGAAAAAGCTTAGCTGTACCTTGGGGTGTTAATTCATTGACAGACCTTTCTGGGATTTAATTTAGATTTAAGTTATTAAAAATCCTGCCAGGTGGCCTAGAGAACAATTGGGCAACATATATGGAGTGGAGAGGAATGTATTTTCTCAGCTTTTTCTCCCTTGGACAAGACCCAGGTTACTGCAGAAGTAGTAGACATTCAGGAGTAAACCTGCTTAGTTACTCAGTGGTCACCATTACCAAGTCAAACCTATTCTTAGAATAATGTGGGGCTATAAATATCAGTGCAGGCAATCCTGGGTTTGAAAGCATAGGATCAGAAATAGATTCAAATGGTTTTCGGATTGAATTAAATTCCATTAAAATAAGAGAAGTTAGACATCCTTCACTCTTCAGTATGATTGCCCTTCGGTATTAGACACGTTGTACCTGCAGTGCTTTAAGGGAGCAATTTTTAAACCTCAGTAGGCAGATCACATACCTAGAGTATTTGATGTAAGTGGGGATTGCTGAGTTTCATCCCTAGGGAGTCTATTTCTGTAGGTCTGGAGTGGAGCTGAGGTATTAGAATTTTATTAGAAAAAAAGTACCAGTCATGACAGTCTTAGATTCTCTTCAATAAGTCTTTAATAAAGACTTTAATAAAGACTCTCCTTTAATAAATACTCTATGGCAATGGAAATTGTCATACTCCTTGATTGCAAAAGTGGTTGCTGAAGTAACTCACACAGGGGGGCACTGTTGAGATATGTTTTTATCTAGTTAGTTTCCAAACTTTATAGCAGAGGGAACATACTTTAAAATACCCGAAAGCCTGTGTCCTGATGGTTTTAGTATGATTTACTCTAGATTGCATTGTTAGTTCATTTCACTTAGACTATAGAGAAATATCATTTATGGAAACAAATGATCTATTTGAGAAAGGACCATGTGATCAGAATTTTTATGTTATTTGAAGAAAAATTAATTATGTATTTAAATAATTCTGCTTTCTTTTCCTAGTTGTCACCTTATGTTATAAACAATGGCTCTATCTAGCCCTTTTCCATTGTTGTTGTAAGATTCTATAGTATGATACTCTAAAGGGTTAATGGTTGCAAAACTAGAATTTAACAGATAATCTTACAGAGAATTTGTTGAATACATTTTTGTAGTGTGTTACCTACAACTTAAGGATATATCATTCAGGCTATATTACATCACTGAAAAATTAGAAATGAGTCCCATATCCTAAGACTTTTTTCTCTTTCCTTCCAGAATTAGTGCATATCATTTTTGTATCTTCTTTGTTATACACATATTTATATTATATATTTATATATGTATACACTAAAAACTATATTTCAATATCTTTATATGGCATTTTTAGCAACATTTATCAATTAAAACTCTATTAGTTAGAATAAATCAATTTAGGTTAAGCAGAAATTGAATGACTCAATTGCTATTCTTTCTGTCAAATTATGATCTTTTTGAAGGCAGAGACTGTTCCTTTTCTAAATTTCTCCAATTTCTACTATGAAACATTGGACATGATAATGAGTGTCACTACTGGTTTCAGTACAGGCTATAATGAATTAAAGACGGTCATAAGTTCTTTGTCATTTCTGTTTTTCAGAGGTGGAATCTGTCTTGTTCTCTAAAATCTTGGTAGGATCCGATTATTTAACCAATATAATAGAGTGGAAATGGCACTATGATGGTTTCTGATCCAAGACTTTAAGAACTGTGATTCTCCACTTCCTGTTTCTTGGAATACTCTCTTTGGGAGCCCTGAGTCTTTCTGTCATTCTTTCTTTCTTGCTCTCTGTCTTTTGTTCTTTCAGGAAAGGTGCTGGCAGGAATGAAGGGGAACAAACTCAGACAGGCAGGAAGAGAGAGGGGCAAGAAACACTTTATTTATTTTATTTGGTTGTTCATTTTGACTGTTTCCCCAGTTCCAGGTTTTGAACCTGGGACCTTGGATGTATGTGGACTGCACCCAGTAAAATAAACTGGTAGGCTGCTGGGTGTACCACCCTGAGGTTTCTTTATCTGGTCCCTGTCTGAATGCAATGAGACCATCCAGCAGGAGAGGCCCTGTGTGGTATCTCAGAGAAGCCTAGCTTCCCCACACCCTCATCCCTGTCAAGGTGCTAGACGTGAGGGTCTAGACCAACCCATCTACCAACTGAATGCATTGTGATACTCATTGAAACCAATGTAAAACTGAAAAATCACTTAGCCAACTCTGCCTTGATCCACAAAAATCATAAGACAAGATAAAAGAATTGCTGTTTTAAGTCACTCTATTTTGAGTCAACTTGTTAAATAGCAATAGTATAACCAGAACACAGGCAAAGTACTTGAGAGAAGAATAGATGGTGGCAACTGGAAGAAACTTTGGAGGACATTTTATTTAACTATTCCTTTTGTAGGGGAAAACTGCATTCCAGAGAGATGAAGTGATATATTCACTTCAGGGTCATCCAGAAAGTTGTGTTCAGTCAAAACTCTAATCTAACTTTGTTGCCTATGACCCTGGAGGACACTGTAAGAGCATCAACTTTGCACTTTACGATTGGTAAGTGAAGATACATAGACATATATCTTAAAGACATCTGAAGACCTTCTATCATGATAGAAAGAACTTTTGTAACTTCAGAAAGGATGTTGACACACTGTTTGTTTAAGGATTACTGGCTCAACTCTTTTGTCATATTTGACTACTATTATAAAAAGTTACATTCTAATAAGAAATGGGGAACTGTTGCATGTGAATTTATTTTAATGGGTAAAAATAAAAATAATAAGTAAAAATATAAAAAAGCTAAAAAGTTATATTCTAGTATAAATGTTTCACTTAATACAAGTAAATAAACTAAAAAAATAAACTCACAAATACAGTAAATAAATGCAAAAATTAAGCACACATAAATGAATGCTCATTTCTATATAGACAATTTTCACATTTATATGATTTATATTCCAAACATTCCTTAGTAAATTTAGAAACTTTTGATGCATTTTCCCAAGAAACAGTGATAATGAAAATTGAATTTAACATGTAACATGCCTACCATATAGTACTTTAAGTATTCGCTATATTTTTCAGTGTTCTACAGGAACATTCTTCCTAATGCCAGCCTGGTATCTGTGAACCCATTAGACCAGCCTCTTCTTTTATTTGACGTTGACTGAGGGCTGGTTTCTGCTCTCCCTGTGAGCAGCAGGAATGAATGCCCTACTTTGTTTGCAACACCACTGGTGGCAGATGTCTTCTCATGCTGAAGTACGAAGCAGAGATAGTTCTAGAAGCTCCATGCTGTTGAAACATGTCCTCTACATGGTGGTAAGGAAAAGAAAGGGAGAAACAGCACATGTCAGAGCTTTTATTTATTAAGTCTCTTTGATCTTCTGGTGCTTTCCCTCCCCTGCTATGTAACCTAGAGATTAGTGTACTTGCTTTCTTTTCTATTCTTCCCATTGTTTGCTCCTTCCAAGGTATCAGTTCTTAAACTCACTAGTTTAAGAAAAAAAGTTTAAATATTTCTTTAAGAAGTCTTTAATTTTTTTTATATTTTCCCATTTCTAAAGGTAAGACAGTGCTTTTTAAATGTTTTTCTCTATTCTTTTCCCCTCCCTCTCTCCCTCTCTCCCTCCCTCTCTCCCTCTTTCTCTCTCCCTCCCTCCTCCTCTTTTCTTCTTTCTCCCTTCCTTTCTTCCCCCTGCCCACCCTCCATCTCTTTCCACTCATTGTCTTGTTTCTCTAAAGTGTACCTAATTTCTTTTATTCCCTGGGAATTGTTAGCTGGTATAGTTAATTAAATCCATTTATTTTTAGCTTTAGGAAGTTGAGTGACACTTTTACTGCTTCTATAACTAAGACAAATTGTAAGTATTTCTGCTAGTTTATAAACTCTTTATTGGAAGGACTACATCTAAAGTTTCTGCTATAATTCCATTTCATATAATTTTGAAACACTTGGCATATTTATTGTGTATGTGAATAAAGATTAAAGATAGTATTTATGACCTATGATTATATATAGCTGTACTAGGAAAAGAGGGGTGAGATGCACTGAAAATTATTTTAAAATTCTGTGAATATTTCCATATTGCCCAATTTTTAGTCTATGTATTTAATGTCCGTGTATGTTTTAAAATCACATCCTTGCCTTTGGTTTTTCTCTTTTCTCTTTATTCTTTTCTTTCCTTTTTTTTATTCTTCTTAATCTTTTAAGGAAATGTGCAGGCAGGAAGAAAGTGAATAAGCAAGCAGGCAGGAAGAGAAAGAAGGAGGAAGCAACTTATTTATTTTTATCTAGTTCATCTTGATTGTTACCCTTGGCCCCAGGAATGAACCCCAGTCCTTCGGATGCATGTGGACAGTGCTCTTTTGGAGATGGCTAACCAAATTACTACTCCAGTAGGGCATGCCTGCTTTCATTTTTCACTTTCACTGATGTTCTGTTAATATTGCCTGACTCTCTTGTTAAGGTATTTTCAAGGAGCAAAATTATATAAAGCCATATGTATGGTCTGATTAATTCATTAATGATAAGGAAAATATCTGACACTAAATATTTTTATTCCTTAGAGTAAGATGAAATTAATGAAAATGAAGACTCAATCTAGGAATCTTTTCTTTTCTTTTTTCCAGCTGGATTTTTGATGAAAAATTAACTGTAGTTCTTTATTTAAACAGAATAATTTGCACTTTGACAGTTCCAGCTTCCTCAAGGATAAAACAAAAAATGTGCCGAAAAAGTTCAGGGTAATTGTTCTGTTTTATGTTATCTTCGGCCTGATTTGAAGTGTAAAAATAAGATGCAAAGAAGTCCTAAGTTGAAGAACATATTATTCCACAAAATGTTATCTTTGTGTACTTATCAGGTTTTTGCTCTAGCCTGAACTCTTTGCTATTTTTATCTTCCTAGACCAAATATACTTTAAATAATTCCTCAAATAATCAAGAAGGAAAGAAGTTATGAGAAGATACCAAATAGTAACTTCAAGAGAAACAAAATGATATGTAAGGTAGCTTTTTGTTAAGGATCTTGGTTAATTGTATATATATATATATTTTTTTTTTTTTTTTTAAAAAAGCTGGCATTTGATGACTCTTAGGGTAGTAATTGACTTCCTGAACTAGAATTCTTCAACTGTCCATCCCTAAAGAATTTGGAATACAATATTTTCAGAAACTAAGTATTTTGAAAGATGGAACTTAACTCTATTTGCTTTGCTAAAACTTAACTTAGTAATGTAACAGATTTTATAAAAAGTTAACTGTTATGCCCCTTCTCTCACTGTTTAATCACTCATGTTTGGGAAAAATTTATTTGTAATTGTGCATGATGTAGAATATCTGCAGTATATTACAAATTGGAAGTTCATGTGAAGGTGACTAACATAGAATGAACCTTTGTTTACATATTCTATTGGGCCTATTCAAATGGAATCTTGAAGCTCCCTCAACTAGTCTCTGTAATCTACCATTGTTTTCATTTTCTATTGTTGCTAGGGTAGTCTTTCTGAAAATTTAAGATAAACATGGCAGTTTTCTATGTTAAATCTTTAATAATCTCTATTACCTACAGAATTTTTACAGGCTTTTTGTGATCTGACTTCTGGCAACGTCCTCCTTGCCTGCTGTCTCATCTCACTCCACATCTTACTTTCTCCTCTAGACATAGCTTGCCTTCCCAGAATGAATTATCACCTTTTCTAAAGGTCGTGTCCTAACACCCTTAAGGAAAAGGAAAACACATTCCTTGTGGGCCCCATATATCCTGTGCATTTGTTTTCATAATATCTACAGCATTTGTCCCCTTAGGTTTTTTTTTGTTTTAAACTGTCTGCCTCTTTCAACTACAAACCATCGGAGTCATCCATTGCTTCTGCCCTCAAGTTTGAGCTTCCTCTGTTCTCCTAAGTCACCTACCATTCTCCTAGCTATTTTGTTTCATATATTAAAATGTCTTATCTGAATCTGCTTCCTGGTCTCTTTGTAGATGAAATTAGTGTTTTTGTTTATTATTCTTCTTTGGGGGAATTTGAAAAGGAGGAAGAGAAAATGTGTTATTTCATAGTTTAAAAAAATTAAATCCATTGAAAACACATTTACTCATTTTTATTGAGATTCTTCATCAAGAAGTTTTGCTCCTGTTCTTCGAACCCACTGACCCATGACATCGCCCCAAATCTCTATAGAATTTACCATTATTGATGTCCTTTCTATATATATGTATTTATTTGTGTATATATTAATAACTATAAATATATTTCTTTATGGGCATACCCTATTTACTTTTCTTTTTGGTTTAGCAGTTTCTCCAGATATCTTTACATAAAAGCATTTTGAAAGGTACAATGTACTATATAATAAATGGTTTGTATTAATTTATAATTGGTTTATGTATATCTATAGTCACACTTTTATGAAACTCAAAGCTTATCATAAGGAAATGCAAAATATTAAGGAATAACAGATCAGAGAGATAGGGACTGGAGGCAAAGTTGAGATGCAATGAAAGAAACAGAACAGTGCTAAAGGATACAAGAAAAATGGAGGTGGATATTTAAGCCAGCTTTCCTAAGCTGAGCCATATTTCCACATATAGAAAAGGAGTCTGTACGGTTCTATAGTCTTCTCTATACAAAGTAAATAAAGTGATGATATCAAATCTGATCATCTTACATATGCTTTCCCAAACTTTATCATATGCTTCCCAAAATGTCTGCAGTAAATAGCATTTTGCATCAGGATGTTTAACCATTTCCAAAAGAAACTACGTATATATATATAGATATAGATATAGATATAGATATAGATATAGATATAGATATGTATGTGTATATAAATACACACACGTATATATGTATACATTTCGGTATACTTGAAACTATTAAAGGATGTTTGTGACTTTTGGCTTATAAATGTATTTATTTAGCAATTTTAACAATATTTAACAATCAAATAAAATACATTCATTGATTAAAAATGAAGAAGATGCATTAAAGGAAATAATTTTCCAAGCAACTGTATCAACTTTTTACAAAAGCAATTTCTCAATTTTTTTTTTTTTTTGGTTAGAATTCACTTAATGTGGCTGAATAAATAGTTCCATCATGCTTTGTGTATATATAAAGAAAAAGTTCTACTAAAACAACATAAGCAAAACACAAAGTGTTGATTTGAAAAAAATCTTGACTGAGTCATCTTAAATATTAGTCATTGAGAAATCCTATAACTTTATGTTTTATTTTAAATTAAAAATATATATATTGAACTATTAAATATGGAAAAATACATATAAACTAAAGGTAAAAATAAAACCACTGAAGAACATTTAAATCCTGTTGCTTAGAAGTAACTCCTGCTAAATCTTTGATATCTCTTTCTATATTTTCAAAACATTTCAAAAAGAACATTTAAATCCTGTTGCTTAGAAGTAACTCCTGCTAAATCTTTGATATCTCTTTCTATATTTTCAAAACATCTGAAGATAATTTAAACATTTTTGATCAAATACCTTGTATTACTCTAGAATCATAAGCTTTTAGTGGAAGGGGGTCTATCATTTGTTTTCTTGTTATACAAATGACAGAACTAAAACCCAATGAATTACACTACTTTTCAGTACTTGATTATAATTCTTTATCAAGTAGAATAAAGGCAAATAGAACCCAAATTTTCTGATGGTCATTGCACAGAGTCACTTTGTACAGGTCCCAGTCTTGCTCTGACTTTCCAGATCGTTAACAGGTTACCACGCACTTGAACATCAGACTATGAAGATGAAGTCTGTATGAACACAGTGTGCCAAGTCTGATGCCCAGATACCTGTTTGGATTCCAACCTGGTTGTGCCCAAGAGGCGAGGCCTCCCAAGTCAGAACTGACTTGTTCAGGGTTGTGTCCCAAAGGCCCCAATGAGATCAGTAAGTTATGAAGCAGAGGCTTAAGGGCTAAGCTGACTAAGCATATCTGTATCTGCTTAGCCACCTGGAACAATAGATACTGCTTTGGAGAAGGCTTTGGGATCAGGAAGCAGTACCTGAGGATTAGTGAGGAATGATAGGGAAGTAAACTGCCCTGAGACCTTTGGAAGCCTCTGGCCTTCAGATCAGATACCAGATACCAAACCTTTCTATATCGGTCTGCTACTTCTCTGAGAATTAGCAAAATTAACAGGATGTTGTCCTAGGGCCCAGTTAAACCTGAGTATAATAACCTTTTTCCTTTCCCTCTTATTGAAGATGTAACTCCTCTCAAGCCACCAGGGCTCCAAGCACTTGAGGTGTCATTGATGTGGGGCAGGGGCAAGGAGGAGATACTGGACTTTTTTTTTAAAGTCTTGAAACATTCCAAGATTTTTGTCCCTCAGTAGACACTTGTAATGCAATGTTTTGGTCAAAAATCTTTACTTTGTAGACTAAGGTGTAAGGCCCCTTAGAAAGATTCTTTGACAGTGGACGATAAGGCTAGTATAAGCTCTCTGAGCACCTTTTCCATTCTGTTTCTTAGAAAATTTACATTCTACCCAGAAGTCTAAAATGTAAGAGTGTTTTTAAATGCCAATATATCTCATTAAGCTGAATTTGAAAGGAACTCTCAGTTAACTGCACAGACATTTATTACATTTTCTCCAATCAGTTTTTTTTTTTTTTTAGTATTGAAAGCAGTTTCTTAGGGTTGATAGAAGTTCATTAGGCCTAATAAAGTTCACTGGGTAACAAATTGCATAATTGATAAAGGACTACAGTCATGCATTGTCATGTTATTGCATGTGGAATGTGACTGTTTGCAAAATAAATTAGTGTCAGTTTTGCAAATAAGGATTGGAATAGTGGCAACAATTGCAGCTGCATATGTAGAGCACTTCTGACATAAAATAATGGAATTAATGTGCTGTTTTCATATAATTAAGAATATGAAAGTATCCTGTTTGTGAAATTTAAAAAAAGGTACTACTATAAAGCACTACCAAAATAGTTTTAGCCATAGATTCAGATGAAGTAAAGAAACATGTAGTCCATTATCATCCATCTAGTGTCACGGTGCTCTGTGCTATATACAGAATTAAATGTCAATTTGCATTAGATTATAAGTAATAGCTTTGTTGCTTTTTGGCTTTTCCCCTCTCTGCACTATTGGTTTTAGCTTCATTTGAATGTGATTTAAGGTCATGTGATTTATTTATTTATGCTATTCCAGAATTGGTACATTCAAGTGGGGTCAGTCTCTTTCAAGGTAGTACGGGAGATGATGTTGATTATAGTGATGCTGTAACTGTTCAGCAGTTTTGGAACATGCTGTGTTTTGGGAGATTAATAATAATCTTTTAAACTTTCCTTCTGCTCACTGAGCAGACTTCCATTTTGAGAAAGAGGAAAAAGTTGTTTCTAGCCAATTCTGGAGGATGTTGTTGAGTACTACAACTAGGACTATATGAAGAAGTTAATGCAGCTTTGAGTTTCTTGCTTCACTTGTACACGTTGATATTCCCTGGGAAGAATATTGAAATGGCTTGTGGAGAGGAGTATTGTTGGAATAAGGATATAGAATACCTAAAACTTTTTCTGTGACGTATTCTGTAGACTGCAAAGTGGAATATTTTAACTAAAATAGTATTTTTTTTCCAAGGGAAAGGTATTATTATAGTTTTAATTTGAGATAAATATATTGTAATAGGATAGTATGTAAAAGCAAGAACACAATAGTCATAAATCTCTATAAATAGCAATTGAATATAATCTTCTATTTCAGCTTCTATAAAATGTCTATAAATGCACACATCAACTCTAGGAAGGACCTCTATCTTCTGTGGTGTGCACATTCAATATATAAAAACTATAATTCTACCTCATCAATTTTATCATGTAACTAATATGTACCATTCATGAATGTTATGCAAAAGAAATTTTGGAATCGTTTGTTTCAGTGTGAATTTTCATAAAGGTGGATGGTTTAAACAGAAGCATCTTTTTCTCAAAATAGCTTTCTGTGCAGCAAGCTGAACATTTAAAACTACTGCATTGACTTAAAAATCATCTAAAAATATCTTGGAACTCCCCATTTAAGCCAGAAAATAATGGTCTTTCCTTTGTTAATGAATTGTCAAATGGAAAAAGGTAGCCGAAAGTAAAAATATAGATTTATTTTAAACAATTTGGAATGAAGCTCTACATAATGAGATCTATCTAACTTTTTGACAGTCACCTTGGAAGGATTTCACTTATTTGCTGCATCTGTATGTTCTAGTATGTTTGGTCAATCAGTATGATTATTTCATAATCACACCTTTCAAAATATTTGAACTTGTGGTAAAAGAGATGAATATTCTCCCACAATTATAGTTAAGAACACTTTTCTCTCTCTCCACCTACATACAATTTTATAATGATGTCCACATTTGCTTTCTTGAAGTTTCTGCTGTGACCACTGGCAGAAACAGCATAGCAGACCAGATGGTCTGTTGATTTGAGTACAGAAATTCTTTGGCCCTTGTTTAATTCAGTAGTTCCACTCAATCTGCTCAGGAGAGTCTAATGAGAGAACATAAGGATTCTGCTGTTAAGATGAGGTATGCTGGCAACATTTCTGCATTTCTTGCCTTCCCTTGGCTAGGCATTGCTGTTAGTTTTATCTTTATAAAACCATTAAATGAATCATTTAAATACTGAAAGTATTTTTCCATGTGGCATAATATTTTTTTAAAGATTTAAATCTTATTACCTATAGAAAGTTTCGAAGACTAGAAATGCAGGTTTGTTAACAGATTGACAGAAGTTGGCCATCTCTTTTGGCTCAAGAAATGTGTTGGTTACTACCATGATTCTAATGTGGATGAATCAGAATGAGTAAGAATGAAGTTCTAAACAAATACAGAACTTCTTTTTGGAATTGAATATTTATGTAAGATGTCCTGACAAGTATTTATTTTTGTATAAAACAGCGAAATTCCTTAATTTTTTTTTTTTTAAAGGCAAGGTACAGATAGGAGGAAGTAAAGTAGGCAGGCATACAGAAAGAAGAGAAAAAAGCATTTTCTTTTTATTTTTATTTAGTTGGGCATCTTGGTTGTTCTCCCTGACTTGGGATGCAAATGTGTGTCCTTGGGATGTATGTGGACTGTGCTTCGGCCGGAGGCGGTTGACTAAACCACCATTTCCATGAGGTCGCAACACATTTATTTTCTTTTATGGTGTCTGTGGGTCAGAAGTTCAGGACAAGCACCATTATTGAAAAGACCATGTTTCCCTCATGCTTCCCCTCTTCTAGTGTTTTTTGCAGTGTTTCCACTTCACTCCCTTTCTATATATGGTGTTTTTATTTACCTCGGTGAGAAAATGTTTATTATATCAGTTGAAATTTTCTTTACAAATGGCCCTGATCTATCCTGAACGAAAATTTGCTTGGAAGCTATTCCTAAGTGTCTAATCACTATTGTTGACAGACTCTGAGTTGAGGAAAATAAAAATGAGTCAAAAGCTATGCCTTGAATTATTTATTGGCATTTCAACTGATTGCTTTCCTTTTTCTTCGATTTCCTTTATTATGCATCAGGTTATAAATCTGTGGTGTGAGAGTTGGTAGAAACAATATATTTTTACAATATACTGTGTCAATTCCTGTATTAAAAAAATCCCTTATCTATAGAAATATTGGAGGTAAGCTTGTTTGGTATGCAGTACTTCAACTGTATGAAATAAAAGGTGCAGGCAGGGATGAAGGGGAACAGAGACAGGCAGGCAGGAAGAAAGAGGAAGAAGAAGCATTTCATTTATTGTACTTCTTTGTTCATCTTGGTCATCCCCCACTGCCCCCAGGACATGAACCTGGGAACTTGGGATGTATGTGGCATACATCCAATCCCTATTCTACCAGAGCATGCCTGACAGCTTTTCAGTGCAGAAAAACCTGTCTTGGACAGAGCACTCACCTGAGACAGTGTATGCCTAACACAGCGCTTGAAACAGAAAGGGTATTTATCTATAATTAATAGAGAAAAAGACTGTTTCCTTTCTCTTGACCATCACTCTGCTTTAATAATTTGGCTTGGAATAGAATTCTAGGTTCAAAATAATTTTACTCTCAGAACTTTGAAGATAATATTTCATTGCCACTCAGCAGACAGTTTCAAAAGATAAAAGTTTCTTGCCAGTCTTCTTCCTGTTTATTTGTAAGACTTTTAATTTTGATTTGTTTATTAGTTTTTAATCTTTCTGGAAGCTTTGCAGTTTTTCTCTTACTGTTGGTATTATGACATATAACTAAAAGATCTCTAAAATTGTCTTTTTAAAAACTCTCTTGTTTCTGCTCTGTACTTGGTAGGCTCATTTAATCTCAAACTTTATAGTCTTTCAATCAACTAAGATAACATTATATGTTTCATTATTTTCTCTCTTCTGTTTTCCCCTCTGGGTCCAGATTTTGCCAAGCATATGTCAGCCTTGTGGTTTTAAGCAAGTTAACCTCTAACATCTTTGATCATCAATTGCATTATTATAAAGTAGAAATTATAATCCCCAGGAGGCCTACCCAATATGGTAATTATTCTTTCTCCCTCAGATGCCTTGCTTCTCTAAGCTTATCGTTTTGATCAAGGCACTCGAATCTAAATATAAACTTCTGGCTCTTAAAGTGATGTCTGGGCTGTTTTTAGCATGAAGGTTATTGGACATGACTCTGGTCTTCCTCAAGGTAGCACTAGCTCATTTCTGAAAGCTTCTCTGGATACTGCAGCCCATGTTGCCTGGTAAATACAGAGGTCAACACGAAGAAGAAAAAGTATATGTGGAAATGGGGTTAGAAAGTTAAATAACAAGGTGACACAGTTTTTTTTTTTTTTTTTTAATAAGGTAGAAATCTATAAAAGACAATGGTATATCTACAATTATTTCCATATGGGTTCATCTGGTGAATGACTGCCAGATTAATTTTCCCAGAAGAGCTTTGATTATGTCATACTCCTTAAAAATAGCCTACAAATGTATAGCCTACAAAATTAACTTCAGATTCTTATACTTAATTTTCAAGTTCTCCAAAAGATTTACTCCAGTGAAACTTTCCAATATTGATTGTATTCTGTTAGTCTATACATATTCCTTAAGGCTAATAAAATATATTAATCTATTTCCTAAATTTCTCCCATGCTATTCTCTATGACTGGAATTCACCCTGCCTCCCATTTATACCAGTGGTATTCTTTTTTTTTTTTTTTTTTTAAGCTCCGCAACCTCTACTTTTACAAAGATTTAACCAGTCTTTGCAACTACAAGATCTGTTTCTCTGTATGGCCCAAAGCACTTAACATCCTGCACTAAAGTGTATCATACTCATCTGTGACCTGTAGGGAATAAAGTATCCCAATTAACTTTAAAAAATATTAGAAGATAGTTTTAATTTTTTTTTTTTGAGCTGATATTATGTTATAATATTACATGAGTTTTGGGTGTGTGCTGTTCATTATAAACTAGCATTTGCTTTAATCTACCACAAAAAGTACAATGTGATCCTTTACCATAGAATTGACCCCTTTTAATCGATTTGCTCATACTCTTCCCCCTTTCCTTCTGATAACAGCTAATGTGTTCTTATAGCCTAAATGTTTACTTTTGCAGTTCATTTGTTTTAATTTGTTTTTATGTAACATATATAGTCAAATCATGTGGTGTTTGTCTTTCCCACAAGAAGGCAACTTTTTTTTTTTTTTTTTAATGTAGAGAAACTCTTGGACAGAACAGTTCTGTTTCACTTTGTTTTTTTAAGGAAAGTGAGGCAGGAATGAAGGCAAGTAGGCAGACAGGCAGGAAGAGAGAGGAGGAAGAAGCATTTTAATTTAATTTCTATTTTAGTTCTTTTCACTGTTTGTTTCCCCTCTGGACCTGGGACTTGAACCCAGGGGTATGCAGACTGCATCCTTTAAAGGCAGTTGATCTAAACACACTGATCCATCAGGGAAGCCTGTTTCACTTTTTTAGTGATGCTATTAAGTACATATACATTTTCTAAGAAAATAATGATTAACTTTAAACCTAATGTTATATCATTAGTATTAGTAATCGTTTCCTGAATGTTGGAAACGTTGGCGGAACATACCTATGTTACAGTTGGTAAAGTGCAACTCTTTTGATACTGAACTGAATAATTTTTTTTAAAGGAAAGATACAGGCAGGAATGAAGGTGAGTAGGCAGGCAGGCAGGATGAGAGAAAGGGGAAGAAGCATTTTATTACATTTTATTTGTATTCAATTCACATTGGTTGTTCCCCCCAGATCTTAGGACATGAACCTGGGTCCTTGGGATATATGTGAACTGTGCTTCTCCCAAGGCGACTGACCCACTGCTACTCCACCAGGACACGCCAAATAAATTTTTCTTATTAAAAATAGAATGTGATTAAGTTATTTATACATTGAATTAAATGTAATTTTTCTAAATTCTGGATATTCATATGGAATTTGACTATAATTCATAGTGCTCATGAGGTTACTTAATCATGTTAGAGTGTCAGGAAGATGAAACAGGTATGATTTTTATTATCAGTAAAGAAGGAGACTCCCTTAAAAAAGAAAAGTTCAACCTCATTGAACCTATGCAGCATGTTTACAATCAGAAAATCTATAAACTGTTTTAATTTTGATGTAAAAATGATTACAATATTTTATAATTTCAAATGGTTTAATTTATTGTGTGCCCCTTCCTTAGTTTTCCTTGTCTGCCATCTTTTAGACTGGACTGGTCAAGTATTTTAAAATTATTTAACTATTTCACTTTCATAGCTTGTGGTTTTACACTAGTTTGCTATTTGTTTTGTCCTTATCCTAGACTTTATAACACATATCCTTGATTCATTGATGTGATGCTTTTATTGTTACTCAGATCCATTAG
Organism: Solenodon paradoxus; assembly: GCA_004363575.1. Taxonomy (NCBI): domain Eukaryota; kingdom Metazoa; phylum Chordata; class Mammalia; order Eulipotyphla; family Solenodontidae; genus Solenodon; species Solenodon paradoxus. The sequence goes on from RJWH01000075.1 coordinate 147,566, forward strand.
CTCTATTATTGCCTTTCTATTCTTTGCATTATGTTGTCATGTATTTAATTCTACATATATTTTAAGCTTCATTAAGCATTGATATGCTAAATTCATCTCTAATCACATATATATTTACCTTTTTTATTGCTTTTTCATTTAAAAAAGTGAATTGATTTCCCTTTGCCTAAATAATTTATTTTAATATTTATTTTAATGCTCTTCTATTAGTGACAGATTATCTCCAGATTTCTTTTTCAGGAAATTTCTTTATTTTGAAGGGTACTTTTACTGGGCATAAAACTCTAGGTTGGCATTATTTTCTGTTCATATTTTATAGATATATTCTCATGGCCTTCTGATTTACATCATTTACATCAGGATGATTAATGGATCTCAAATATATTCCCCGCTCCATCCCAAACTGCTTCCAAGATTTCCTTTTGTATTTAGTTGAGTCTAGTTGTATTATTAATAATATATTTACATGCTTGCCATGCATAATAATTCTTAACTTTCACTTGATGGCTTTCTTCAGTTTTATAGTGTCTTGAACATATGGAGAAAGTTCTTTATTGTTTTGGGCTTTTTTAGTTATTTCCATGCTGCAATTTTATGGTCTTTTTTTTTTTTCTTGCCCCATAGACACCTTATGCTCTTTTTTTCTTTTTTGCTTTTTATATCAGTCCAAATGTTTTTACTAAGATATCCAGCTTAGTAATCTTCTGTTTAGCTGTATTCAATATGCAATTAAGGCTTATTTTTTAATGTAATTATTATACTTTTCAGTTTTAGAATACCCATTTCACTGATTTCTATAGATTTAAGGTCTTTCATGAATTCTCTATTTTATCATCTATTTTCTTGAATATATTAATTAAAACTTTTTTGGAATCCATATCTGATCATTTTAATATCCAGAATTTTGTCTATAGTCTGTTTTCTCCTATTCCTATTCTACTGTGTTTCATTGTATATTTTTTAAATCAAATTTTGCACATTGAGTAAAAACTTGGTAAATTTCTAGAGGAAGCTATCCTCCTCATTAGGATACTCACTCTATTCTCATTCCAGGGATTGTATCAGTTCACTATGCGAATTGCTCAGTTGACCAAAGAAGATTGCTAGAGGGAAGAATAGTGTGTGACATAATTTCATGATAAAATATTTAAAGTTAGTCAAATTTAGAGAAGAGAAAGTGAGACCTGTATGACAATATTAATGAGAAGCAAAAGAAACTCCCTCTATTCACTCTAGGTCTAGGGCTTTGAGAAATGTGGGAGATACAGCCATACTGTAAGAGGACTGTATGGGGAATAGTGATCCTCAGTGATAATCACGGTTCACTTAGAATGAAGAGAAAGTTGAAAGAAGATATTGTAATTTATGGAATTTTATTCTTGATTAACTGTGATCAGAGAAACACAGTAAAATATTTTAGTAGTGGGACAAGTATGAGTGATAAGAGGAGGTTATATATGGATCTTAAACAGAGAAGCTGGGGACTGAACGTGGGTCACCTGAGAGTTCTGGGCTTGTGCTAATAGAAGCAGAGGAAATGGGCAAAAATTTTGTCTGAGAGACTCAGCTAATTATAGTGAGGCTGTAAGGAGTCTAACTGCACATAAAGATTTGTGTTCTTGTATAAGCTTTTCCAGTGACAGTGTGGAAATGGTCCTGGACAACTGAACAATATATCTAAATTTATATTTCGTTACTGGAGTTAACTAACAGATGGAAATAATGGTTAGAAAGTAAATTTTCAGGACTTAGTGATAGAATGGATGTGAAATGTGAGAAATGGAGCACATCAAATGTTACTTAGAAATTTCTGGTTTATGCAACTGGATGGATGGTAGTTCATTCACTGAGTTAGAAATCCTGAAAATGGACCAGGTTTGAGTGACAGTGAATGTCATAACGAGTTTGATTTAGACTCTTAAGTTTGAGGTACATTGGGATCATCTAAATGTGGATATCAAATCACCAATATGGTGAAGGATAGAACTGGATTTTTGTTGTTAAAATGTAAAATATACAGAGATAAATTTATGATGCTGCACGCCTGATGCATATATAATGATAAATGCAATGTTATTGCAATAAAAACATTAAGAATATGAATCTATTGTTTCACAGACCTATCTGAACAGGAGATAGAAGTTTATGAATATCTACCTATAAGGTAGCAATTGAAATTATTGGTCTGAATAAGTTGGCCAAAGGAGTTGAAGTGTCTACACAGAGAGTCTAGTCAAGAATATCAACATAATGTTGAAGGGCTAATAGCATGGAGAATGAAAAATGTCTGTTTTTCTTAATTTCAAAGAGATTGTTGGTGAAAAGGGTTGTGTTAATCTCTTTAGAGCAGTTACTTAGTATTTGGAGAAATTTGTTGGTAAAAGGGAGAAAAAAACAATAGATATTTTAATTGGTGGGATATTTTAGTACCCATTGTTTCTAAATCTAGGAGCTCAAGTGCGTTTAGAAGACAGTGACAGGAATCTGATTGAGAAAATGTTGAATATACAGAAGAGAGATCTGATCACAAAGAAAGTCTCCTAACAATCTGGGAAGGAAAAAGGAGACATTCTTTCCCTATTGTTGTGGTAACACATTGATACAAATTTATATCTTAAAAAACATATTTCAGAAAATCTGAAATCAAGATGTCAACTAAATCAAGGTATCAAAAGGAACTTACTTTTATTAAATACTTGACCTTGTAACTCAAATAATCCTATAGCATTTTGCATTTTAATTTACATGAATAGTAAATTAATTCTAAAACATAAAAGTAAATAATTGATCATCTCTTTCCTTAATCTCACTTTCCTCCCAAGAGATCAAGATTATTATAATTTGTCTTGAATTCTCCTAGGTTATTTTCTACGAGTTTATCTGTACTTTGTATATACAAAAGTTAGGGTATTTTATTTATTTTTGCAATAGGTCATACTAAATTCCTGTTGTTTAAGTGAAAAAATTAATAAGTTTTGGCAATCTTTTTTCTTATTAAGACATACTACAGTTCTGTCAATTGCTATTGCAAATTTCAGTCTAAATGTAATGAGCTTCATTGACATGTAGCTTTTCAATAAAGCAATTGTCTTCAGTTTTTTCTTTCGTAAAATGGTGTTGCGGTAAACATTCTTCCATTCTAAATATTTAAACTGGTCTGTGGATAGGGAGCAGGTAGTTCTATCAAAGGATATAATTTCTCAGAATTTTTGTAGTTACTGCCAAGTTTCTTTCCTTAAAATCTGTTGCTTTATATTCTTTTCTCATTATCTGAGAATATCATTCCTTTACTCAATACTTTGTGCCAGCATTTGATGTTATCAACCTACGTTTTGACTCAGTAGTGAAAATGATTTCTTTCAATGTGCATTTCTCTTATTAGTGACACTGAATATCTTTTCAAGTTTTTTTATTAGGTGGTATAATGTATCTCTGTGTGTGTATGAATTGTGTGTTACTATTTGCCCTTTGTTTAATTTTCTTTTTGGAGATATTAGTTTTTTCAGTTATTTTTAGAAATACTTTATAAGTTCTGAATGTTAATCCTTTCTTAAACATGTGTTTAGACTAATATATATTTAGCATATATTCTCTTAGTTTGTGCTTTGTATTTGCGTTTTATGAATGTGGTCTTTTATATTATAAACATTAAGTTATTTATGAGTTAAATTTATTGATTTTTTTTTTTTGAATGGTTTCTAGGTCTTACTTAAGAAGACTTTTCCCTCCTTAAGATCTTTAAACCATTCTTTGATTATATTCAAACATATTTATAAATTTGTTAATTTTTAGATATTTCTCTTTAGCTTTCTAATTTTGGAGTTCATTTTAGTATATTAAGTTAGGTAAAAAATCTGTTCATTTTGTTTACTCATGTGAATATAGTCAGTCTTTTTGTATAGTGTCTCATCCTTTCTCCATTGATTTTCAATCCCAATTCTTTCAATTCCCAATCCATATGTACATGGCTCTGTCAGTACCTTTTAATAAACTGACTGACCACTGTTTTATAGTATATCAGGTATATCAACTATAAAAATAACTTCCTAATTGATCTCTGTCTTCTGACTTTTTTATAATTACACATTTTCTCTACTCTGAAACCATTTGAATATCATAAAACTTATCTGTCTCTTAAAAGTTACATAGAACTCCTCTATAAAACAAACTGTCTGAGACTTCTCCATATTTTTTAGGAGTAGCTCTTTGACAGCTTTTTCTCTTTTCTATGTTAATTGTGTCTTTGAAGTTTCTAATTTCTGAATTCAATTTATGTTATTTATACTGGCCAAGAGAAGTATGCATTTCTTCCAGGTTTTATTTGCATAAAATGTGTTGAAATATTTTTTTGCATTCTTTTAATTGATTTTTTCTCAGCATTATTTCTTGTTTGTAGTTTGGTTCTTCTCATTTTTCCCCCCTATTATCTGTTTTACTATTTATCTTTTATTTTCCCCCTAAAGATCTTAGACTTATTTACCAATTCTATCATTTAACTTTTTTCAAAGTTTTAATTTCTACTTTTATCTTTATTAATTTCTTCTTTCTGTTTTCCTTAGGCTTAATTTAATGATATTTTCTATTTTGGGGATTTATTTTTATTCTTCTTTATTAATAGATATGTGTTTAAGGCTATGAATTATGAGAATTGGTTTAGTGGTATAAGATGTAATATATTATTCTTATTACTGTATAGTCTGCCATCTCAATTCTCATTTTTTCGTTGACAGATGAGTTATTTGAATTTTTACCTTAAATTCTTAGATGCTCAGATGTTCATAACCCATATTTTATTAATTAAAAAAAGTTACCGTATTTGATCTGAAATTATACTCAACTATTAGAATTCATTGGGATTTTTATCTGTGACTTAAAATGTGAACCAAGTATTTCTTAATAACTCTTTAAAAGAAGTTGTGTTTTGTGATTTAACATGTAATAGTTATTATTATATTAGCCTTATTTATAAATTTTGTAATCTACTTGTGCTTCATGGTTGAGATGGTTGGATAATAGTCTATTAATAATATGTTTATAGTGGTTCCTACTCACTGGCTATCAGGGAAATGCAAATCAAAGCAACAATGAGATATTATCCTACATCTGAGAGACTGGTTATTATCCAAAAATCTAGAACCAACCAATATTGGCAAGGATGTAGAGAAAAGGGAACATTTTACACTGTTGGTAGGAGTGCAAATTGATTCAACCACTTTGGAAAATAGTTTGGAGTTTCCTTTAAAAATTGAATTTGGAAATCTCATGTGATCTCACCATCCCACTTCCGGGTATTTACCTGGGTATAAACAAGATATAAACAAGAACACTAATTCAAAGGGATTTATGCACCCCCATGTTTATTGCAGCCCTATTCACCATAGCTAAGAACTGGAAACTACCTAAGTGCCCAATGTCAGAGGATGAATAAAGAAGATGTGGTATATGTACCTAACAGGACACTATATAGCCCTTTGAAGAGATGAAATCCTGTCATTTGAATCTACATGAATGGATCTAGACAGAATTATGCTAAGTGAAATAAGTCAAAAGAAGAAAGATAGGTACCAGATGATCTCACTCATAGGTGGATTGTGAATAGACAAAACAAAAGAAGAGATCAAACAAAACCAACTCTTGGACACTTACAGTAGAACTGAGGTTACCAATAGAGAATGAGAGTGGTGGGGACAAGTGGTGACAGAACCCACTGTACAATGGAGAGAGAAGAACACTTGGTGATAATTTGGTGAAGTAGGGCAGTGTGTTTCAGTTTGTGTTAATATATATCTGAGGAATGGAGAAACTGCACATATGGGGAACCTACACAAAAGAGTTTATTTGAATTTGTAAGACAAAGTTAATGCAATAAAATACTAAAAAAAGTAAAAAAAAAAAAAAATGTGTTTCTATCTAATTCTTTTCATATCTCCTAAGAGGTATGTTTTACAAATAGGTATTACATAATATGTAAATATTCATAGTTGATATATTTTAATTGTCATTAACATCATTCAGCATTGTTTCCTTTATTACCTGTTTACTACTTTCTTGTTCTGAATTCTATCTTATGTTACATGGCTGAGCTCGTTCCTTTTCTCCTGCCCTCCCTCCTTTGTTTTCTCTATCCCTTCTTCCCTTTTTACCCCAGCACATGCCCATTCTTTTGTTTTCAATCACTTTGTTATAGGTGTATTTTCCCACAGAATATAATGCAAAATGCTTTATGATTCAAATGGAAAGTTTGTTTCAATAGGTGTGTTTGGCTCTAACATTTACTGAGATAGCATAAATTTGATGTTAATACTGATATATTATTTTATATTATACTTTTAAATGTATAAGTTTTGAAAGAATTTCACGATATTTTCTGAGTTCTTAGCTTTGTTTGCTTTCTCTTAATAAGTAAGTTTATAATTCTGTATCATTATTGCTATAACTATGAAAACCTTTAATCCTCTTATTTCTTTAAGCATTATCTATTAATTCCCCTCTGAGGAGCACTACAAAATTACTGTTTTTCCTCTTCCCCTCTTTTTGTACCAGCTAATTTTAGTATTACAAAATAATTTACTTCAGCTCTCCTATGATTTGTCAATTTTAAATATCTTTTGATCTTAGTAACATTCCATGTTCATCCTCCTCAGCTTTCATCTTTTTTCCCCCTTAATTTTTGCATTGTTAAGATTTACGTGCCATTTTAAATTATAGCAACATAATAACATAGGGATTTTGTTCCATAATTGTTTTTGGTATTTATTCCACTGTTTTTACTCTGATTTTCTCTCTTGGATGACTGCAGTTTGTCTTCTGTCAGATGCCTTAAGAAAATCCTATGGGAATAAGATTTTATGTGTGCATATGATCAGAATTTTTGAACACTTATCTGTTACCTTTTTAATTAATGAGTTTGACTAGATTTAAAAATCTCATTTATATATTCTTTCCCCCAGAATATCATAGGCATTATTCTTTCCAGTAGAGGCACTAGAAGGCCCTAGGTCTACTGAAACCTAATACAACAGACTGCAACAGCTGCTTTTCTCCCACACTTCTCCTTGTAAAGAAGTTCTAGAGCTTCTTTGCTTTGTTATACAAAGGATTCTTTAAACCTGAAGTTCATTAATTTTAGTAGAGTGGTTCACTGTTGTCTTAAAAAATTTCTGTGGGAAACGGTTTGCTGTTTCCATTGGCATTTTATTATAAAATTTTTCTTTTATTTTATCTTTACATATTTACTCTTTTCCATTATTTTTGTTTTCTTCTCTGGAGATTCTAGTTACATCTATAAAGATGTGTTTTCCTTGTCTTTAAGTCTCTCTATTTCTAATACTGCTTAATTTAAAAGAAGGTTTCTTCTCACTTTGGCTGCTTTTCTTGTATCTGTCATCAATTTACCTTACCTCTGAATTCAGTAGATTTCAAAAGAGAGTAATAAAATCAGCAGTTAAGCTAATAGCTTCCAAAAGGAGCAAGTCACATACCTCTGAGTTCAAGTCCAGGGCCCAGGGGAAAACAACCAGTGTCAATAACTGAAAAAAATACAGATGCTTCTTCCTCTTCTCTTTTTTTGCCTGCCTGCCTGCTCACCTTCATTCCCACCTGCACCTTTCCATTAAAAACAATAAATAATAATAAAAAAGTTTAGAACAATATGTTATCTAATAGAGTACAAATAAAGTACTAGAATCACAAAAGAGAAAGGGCCTACCTTCACCATGACATAGCTAGCAAAGAACTACAGACCATTGGCTGCATATTAAAGCAGCATGAGATATAATAACATATGAAATGTAATAACATATGCCATTATTATAAACAAAGCTGAAAATGAAAAAGTGGTATGGGAGATAAAGATGGAAGTGTTCTCCCACAATGTAAAGAAAAAGTGAACGAAATGTAGATAAAAAATTAGAATAACATACAGAAAGATCAATACACAAAGAATATGAGTTATAGAGGTTAAAGAAAGTGAAAGAATCAAGAAATGAGAGGTAGAAGAGAAATTCCCAGAGCCAATAAAAGTTACGAACATTTAAACTAAAAGGTCCTACAGAAAGCTAAAAATGATTCATGTTAGACAAATAATGGGATAAATGATAACTTTCAAGAAAAAAGAAACAATTCTTTACACTTCCTGAGAGAAATTAATGCTTAACTGCTGCTCCACCAGGGCACACCTTATTTTTTATTTATTAAAGGAAAGATGCAGAAGGAATGAAGGCAAGCAGAGACAGGCAGACAGAAAGAGAGAGGAGGAAGAAGCTCTTTATTTAATTGTTCATCTTGGTCATTCTCCCTGGCCCTAGGACATGAACGGCTGACCAAACCACTACTCCACCAGGGCACCTCATTGTTATCATTATTTTTAAGTGTCCACCTGCTCAATAGAAGTAGTTCTTTGGTAGGCAGGCAGAATACTTCTAGAATACCTTATCAGGTTTATGATACGTAGGCACTTCTAAAATACTTGAATGAACTGTGCCTTGGTAATAATTATGGCACTAGGGCTTATAAGGTATTTAGTAATTTCTTCGAAAGAAAATTTTCTATTATAATTTTAATTGGTGCGAAGTTATAGACATCTCTAATAGAAGAAATAGCTGTGAGAGTAGAATGCAAAATAGGATAGAGGTCGATCAGATCAGGCCATGAAATGTGAAGACTGATGCCATGTCATGTACCTAGGGAACAAAAGGTCTCACCTAGAGTAAAGCGGGCTGGTGGAATTAGAAGGTCTGAGGTGATGGTTAAAGATCCAGACTATCTGTTGTTATGCTGAAATATCTTAAGATTTTTTTCTGAAACAAATGTTCTTGAGACAAGACTTAAATTTAGTGACCACATTACTGACCACTAACAGAACTATGTCAGATAGCAAAAGAATATCCAAATGTTTCCGTGAAGAAGACTGTGCTTTTGTTCAGAATAAATCATAAAACTAGCAATTGTTAAGATGAGAATGGAGGTTTGTCCGCTATGTAACCAGAGTGACTAGTCTTTCCACATTGATTGTGAATGAGCATAATGCCTACTGTGTACAGAGAGCACTCAGCTAGGTGTTATGGGAACTGTGGAGGAAATAAGAGCCGGGTTCCCACCCTTAAGGATTATATTTTCATTAGGCAGAAAACCAAGGCCTATGAAAGGATTATAAATTATCAAAGCAATGTGTTAGTAAATCCTAGAACAGTTGAAGTTCAAAAAATGTACAAACAGGGAATACTGTAATTTAGATGGTGGAATGACTTCTTAGAGGAGTGAATTTTGATCTCTGTCTTGGAGACAATGATTTATCCCAGATATCTTGCACAGCAGCACAATCTACAGTGGGAATTTGAAGGGGCAGAGAAAGTCTTATTCTGTGTAGGGTAGGGGATTGATTGCTTGTTTGACTAAAGAAACATTCCTGGACTTAGTAATTAAGAAGCTTTCTTCTGCCTTATAGCACTTTTTTTTTTTTTTTTTTTCCTGTATAAAACTACTATAGGCAGTGTGATGGTTAAAGAGAGGTTGGACATGTCCCCACTGTCAAAGAAGCTGTTTTCTAAATGATAACAAGGTTCACACATAGAGAAAACAGTATCTAAAGCTTAACTAAACTGGTCCATGATAAAGAGTTTGGAAAGGATGGCTATGGTTTGAATCTATAAAATGGGGTTACATAATAACATATATGCACAGTCCCTAATACTTAATATGCATTTGTTGTCTCTCTTTCCCCTTCACCTCTCAATTCTAAGATTAACAGTAGAGGAGAGAGAGAGAGAGAGAGAGAGAGAGAGAGAGAGAGAGAGAGAGAGAGAGAGAGAGGGAGAAGGAGGGAGAGGGAGGGAGGGGAAGAAAGGAGAGAGAGAAAGATGAAACTTTCAGAAGAGATGTGATTTGGCTTGGACCTTGAAAGATTTGTGGGGCTTTAGAGAATGAATATTATAAACAAAGAGGTGGCAGTACAGAATGTACTTTGGGGAGCTGTAAGTTTTTGTTGAACTTAAGAGGTTTGGAAGGCAGGCTTGCAGACTACAGGTTGGATTGTGCTTATGTAGCATTATTCTGCCCAGATCCCTGCTCTGACTAATGGTTTGCTTGTTGCCGAGTGTCAGCTCCTTTGCTAAACAGGAAACCCGAGTTACCACCTTTATTCCTCACAGCAAATGGCATAGTACTTTACACGTAGAAATGCCCTCAATATCAATATTATTAAGTGAGTTAATAAATAAACATTGAAGTGCATCAGAAACAAGGGCTGTATGAAGATGAAATTTTATACTAATGCTGTATCAAATTATGCAGCACGGCATCCGAGAGACTTTTGGAGAATAGAGTTGTGTAGTGTCTTGGAGGGGGCCAGATTATGGTTTATTGACTTAAGTTCTTTGTGAACCTGGGCAAGTTCTTTTGCAACATCTGCTTATGTCTGAGACCATTTCTTAAATGTCTGCTTTTCTATCCTGAGTTTCCTCATCTGTTATATAACCGGTGCCTACCTTATAAGTTGTTGTGAAGAGTAAATGAAAACTAGCCCAGTTCCTGATTCATATTGAGTGCTTACATAACTAGTATTGTGATCATAATACGAGTTATTCTGAATTCACATTGAAATGTGATGTGCATATGTTTCGAGTGGCAACATTCACTCTTGGTCTTTCAAACACTGAGCAAACACCAAAATAATATACAATGCTATCCTAAAATACTTCATTGTTGACCCTGGTCTATTAAATTTGAAGCCCTGTTATGTCAAGCTATCTTTTTTGTAATAATGACTTGTGACACAGTCTAAAGAGAATGTATCTTCAGCCCAGTTCTCTGCAGTTAAGAGTTCAAGGAGTGTTTTTTCAGCACTTGGCCTTGGGCTTTTCAAGGGCCTATCCACACTTGATCTCCTTGATCTGACAGCGGTTTGAATTGTTGGCCTTTGCTTTTTTAATTTCCATTTTTGCAGCAGGTGAAGAAATTAAGGCTCAGGTGCCAAGGTTAGTGAGTGCAAAAGTCATTTATAATAATGATCAAAAAAACAAGGTTTAAGTTAAATATTGAATCAGTGTTTACAATAACTGGGAAGTAAGATAAAGCAGGTCAAGACAACCCGTGGAAAGGATAACTGAAAGAGGAGACTGCCTGTCTTACATGTTAAATTTCAAACCTCATTAGTCTGTAGCATACTTGCTTTAAAAAGTATACAGAAGTTTCATTTTTCAAAGACAATTACCTTATTGGTAACAAGTCACAAAAGCCACATTATGATCTTCATGGTTTTCACTGAAAATTTTGAAAATTATAGACTTACAATTATAAAGGCTGTAATTTTCTAATGTTCCAAAGAGATAATTGTTATATTTCAGCAGTTAGTGTCTGTCAATTTTTTTTTAACATTTGACAATAGGATAGGTTTAAGTATTTTGCACTATAATAACTATAGAGCCTAGACCTTTTGGTTGAAGGATTCATTTTAGCTTTTAAATAGTGCTTGTAGTGTGATTAAAAAAAACAAAAACAAAAACAAAAAACAAACAAAAAAACCCAGTATCTTTGATTTGCCTGTCATCTTGGAGTCAGCTTTGAGAACGCCACTCTGTATCCACATCAGTGTCAGGTTCTGTGTATTCTTTCTCCCTAATCACATTTTTCAAGGCAAATGTCATGTCTTCCCTGAAGCCTGCTGTGATCTCACCTCGGAGGTATTGTTTCTTCTACTTTGATACCCTTCCTGTACTTGGCATTATTAGACTCAACTCACTACCGAGTGTGACTTTTTAATTTCAAGTAAGTATCTCTTTTCTACTATGAGACATTGACTATCTCATTCAATAGTATGTTCCCATTGCCTAACCATACCTGCCACACTGTGTGCACTTTACTTCAAGATTTAGTGGAACAAATTGTTTTGATTATAGTGGAACCCCAATAAGATTTTTGAAACCAGAGATAGCAGTTGCTTTGTAATAGTCATAGACTAGGTGGAGATGAGAAGAAAGAAAAAGCCAAATATTACAGATGATATTCTTGAAATTATGTAGTTACTGTGGACTTTGTTTTCGTTGGTCTGCCAAAAAGTGACTCAAGGTTAAACCAGTCATTTTCTTCATAAATGATAACTCCCAGCAGTAGTAGATTTTTTATTGGTTGTTTTATTTTAAAAGATCATGCTAAATCTAACTGGGTAAGGATCAAATGAAGGCCACAAACTGCTCTGTCAGCGACTTTTATTTTAAGTTACTCCCCCTGCCCCACTCCCACCCCAGCTCCCATTGTGAGGGATTATTGGCCTTGAAATTCAAAGTAGGGAATCTTAGAGTTTTTAGTATCCCATTTTCTTTTGAGGAATATGAGATCACCATGCATATAAAACACATCCAAGTAGAAGCTAGGAAAGTGAACCCCTGCCTAGTACAATCCAGATAATGAAATGGAAAGTTTGTGTCCAAGTTGCCGAGAATCTTCCATTTTGCCATGTTCCTACAACTCTCACATTGTAATCTAGAAATGCAAGGAGTTCCCCTGATGCTGAATGCCGCACATCAGTTCCTGTGTTTTGTTTCCAGAGAACAGAGTAGATTGATGCTTATTAAGCATCAATCCAGGAGAGGTTTTTATAATAATAAAAACTAGATTAGTTTTAATATTATAATGCTTTTATCATGTTGGATATTTCATTCTTTATTTAGACTTTATTGAAACGTTTCTTGTTAGCAAGTAATGTTTTTAGATGTGACCCTCTTCTAATCCCCCCAAATTAGTGGAATAAAATTTTTAGTTATTGCAGAAAAAAGACAAAATGGTTAAAATTTTGAGATCATGTTTAGCAATGTTATTATTTATATTCTTTTAACTGAATGAGGTATGCTAAATTACACAGATCTGTGCTTTTTAAAATCAAGCATTTAATACTGATATATTGTAGTTTAATGCCTGTTTTGTTTTTAACAGTATCATTTAGGTTGATTATTAATGTACTGCCTAATAGGAATATTTAAGCATTTAACCTTAAGGATAGCTGAAAAGTCCATAATACACACATTTTAGTAGTTCAGTTTAGGAGATGAAATGCATACATTTATATTTAAAAAAATTATAACATATAAATTAATACTTTAGAACCAAATCTAACTTCAGAATTATTTTTTGTGTCTCATATAATCTATTCTAATCGACCCATTTATCAATTTTATGAGTAGCATAAGTATATTCAGTTCATCTGCATATTTATATACTTTAAATAGACCAATGTAAACAGTTTCTTATCTGCCATATGTTGAAATGTTTTAGTAAAGACATAACTGCCTAGTCAACAAAGATGGCATTGAATTGCACTGTTTTGGAAAAAAAAGTTAAGTGAACTAGATGCCTGTTAATCTGGTTCTTTAAATATCATAAACAAAAGTATCAGAATGTGTTTCCAAGGACAAAGGCAGAGTTTTCTGTCCTTTGATTGGTTGCTGCCTTGTCCTGTCCCACAGCCATCCGTAATTGGCTTTGGGTAGATTGGAATCACATAAGCAGGGTGACATTTATTACTTTCCTAGTTGTTTCTTTGCACTGCGCCCTGAGAGTCTCAAGGAGTAACTGTAAAAGATTTCTTTCATTTCGTCCATGATCTACGAGGGGGACTCATTCTAAGAAGAGCAGGCATGAGTTTGAGTGCAAGGAGAGTCACTCTGCCTGCGATAACACCAATAGTTCTACAGAAAAGGGTATGTATGTGACTGCTTCTGTTTTTTTTCTTTCTTTTTTTTCCCCCTGCCTGTTACTGTGTGTTTATTAATATGTTGCAGACTTTAGTTATTATGTATGCTGAGAGGGACTATAATTCACTGAGGCTATAGGTAATTAAAGGACATATTATTGGCATTAGATTAGGAAAAAAATGCTACGCTAGAACATCTCTGGTAAAACTTCCATGTAGCAGCAGTTTGGTCTCGATTTCAGGTCATTGTGATTTAGAGACTGTATTGAAGTTTTTTTGTTTTTTGATTTTTTTTCTTCCTACTGTAACTTCAGGCCTTTGTGCTTTTAGTTCAATAGGAAATCTGCTAACTATTATGTTTTATATTTGTTTACTAAGGAACAGTTTCATTGTTTCACTGTAATTCATAATACATCCATCTTCATTGTTGAATGGACTACATAATTGTTTTATTGTTTAAACATATGGCCCCAGTTTATTGTGCTCTAGTTTCTACCCATTTCTATTGAGTTTCTGCCTATTTGCTTAGGAAAAACTTTCCATTAAATTTCCCTGTGAAAGGACTTTCTGTTAATTATTAATGCAATAAATCCTTGAATGAAAGTTTTTAATCTGTTAGTTTTTATAAAGATAATTTTCATGTTTTACTTGTAGCATTGTATTTTATAAGATAATAAATACACCATGCAATGTAACATTTTTGTAAAACTGAGAATACTAAACTTCGCTTGTAAATAGATTTAATAAGAACAATTGCATTGAACTGCTTAAAGAACCAAATCTGTTGCATGGAAAAAGAAATGATCGAAACACATTTTTGGCAATATTCTTTCTTAATGGTTTTGATGCTTCTAGAAACTATAATGTTTATTTCTACACCTGGCTTTTAACAGTTAACTATTAGTTGACATTTATTTTATTAACTCAGAGTTTATGGTTTAAGTTATTTGAAATGACAAATCTAACAATAAGTTTTTTTGAAGAAATATTTTTCTTTATAGTTTTAACTTCGAGAGTTTTTTTTATCCAATTGACCATTCACTGGAAACATTTTACGTGGCATTGGAATAGTATATGGTAATTTTGCCAGCATTTGTTCTTTATCTTTCTTAGTGTTTTTCTCTCAGAAGAAAATTTAATTAAAAATGTTCTCCTTTGAACTTGAATGTTTTCATGCCTAACTGTACATTAATGGCTATACAGATTCTCTGAATTATTGGGAATGTGAACATGTATAATAGACCTTTTCTCTTATGTTTGAATTCTTTATCTAGTTAACATTACAGGTTATATTGACCAGGAAACTTTCATCATGTGGTTTTTTTGGACAGCATGTTGGTTCGGTACAAAGCATACCAGATGGACTCTCTGTTTTACTAGCTCTGTGACTTTGGGCAAGTCACTTAAACTCTCATGGTCTTTCCTTCCTCGCTTGTAAAATGAAAGCTGACAATGAAGAGAGAGAGATTTTCATTAAATGCACTCCAGGCTAAAATGCTGTAAATCAAATAATACATTATATATTTTCATAGTCGCTGTAATATATTAAAACCATTTCTTATTTTCTTAGGGTATAAAACTTTAGAAAGAGATGCTATTGTTTTCAAACACTTGAAGTTAGTCTAGGAGAAATTGGTACAAATAAAACTTGACCAGAAAATAACTTCCAGCACTGACTGGTATGTAGCAAAATGAGATTATTCTGGAAAGCTGTGATTATAATTGATTTTAGGTCTGAGCTGCCAATGGACATATCATGTGATTTCTCTTGGTCTTTTCATGATAAGTTTCTTGTCAGGTTTCTGTTATAATAATTATATAAGTCAAAATTTCCTAAGCCCAAGTTTAAATTACTCCTTTCCTTTGAGTATACGTATTAAAAGTTTATATAATTTAGCATATCATCATTTGCAGAAAGTACTTACGCTGTTTCTTTGTCCTGGCATTTTTAACTCCCAAAGGATCCATTTTCTATAAGATCTTCTCAAAATTTTAATACCTCTTATTTTGGGAGTTGGGTATTTTTCTAGCAAAATAATCACCCATCTGCTCTGGTCCTATCATAACTCTTTTGGCTTTTTTCAAGATAGAAAATTATTCCACACTTGTAACTGACTTGTCATTTTCTGCATGCAGTTTAATTTAAGATGATCTTATAAATATGAGCATTTCTCAGGGTATTTGGAGGACAGCTTTTCATTTTCCCAAGAAGATCGGTGCTTATTCCACAAATTTAGCATAAAGATTTCTCATCCTGAATGAGTGACTCTTGCAAAATAATTTGCCACCTGGATCCTAATCACTTGAAAGGCAGAGGGCATTTCTGAATAGTGGGAGGGAGTAATTTTCTTAATCAGCGCATGTATCTGATCTGCGTGGCTGTAAGATTCTCCTGTGAGTGGTTAGGAACTTGAATTTTAAACATGGTCCTTAACGTGTTTCGAGTCTTTTTGGAGGAGATCAAAATACACTTTGATCTTTCAGGAACAGGGTTTTCTTTTCTTTTTTTTTTTTTTTTTTGGTAGACTATCAAATAAATTAGAAATTTTTGGCTTCCTTTAATTCTGTTAGAACTTGATTTCCTGGATTCTTATGAATCAAGGTTCTAATGAAGGTTTCATCATATCTGTCAGAAATTATCACATCTTCATCAAATGTTATGAATGAATCCTTTACTCCATAGCGTTTTCTCAGATAACTACTAGGTTATACCTTTTTTTTTCTTTTTTTTTTTTTTTAAGATGAGAAGACTGAGTCTCTTGGGTGTTCAGTGACTTATGCAAGGTCACTTAGAAGGTCAGTGGCAAGCTAGAAATAGAATCTAGGTCTTGTGACTTCCAGTGTTTCTCCTGGATACGTGTTACCTCCTGAAATTAATATGTTAATGAAATTGCCTTATGGTATGTATAATTGCCATTCAACTTCTAGTTTGGAATTAGCTCAGGCAAATCCTTTCCTCCTCTTCACCTCCACCAACTCTCATATGCTCTGGTGTAGAGAATTTTTTATTCAGGAAATAATTTTAAGCAACAAAGTAACAGAGAGTGAGAGAGACAGACAGAGAGAGAGAGAGAGAGAGAGAGAGAGAGAGAGAGAGAGAATGACAATTTATAACTGGATCTCTGATCGGTACATTATTTCAAGAAAGCATTTACATTATTTCAAGAAAGCATTTAAAGGACACAGAGAATAAGCAATAACCTCAAGCATTGTAAGTATAAATAACTACCATATAAAATTCACATTCTTTATATAAATAGGGTGCAGGTCGGAAGGTCAGATATCCGTATCTGATTCTGTGGGTAGGACTGTTTCATGCCTCTATCAGAATAACATTGCTTTGCAAATTATGTTTACAAACATTTATGAATATGTATACTATAAAAAAGAGGTGTTCATAAGCACACAAGATCCTGAAGTGTCTTCTGAAATCTCAGAGAAAAAAAATTTTTTTTGAGTCTGTTTTTCTAAATATTTAAATTCTTGTGAAACTCTAAACTTCATGAGTAATATGAATCAGTGCTGTTTATCAGAAGATCCAGTTCCCCATCTACACCAAAAAAATAGTTTGTTATATTCACCTCTTTCCTTATACAATTAGAATTACTGCTATGATTTTTCTAAAAAGCATTTTGCAAGGAATAAAAGAATACAGATCATCATGTCCCTATTTTGCCCAGAAACTTTTAGATACGTATAAAATCAATCCCAACCTATGAAGCCTCGATGCTTCAGGGCCTGCATGTCCTGCAGTTTCCCAGTTTCCATGCTGCCCCACTCGGCACCTTGTTTTTCTCCTTGTGGTACAAACAGCATTGAAAGTTTGTCGGTCTGTACTTCCGCTCCGTGGTCAGTAGACAATTCCAGTCTCCTGTCTGCTTTTCCAAAGGCTGCCCATTGTCTGTGTCCCAGCTCAGGCACTAGTACCATCCTGAAGCCTTCTACGACAATTTCTCATCACTTCTCCCCCAATGAAGTCTTGATTCAGTATCAAGGGAGGTGTCTGTTTCTCGTTTCTCAATTCTGTAACCGCTACTGCTGTATGACATCAATTTTATTATCTTTTAAGATATTTAAATCTTTTTAAAATATTTATTGTGATAACTTTTATTTACAAAATAATATAAGCACTTATGTGTAGATACCCCTTCCTCAAATATATGCCAACACACCTTGCCCACCACCAAATTATAGTTAAATCTTACTAGCTATCTGTGGGTGTATACCCTTTGCTTTCTGGCTTTTTAAATTTGACTTTTTGTCTTCTTTGAATATTGTGTGTATTTTTTAATTTGACTATTTGGTTTTCAGAATTTGCCCTTTACTTATGACTAGATTTTAAAATGTTAAGATTCTTTAAATAAAGTGCTTTGTCAGTTATAGACTCCATTGAATTTCATATAACCAGCAAACTCAAATGAGAGTATTAAATAAGAAAGAGGTTTATTTTTCTTTCACTTTACAAGAAGAAGAATCAGTCCAAGGTAAATGCAGCAGTCCTTAAGCAAAAAAAAAAAAAAAAAAAAAAAAACTGCTACTTGCTTTCTCTACTCTGTCTTCCTTAGTGTGTGTCCCTTTTCCTTTTATGGAAAGATAAATGCAAATCTCTAGTCACCCTGTTCACATTCCTGGCACACAAACTGGGAAGTACCAAAGGCATGCTGGTCAGTTCTGTCCGATGTTAACATGCCCTCTCCAAGTAACCTGGAGATTCTGCTTACATCTTACTGGGCAGGACTGTGTCACATGGTCAGCTCTGGCTACAAGGAAAACCAAGAAATGTAGGTCTTGGACTTGAAAACACTGTGGTCCTCATCAGAGTCAGGATTCGTTAGGAAGAAGGAGGGGCTCTTGGTGGACAACTGGCTATTGTCTTTACAAGTGTCTCCAGCATATTAGCCATTCAGTAAATATTTGTCCTTTGGGTTTTTATTATTGTCATGGTACACTATGATTAGGCTCTTTGAGCAAATGTATTCTGTTACTTGTATGGGGATAGTAGAAGATGTGGTTAAGTGAGGAGAAGGAGGCTTTGCTGAGGAGGGGGTGGAAATCCACTGCTGGTGACTGAGTTCAGATGACTCCCTTGATTGGAAGGTGGTAGTGAAATGGTGGGACTGCTGTTTTTGTTGTTTGAAATTCTTATTCTTGCTAAGCCTTGGTCTTTCTTCTGTCATTTATATTTTCATACAGGGCAATTTAGTTGCCTATTCACTCAGGAAGAGAATGTCACTGACCAATGGTTTTTCTATTTTCACTAAAGGTATCTTTTACTGAGAAGTAAATCTTTAGAAAGTATGGCAAAGTAGAGATTATTGTGTTTTTTGAGCCAGGAAGCCCTGAATTTAAGCTCAACTCTGTCACTGAGGAGTGGCATGTCTTTGGGTGTCTGTTAAACCTTTCTGAGAATCAGTTTTTCCTGGGGATAATGATGTTTATGCACAGAATGGTTGTGAGAATTCAGTAGGATAAATATTTAGAAGTATTTGACATGTAGTAAAAGCTCAGCAAATATGAATGATTTTTCCCTTCCTTATCTGTAAAATGGCATGTTTTACTTGTTTTGGGAACAGTTTAAAATTTCCCTATTACTATGTGTTAGGAAGTTTTGTGTTCAGTTCATTTTTAAAATGGTTCTGCAAAAATATTTTGGAATAAATGAATCAAGAAGTAGTTATTTTTGATACAATGTAGCCCGGGTGAGAAAGAAAATAAGTATTTACTGTTCCTCGTCTCTCTGTAATTTAGGTGAACTCTAATTTTAATTTAAAAATCCAACAATTATATTACTGATAAGTATTTTTGTTTTAAATCTGGGAACGTAGTTTCAAATATTAAAAAATAGGTGGTTGGATTATTTCTCCATTCACTATTCTAGGGAGTCTTGGGCAGGGACTTCTATATATTTGAAAAAGGAAAATTTGTGTTTAGTGTTAAGGCGTTATTTAAGTAGATAGGGTGACATTAATGGAGTGTTAGCTATATGATGGCAGGGGCTGTGTCACCTTTGATCATCAGATGATTCAAGTGCCAACACAGAAAAAATACAAAGTACAGTGTGTGTATGTGTGTGTGGTGTGTGTGTGTGTGTGCATTTACTGTGAGTTGAATATGCACAATTAAAAATAAATTTGGGCTCTTTTGATACTAACTTTTATGGGAGTTCCTGCCCTTCTGTTACATTCACATCATTTTCCTCAGTTTTCATTCCTTGTGAAAAGCTGTGAAAAGCCCGCCTCAGCTGACTCATCCTGCCTTTTCTTTACCTTTTTTGAGCTCTTGCTTCTGCTGTGGGCAGTTTAGTGTGCCTTACACACACACACACAAGTAAAAATACAAGGAGCTATAATGTGTTCAGCATGGATTACACATTCTCTAATCCTCATAAGAATGTTACAAGTTTGATGGACACATTTGTTTGGCGTTTAGCTTTGGATGAGCAAAGTGAGGCTCGGAGAAGTTAAGTATCTTCCCAAAGCACATTGCTAATAAATGACCAGAGAAGGATGAGCTCAAGGTGCCCAGGCTGCCTTCCAGAATCGTGGACACCAATGCTGCAGACCCCTTCTCTAGTGCTCTCTTCTCTCACCTACAGTCCACGCGCTGGACAAATTTCGCCTTTGTACCAATCTGCCTTTTGCTCTCCTAGTTTGTTTTGTTTTGCTTCTTTGGTTGTACCTTCAGTCTTGCCTCAGGAACATAAACTTGCATGTCACTTCCTCAGAGCTCAGTGGGTCTGCTGGATTCTCTTGGACTTACAGATAGATTCCTTTTGCTTTCAAAAAGATGAAATAATCATGTCTAACATTAATCAAGTGCTATTAGTTTGCCAGCAATTTTCCCATTTTATAGTATTAGTATCTAAGACTGATAACTGGTAAACCAGGCGGATCAGATCAGCGTGGACGCTGCGGAGTCTTCCATTGTGAGCACCTGGACCGAGACGCCATGAGAACAGGGGCTGTGCCTTAGATGATTTTGTGAGTGACAGTGCCTGGTCCACATTTGGCAGTGAGGGCAGATTAAAAACAGCTGTGCTGACTAACAGTCTCAGACTCTTGCTTTGGGGCGATATTAGGGCTGGCTTTCCTGGCCATGCCTCAGTATCCTAAGCCAAATCTAGAAAATAAGAATCTCTTTTTGGCAGAAAAAGGAAACAAGACTTTTGGTAATTTTAGATATGAAACCCTTTGAAAGGATAAAAATATTCTACCCTCGTAGTATATTAAAAATGCTTGCTCTTAAGACAGTTCCAAAAGAGAAATTCAGAAATTGTTTTGGCACAGTTTTGTCAGAAAGTGATTATAACCTTCTAATTGCACATGCATATTTGGACATATTCATTTATTCGTATTTGTGAAATTATCAGGAATATTATTTTGTAGTTTCAGAAGTCATTAATTTTGATACTTCTGTCAAGATTTGAAGAAAAAAATTATATCAGCATTTAAATAACAGAAAACTCCAGTGTGAGTCCCAGAAAAGATTCATATATATACATACATGCATATATATATGTATGTATATATATCCCTCTACCCTCCTGAAGTTCTTCTATTGAAGTTTAAGATGGAGACGTGATTTATCTAAAAATTCAAATAGCTAAGAGATTTAAACTTTGTTAAAAGCTTGTGATAGTATATTAAGTAGAAACTCTATAGAGTTCACAATGTTGTAATTTTCAAATCCTATTTTCTTCTACTTGCTCCCACTGAGAAATAAAGACTCCCTCTGCTGGCTGTTTCACTGTATGTGATTTTTTTTGACAAGTTATGTTGAGAAAAGTGCAAGACAAAGAAAAACCACCTTTTTTTCTGACATTCAGAAGGCTTCTGATTTTTGTTATCTGATACTTGTATGTAAGATGTCATGTAAAAACAGCAGCCTAAAGCCGCGTGAAGGCTGGAGGAAAATTCTAAAGGACCAGGAGCAGGTAGGATCCTAGAGAGGATTCTGTGGTTGGCTCTGTCAGGGACCAGCTGGTAGTACCCGGCCCAGTTAGATGCTCTCCAGCCTCAATTTCTTCATTTGTATAATGAGAGGATTCAGGGGATGTTACCCAGAGCCCTTCTAACTCCCAGTATTTTACAATTCTAGCAGCATTGATTGCCATTTCTTTTATATGCTCTGTACCTGTTTTACACTGATAAATATGCATTTTTAGAAAAAGGAAGGAAAGATGAAATTACAAAAATAAATTCAGTCAGTAGTCTTCATGCTGTCACAGCTTGGAAATATTAGATATAGAAAGTGATTTTTTATATACAATTACGGGTCTTTAAAACAGTACCCCCAAATGTCCCAGAAAGACTGGATGTAGCACATTTCACTCATTGTCTTGTACCTTAAGTTACAAAAAACACCACTATTTTATGTGCTTCCAATTAAACTATGACATTCCGTTGGTGGTAAATAAAATCCAAGTTTCAGAGACGTTAAATGTGAGAAAATGTATTTAAAAACTTAGTGAAATAAGGTGGTTTCTAAATGTGCTTCAAATGAAACCAGGCAGCTCAAAATTGTAATAAAATCTGATGTGTCCTGGGTCAACAATGAGTTTTCTTTTCTCTCGTTTTTTAATTTCTCTCTTCTAAACACTTTTCCCTCCACTCTGCCCCAACTGTCCTTTCTCACCATATGAAGCAGTTTTTAACTTTTTTGCTTAGGCATGTCTTATGGTTATTCTGGGAATAAATGACTGCTTAAAATTGAAATGAGATACTGGGATAATATTGTGTCCAACATAAGCAAGACCAGTGGTTTTAAGCTTTAAATATGAATAAGCATTAGCACTTGTGAAGGCTTTTTCCCCTTCAAGGATGAATTAGTCAGCACTGGCATCTTTGCAGGAATTACATGAGTCTAAAAACACTGAGGCTTCAGAGAACACTCCTTTGATGAAGTCATTGGAAACACTAGTGTGAAATTTGTTATTTGACCTTCTCTATTATTCATATTGGATTAAGGTCCTAAAATAACATGTAGACAGACACATGTATATGTGTGTATAAGTGTGTGTGCAAGGTTTAGGGTATTTGTAGACTTGGTGTTTAATGTTTGCCTTCTTTTGTAATGAAATTGAAGCTGGTTTTTTGTTTTTCTTTTTTTTTTTTTTTGCGATCACAGAGCACACTGATCTTTGTAAAATTGAACTCCCACTTGAGTTAAGGTCTTTGTACCCTCTGGGTAGAAAGGAAGTCCTTGGAAGGAACAGTCTGTATGTAGGGTCCTTGGCATGAAGCAAGGAGAGCAGAAAGTGTAAAGAATGGAGGAGGAGGAAAAAGTCAAGTAGAAGAGCTGTACGGAGACTTTCCAGGTTTACTTTTCTTGCAGATGGTCTTCCTCCTTTTGGTTGAAGCCTAGATGTTACATGATTTGGCAGTGGCACTCATCCAAGCTGTTGTGTGGCAGCACTAAACCCCCTGCCATACTGAGATTGGGTTTCCAGTACTGAGACCACACCAGGCCCCTTTGACCAGATGCTGTAAGGGAAATGACTTCCTACATCATAAAATTCCATCCTTGTGTTTTTCATTCATAACCAGAACTTGTGGAAGATCTATATATGGATCCCCAGGAATGCAGGTCCTTGAACTCTGAATTAGTTCCTGTCTTTCTATAGGCATACCCAATAACTTTCCTGTTGAAATGAAATGACATACACATGTACACAAATTCAAAATTTTTCTAGAGGGGGTTTGAGGTTGATTCATCTTGTGACCATAAGGATTGGGGACTAACAGAAAGAGCTAGGGATAGTGATGACTTGATGGAACTACTTTACCAAACCCTGAGTTGTCTGCCTCTGTTTTCCAATGTGAGAGGAAAACAAGGCAAAAGAAAACCAATAGCAACCTCAATTTAGTCAAGCCATTGTAGAGTACATTTTCAGTTAGTTGTAGTTGAAGCTAGAGGATGAAGTCACCAGGTGGCCATTTACCCTTTTTCTCTTATCATTTTGTAATCATATTCTTATAAAGCTGTAATTTAAAAACATAATTCTTTATTTCCAGACACTAAAGAGGTACCCTGTCTTTGTGTGTCTTAAAAATGATCCTCAGCTGTAGTGGCCCCTCACTAGTTTGCATTGCTAGAAACCAGTGTTCAGCAGCTGGGAAAGAGACTTCTCCCACAGTCTTCCTTCCACAGGCCTCCAGGCACCTGTACTTCCTCACCTGCTCTCATAATTTAGTCATTCCCTCTGATCTCAAAGTGATCTGTCTGCTGTTTATTGCAGTTGTTCCTCCTTTCATCCTCAGTATCTTTCCTTATGGTATTTATCTCACTCATATGTCCTCATTCTTTTTTTTTTTTTTTTTTTTTTTTCAATTCTTACAGAATCGCAGACTAAAATGGGTCACAGAAGTCACCTAAGCTACTTTTGTACAGTTCATACATTTTATGAAAATTTGCCCATGTCTCTTTTTGGTCCCATAAGTGTCTGTTCTCCCCCTATAAGTTTTTAAATCCTGTGAGGGTTCAAAGTTACTATTTTGGAATCCCTAATATTGTCTCCTTTAGGACTATACATGATTCTTCGATACTGTGTTTGATCATCACTGTGTGCCAGGCACTGTGTTAACTGCTGTGGGTGTAACGGGAAGCAAACCTGACATCATCCTGCCGTCATCCATTCTGAGTGATGGAGAATGGTGGATAATGGTGACATAGTGGCCCTACACATACTGGGAACAAAGGGCCTAGACCTGTGCTGGGAGTGTTATCAAAAGCTTCCTCCCAGAAATAATGGTTTATCTGAGAGATGGATACAGCTGGTGGGAAGACAGTGCCCTAGGCCACTCTGCTGGAGTATGGCTCTTTAAATAAACTGGGCGAAGGAAGTATGGTTGGCGTAGATAATAGGGAAGGGGTTATAAGGAATCAAGTTGAAAGGGTCTCCAAGGAGTGGAATGAGTCTGTTTGTGTCATTCAATTCCTTTAACTCTGATCTTCCTTTAAGTTAATATGCTTTGAGTGAATATCTTATAACTCATTAAACATTTACTGCTAAGTTTCAGGGAACGTGTCTTTTGAATATCTCTCAACAGAGAGAATTTAAGACTCCCTACTGACTTCTCTCTATACAATGTATTATTTTGCTACTAATAAATATTTGACAGCTAAAACAATAATAAAGGATGGCAGTAAGGAAGCAACAGCTTTTCTTGAGCTGTTGGGGTCTTTTAGAACAGTCTTTGTTTTTAAAATATAACATTTTGTTAGAGATTTGGAACAAGTGAAAATGAGTATATTATTTTCTGTTCCCTTTGAGGGAACACATTGAGTTGTTTAATTCAGCATATCTTAGAATGTCTCTTCTTATCTTAGGACTTGCATTCCTTATTTAGAAGAATGTAAAATTCCAAGGCTACTCTGACCTTGATATAAAAATATTTCAAATAATTTAGGTACATTGCCTATCTATCAAAAATAACAGGAAAAGCTGAAACATTAAAAGATGACTTTATATTTCTACTATGCTTGGAAGATAAACTTTTAAAGAGCTGTAGAATTAAGCTTTGCTTTGGGACTTAGTTGAGAGCAAATTTCTATGGAACTTTTCTTTAGTTTCTAATAATTATATATTAACAACATACATAATTAATATAATAAACTGATTAATGAATCAGTTTTTCTGCTTCATAGTTACAAGCTTTAAAAACATTTTTATTGATGTAACTTTGTACAAGCTCATAAGTGCAGCTTCATCAAATATACAATACACCACACCTACCACGAAATTACCAAAACTCATTTACCACTGTCCATTGGACCCCACTACCACTTGCTCCCGCCCTCCACTCCCTTCCCCAATGGTGAACTCAGCTCTATTGTCAATGTCCAAGAGTTGGTTTTTGTCTAGTGTGCTTGTTTGTTTTGATTCTTTATATTCCACATATGAGTAAGTCATCCTGTTTATTTCTTTCTCTATCTGGCTTATTTCACTTAGCATAATCCCCTCTAGTTCCCGCTCTGTTGTTGCAATGACAGGATTTCATCAGTTCTATGCTATTTTAAATAAAGGGATGTTATAAGTAAGTGCATGACATTTGAATATAATATATAAATTACTTTAAAATAAATACAAGTTAATAATCAATAATTGCATATTAAATATAGTATTTAAGTGTAGTTCATTTAAAGATTAAATTTTTCTAAAATAGAAACATTGACGTAGACAATAATTATGCCCCAGTTATCCCTCTCTCTTCTTTCACTGTTTCTTTTTCTTTTTTAGAAATTTATCCTATGGATTCTTGTTCATATATTCATGCTTAACTTTGTTTTTATTGTAACTGCTGAATCTTTCTTCCATCATCCCTCCTCTGAAGAAACAGGATAAATGGGAGTGTTAATTACTTACGAAAGAGTCCAATACCCATTTCTGCTCTGTGTCATTGTCAGATGACAAGATGACAGCCCTGAGTTTGTTTCAAATAATCTAGAACGAACCCCATGTTGGAAAAGGACTAGGCTATCACATGCTGTCACATTTCTGGGGTCCACAGGGAGGAAGAGAAAGAATGACTGCTTATCCTTGTCCAGGGCTTTTCTGAGGGTTTTCCACGTACGTGAGTCTGAATTTCTGGTGGTTATAGCAGATGAATACTATGTGTGCTCTGGGGGTAAGATGTAGCATGTAGAACTGGCTTTCAAAGTCTACAGATTTTTTTTTTTCCAGAAATTTCCTTTGTCATATTTTAAATATTTTGTTTCTTTTAGTCTCAAGGATTTGGGATATCAATTTTTTTTTTTTCTGAAAAAACTATTTCTTGCTGTCTATATATTTGAATATTGTGACAACTGCTTTAAAATTGGTTATGTTCATTTTTTCATCTCTTGCCTCCACTTTCATTTTATGGAGGGGAGTTGGGGTATAAAGTATATAAACTGCTTTGATAAGGATGCCAGCCCACATAGATCTGCTCCACCCACATTCCAGCATATCCCCTGCCTGGGAGCGACTATGTCTGTGTATGAAACATCCATTGTCAGATGCCATGTGCTCCTAGAACAATTGCTAAGCTGTAACCACTCCAAAAGCCAAGGTTGCTGTGATTGTCAGGATTACAGGACGTAGAAGGGCTTCCTAAACACAGCCTGGACATACTGTGTTGGCTATCCCATACTGTGTTGGCTATCCCATACTGTGTTGGCTATCCTTGGGCACACTCTCTGTTTTTGCTGGTGGGATATTATAGACAGACTTTATGCCTGCATGTCTTTCTTGCCAGTCAAGTGACTGTCCACTGATAAAACAAAAAGAGTTCCTATTCTTTTTAGGGTCTGCCAGAATTTCTTCCTGCTGGCATATAATTTTAAGTGATATGAATAATATTATTCTCACCCTAACTTCTACTTTATAAAGCAAGATGGAAATCTGAACCACTGAAACAGAAATATATAACATCCCTTTATTTGAAAGCATAAGTATCTTCAACTCTCTTGATGACTTTTCATAAAGAAGCAAGACACAGTTATTTTGTTCTATTTATTTTTAAGAATAACTCTATTTGTTTTTTATATGTTCATAAAACTTTAAAAATTATTTTTAATACATATTAGTCATGTAGCTTTTCTGATGACTTTTTCCCTTAAATTGGAAGGGTTAGAGTAGATATTTTTGTTTCGGGGTTTTTGTTTTGTTTTTTTGGCAAGAGCCAAATTCAACTCTACTGGAATAGTTGTCTTAAATTCTCTTTCCCTTTTTTCCCTCTTTATTTAAAAAAAAAAGAAAGAAATGGGCATAAAATGAGGTTTTAAACAAAGGCACCCCATTGATAGTTTAAGGAATCTTTCGTAATTACTGATGAGATCTAAGAGATGACAAAAATTTATGCTATTGAATATCAACCAAAATATACTTTTATCATTCATAGATAAATATGTATTTTGGACAAATATCAGCATAAATAGGATTTAAAAAAAGAAGGGTTTGAAATAGAACTCAAATAAAAGTTTTGTTTTTCTCTCTGCAGGTGTTATTTATTTTAAAAATGAGTGCATGTGCCTCTTCCAGAAATTTAAATTGACCTCGTCCTTTTAAACTGATGTGTCTTGATTCCTTGCAACTTGATAAATTCAAGTTTTCCACAGCACAATCGGAACCAATTGATGGTACTCCTGGCTGGTTAGCAAAATTTTGTTTCCTGCAACTTTACCTCTTTCTCTGTTTTGTCTTCTTGAATTTGACTTAAGCTTCAGAATGTCTTTAGTTTTTCATTTTCTTAGTTCCTCTAATACGAAAGATAGAGCATGAAAAATAAGAGGCCTGATTCTGTTACCCCAGGTGGCTGGAGTTTACTGTAAGAAAACACAGGGTCGTCAGGAAGTATAGGGAACCTTTCCAGCAGCCACCATGTCATTCCCAACCCCCTTGCCCCTAATTTCCTGACATGGAATATGCAGCCATCCTTTGAGTGAACTGAAACAATGGCTTATCATTGCTCCATGTGAGGAAGAAACTCCAGGGCCAGATCTTCATGTCATCTCAGGAGTGGTCACCTTTACATTACTTTTGTTAGGAGCACCTGCCAGTGCTTGGTCCAGTCAGGGTATGGCTAGATAGTGGGTGGCATCTTTAGAGTCCCACCAATTGTCTAGCATAGATACAAGTGTTGAAGGTTCACACTCAAGAACTACAGCCTATACGGATGCAATCCTGGGAAGCTTTGAGATGACAAACACATCTTAGAAGCTTAGTGAACCACATGTATTAACCACAGAATAAATAACTTAAAGTGAAAGCTCAGACAATGGAATCTGATTTTGGCAGTGTATTTTTATGACCTTTATCATATGACTTAATAACCACCTCGATGACATCAAAACTTAGAATTGCCTAATTAAGCAATATTGAGTCCTTTCTTACCCAAGATTATTTATAAGAAAAATTGTATTTCTGTTGCTCATTGCAAATGATTTCCTGAGCATTGAAACAGAACCATTTCTTTATGACAGAAAAAGAAAAAAAAAAAACTAAATTAAGATTTTGCCATCTACATTCAACTCCTGCTATATACAAAATATGGTGATAGACTTTGCAAAGTATGCAGTTTATTTATTTTACATGTTTTACATATTTATTTTACATATGTTGATTATGACAGGTCCTCTGGGATATGATGATAAATGGCAAGTAAATGGAGATTTTCCTCAAAGAGTTTACTAGTACAGTTGAGGAGAAAGACATGTAAATAAAAAAATTACAAAATAATAGCATATGAGGGGTATATTGCAAAGCTTTGGACAGGTCAGGGAAGACTTTATGGCAGAAGTACTATAGAAACTCAGCCCAAAGAATAAGCACAAACTTGGCAAATAAAGTCTGTTGGGGAGGGGTGGAGCATGGAAGCATATTGCAGGTGGGGAGGATACCTCAGGAGCAACTAAGAAAGAATGGGCTGCAAGAGTTTGGCCATGTTCATGGGTGACCTGTTCCATAAGAGTGGCTTGCTCATGTACACAAAGGAGTTTGGGTTTTCTTACATGGGGTCTCACTTCTCTGGTTCTCTTCCTATCTCACTTTATCAATCAGACTTTTTTACCTCTAACTTACCATTACATACTGGAATTTCTCAGGGCTCAGTCCTAAATTCTCTTTGTTTTTCCTTCTCTCCCTTATCAGATGTCTCCAAGTCCATGTATTTATTTGCGACCTATAAACTAGATGAGTCTCAAGTCTTAACTTAGAAACTTTCATCTCTATCACCGCCATCATGTTCACCACTTCAGGTCCCCTGTTTGCTGCTCCTGTTACCCCAGACTCCTCCAAGTCCTGGGAACTGCCAAGCTCCTTCTCACCCCAGGGACTTTCCATAGTTTCTGTTGCATTAGCCTGAACTGCTTTTACCTTATTTTTGCCTAGCTGTTGCCTACTCTCCTTTCAGGTCTTGGCTTAAATATTGGATAGCTTTGGGGGTTCTCTTAACTCCCTTATGATTCAGTAACAGGCTGCATTTTTGTATTTACTTTGGAATTATCTTTTTAAATTATTATTTTCCCACTGGACTGTCATTTCTCTAATGATAACAACCATCTCAGTTTGTGACAGATTTGTGTTAAAACCCTTAGCAAAGGATTTGCACCTGCGTAGGGTCTTAATAAACACAATAGCTGCTTGGCTTAGGACAAGAGGAGCCACTGAAGACTTTTAGTAGTCGAGTGACCTGATTGGACTGGCTTTACGAAAGTTCGTTCTGTTGACTGTATGGAGAATGAATTGGGAGGGGTCCAGGGCTAGAACAAGGGCAATACATAGGTGAATATCACCACTAGATGCTTGTGGCCTTATTGCACACATCTGATAAAAACAAAAAGAATTCAAACATTCCTTGATCCAGGGACTCAAAGGATGTTCTCAGGACTCGACTCATCACTTGGTATGGATTACACCTTTTTCCCACAATCTCTTCGTGTACAGGAACAACTTCACCCTACATCTCTCCAGAAGAAAAGGGAGCCCAACCTGTGGTTATGTGACCAGATATCCAGATTAACTCCCACTGGTTCTTACTGAATCATGTGTTCATTTCTGACATAATCACTGTTACCAGGCGGATTCTGGTTACTAACTGATCATTCTGGATAATATCTTTCATCTAGAACTGAGTCAGTGATGTACTGGTAAACCAGATCTAAAAACAAGTTAAAAGAAAAAATTTGCCAGTTTCTTTGGTGTCTGTTTTCTCATTATGACTGATTTCAAGATGCCTGGCTTGCAGAGTTTCTTAATGTTTAATAATCAGCTCTTGCAAAGTCAGTTCCAAAAGTTGCAGCAAACCATTGCTGAACTGAAGGTGGAGATGTCAGAATTGCATAGACTGACAGGAGGAAATGATGATTTAAAAGACAACTGTAATACTCTCCGAAGAAGAGGGGTTGGTGCCTAGTAGCTAATATGACCTAGTATCTACTTAGGTGTCCTAATTTTATTTTATGATACAAGTTTTTAAAAGTTCTTTTGTCGTAACATCTCATAAACATTTTTAGTCACTATCTAAGATTCCATTCTGTGCAAAGACTGCAGTTTGCTGTTCATTTATTATTGATTATTTATATTGTTAGGATTATGCATAATGCTTTACAGGACATGTTGATGCCTAAAGCTATTTCTCACAATTGAGAGATTTTCCCTGTGTGAAAATACTGAGTCAAAGATATGGAATTTTTTAGTGCTTTTTGTCAGTACTTTCTAATATATGTATACAATAATTTTACCAAGTTATATGATTCCTATTATTCTAAAAGAGAAGTTATTTCATTTCACTGCCATTAGACATAATTTTTAAAAATGAAAGAACAAAGTGGATACTTTATTTTAAATTGAATTACTAAAAATATGAAATATCTATTTTTAACAGGTGTATTTCTTAATTCTCTTCCCACTTTCGTATGTGTGTGTTTCTTACTGTACTGTTGTAATAGGCATTTATTATCATATGATTAATTTATTTAATATACAGCATATAATAATTAATAGTGGAACAAAATCAAATTGTTGGTTGCAGGAAGGGAAGGTGTTAAATTGGGTGTAAGAGGTCAGTTGTATGGTGAAGGAATAACTGAAATGGTGGCGGTGAACATAGTTTATTAAATACAGATGTTGATTTACACTGATGCACATATTAAAGGTACATAATGTTGTGATACTGTGTTCCTTCAAGAAAATTTTTTTTTTTTAACAAGTGGAAATTCTAGCAGAGAGCACAATTTGGTAAAAATTCAAAGGAGTGTTTTACATGAACCTCTGTTTTTGTATAATTTAGGATAACATTAGCTATTGTGATAGGTAACTATAAATTCACAGTAAATTAACACAAAGAAATTCTATATTCTCGCTCATGTCAAATTTCCATGGATGCTCCTGTTGTCACCTACCACATAGTCACAGAGGCACAAAGACTCATTCTGTCCTACGCCTTTCCTCCCCTTTCAGTCTTTTTGGTCATTTTCATTTAGTGGGAGGGTGGCTTAGGAAAGTGGAGGATGATGGAGGAGATTTTTGTGGGCTGGTCTGGGAGTGCAGCATTCCATGACTTCTATCCATTGACATACTCAGTCTCATAGACACAATTAGCTGCAAGGAGAAAAGAAAAAAGACTTGGTGAACATCTGCTTGTCTTTGCCCAAATTCTGTACCTAAAATAGACAAACCTTTTCATCAAGTATGATTCTATTTACTGCTTTTAACTCTCCTTATTTATATCTGGGAATAAATCACCCACATTACTTTGATTATTTCATAGGATTTAAATATGAATAAAAGTTTTAAATATTGATAAGAGATATATAGTTGTTTTTAAGAGGCCAGAGTGGTAGGGAAATTACATTGAGTGGCCTCTAGTTTAGACATTAAAAAGAAGAGCTGGAAGTTGTCAGACAGTGATATTGACATATGTTATAAACAAGTCTGGATAGGTAATACTCAATGAATAAGCAAGCTAGATATAAAAGAAACTGTGTAAGAATTTGTAATTAGCTCATCCAGTAAGTGTGATGACTTATTAGAATGATGTTTTTAATGGATTTTTTTATCCACACAGGTAATTAAAGTATACAGTGAAGATGAAACCAGCAGGGCTTTAGAGGTACCCAGTGACATAACTGCTCGAGATGTTTGCCAGCTGTTGATCCTGAAGAATCATTACATTGATGACCACAGCTGGACATTGTTTGAGCACCTGCCTCACATAGGTCTAGGTAAGAATACAAAGGTCGTGTCATTAGTTTTCTGTTTCCTTATTGCTTTGATCAGATGGAAAAGATTTTCTTCCATGTAGAAAAATAGACAGAAGGAAATTATGGAAAGTCTTATACTTTTTAAAAGTTTGGTATTGGTTAAAAGACAAAAAAAGTAGCAAAAAAGGGAAATTAGGGTAAAATATATGTTTACTAGCCCCCCTTTGTTTAAATAATGATCTACAGGAATTTGGGAGCTAAAACAGTGTTCAGATTTATGGAAATATAAATTCATAAAAATTTTAGTAGCTCAATGAACATCTATTGAGATGTTAATAAAATGCACAATTTATTGCACCACTTTTTGAGTCTGTTGTAGTACAGCCATGGAGAGCACTCACAGCAGTAGTCTCTTTATAAGTACATAAACACTACATTTTTCCTGAAGAAATAAATAACTCCTTTACATCTGTAAGTCATAAACATAAGGTGTCCCTCTGCTTTTCTTCTTTGAAAATGCATCTCTGTTGTGAACTATACATTTATTTTTTTCAATTCTTTCAGTAAGTTATGAAATTTAATTTTATTTAAAGGAAAGGTACAGGTAGGAATGAAGGCAGGCAGGTAGGCAGGAAGAGAAAGGAGGAAGAAACATTTTAATTCACTTTTATTTAGTTGTTTATCTTAGTTGCTCCCCTGCCCTGGGTCCTTGGGATGTACATGGACTGTACTCATCCAGAAGCAGTGAACCTAATTGCTACTCCAACAGGACATGCTGTTATAAAGAAATTTTATTCTGCTGTTAGGTTGAGATGGGATTTGGCAACAATTTTCTTCTGCCACTCTTCCTTTTATAGATATTAATGTTAAAAATTCTGTGCACAGAATAAGTAGATAAGAAAGAAGTTTGTAATGGCAATACCATCTGATTCTTTGAACTCTGTTAGTTTCTTGTGATTTCTGCAATAAATTATCACAAACTTGGTAGCTTAAAACAACTGAGATTTATTCTCTCACAGTTCTGGAGGCTAGAAGGTTGAAATCAAGGTGTTGGCAGGGATGTGCTCCCTTCAGAGGCTCTAGGGGAGAATCTGTTACTTAACTTTTCCAGGCCCAGGTGACTGCTAGCACCTTGGGTCATGGCCATATCCCTCTCATTTCTACTTCAGTGGTCACATCACTATCTGAATTCCACATGTTCTGGTGGCCTAAAGGATAAGGCCACTAGATGAGGTCCTCATACATCCCAAGGACCCAGGTTGGAGACCAAGTCCAGGGGAAACAACCAAGATGAACAACTAAATTTAATAAATAAAGTAAATAAATGTTACATCCTCCTCTCTCTTCTTCCCTGCCTACTTTTCTTCATTTCTGTCCATACCTTTCTTTAAAACAAAACAAAAGAGAAAAAAAGAAAAAAAAAAAAAAAAAGCAGCAGCTAACAGAATTCCCTAAATCTTCCAGGAAGTGCTTGTGTACTTCCAGTTGGCAGGCTCCTGTCCTGAGAAATGTCAGAACTTCAGGGAGAAGACAGAAAGTGACACCTGTGGAAAGAAGCTTGTGTAATCCAGTGGTCTCCACAGGAATTCTGAACCCCCATTCACCATCCCCTGCTCCCAGTGGATGGTTACTGAGCTATGTGAACTGATTGTTTTCTGTATGATCATATACCTGGCAAGAAAACTCAGTTCTACAGTTGGCCTGTTTGACTCTCTGTCTTACCTTCTTAGGGAAGAAAATTTCAACCTTTATTTTCATTTCCATTAATGGCTAATTTAACCTCTGCTCATATAATTAATCTCCTAGAACTATCGTGTTAACTCTCACTAGATATTTGCCACTTCGTAAACTATTTCATGAATTTTTGTTTGCAGGAATACAACTGTTAATTAGCATTTATAATTGTAGTATTTTGTATTCTTAAATTTTGGGGAGGGGATTTTAAAAACTTTTTGGTTATATTCATTATAATTTATCCTTAACAAATAGCCTGACGTTCAATAATAAAGTTTACTCTGTTAATCAGGCAACAGTTTTGACTGAGACCACCGCAAATTATATTAAGGAATAAAATGTGCAAGCCTTTTTATATAGAGGCTTAAAATGAAACATTGAGAATTAATTTAAGATGCATAGAAAATTTAAACTTTTAGAATCAAATAGAAATCTACATATTTCCTTAAAAAATAATAACAATAATAATAATAATAATAATAAATTTCCAGTGACTTGAAGTCTGAAAGGGAAGAGCTGGTATCATTTAAACAATATTTTAATATAAAAATTATTCAACTCATTATAAATAGCAGAAATAAAGATGTCAAGAAGTAAATAATATGATCCAGAATTTCACAACACTGAAAGAACTTTGGTTAGTTTCTCTACTTTGACATAAACTCTAAGTGTTTCTTATTTCTAGTATTTCTTATTTCTAAGTATTTCTTATTTCTCCGTTACAGTATTTTCTGGAAATTACTGAAATAAAATCAAAGACGTGAGAATATTTTCTTATAAGTTATCAACCATCCATTAGACCAAAACTTATAAGAAATTTAGTTCCAGTGCTTTCTTGTGTTCTTTTCTTTTTCACTGAGATTATGTCTTCAAAGAATAGAAAAATTTCAGACATTAAAGCTACCCAAATACTAATATGGAATCAATTTATCAGCTTCCATGCCTTTATCTAATAATACAGTAGAAGAATAACCACAACTGAGGAACTGTAGTCTTCCTCACATCAAATAAAAGCTTACTTGTTATTGAATTTTGTATTTTTATCTGTGTAGCTAATTATTACTCTTGCAACATCTACTCAATATTTAGATGAAGTAACATTTTTTCCCACTTGCATATTAAAATAAGTGGGAAGAGCTAGAATGGAGTGGTTTTGCCACATAAATATGACATCCAGTGAAGTTGCCGATTGTCAGTGGAATGAGCAACAGACACCTCCAACTGCAAATCTGTGCTGTTGACATAAAGAACCAAAGGACAAACTGTTTGCCAAAACTTTGGTGACTAGCGAGTGAACTCTTGTATTGTTCAGTAGTCATTCTTATCCGTAAAAGTAATGAATTTTGGGGCATGTCCTGGTGATCTAAATCAGGCGTAGTCAACATATATCCCAAGGTCCCTGGTTCAAGACCTGGGGTCCGGGAAGCAACTAATGTGAACAATCAAATAAAATAAAGTGCTTCTTCCTCCTCTCTCTTCCTGTCTGCCTACTCCCCTTCATTCCTGTCTACATATTTCCTTACAAAATAGTAACAGTAATAATAATAATAAATTTCCAGTGACTTGAAGTCAGAAAGGGAAGAGCTGGTATCATTTAAACAATATTTTAATACAAAAATTATTCAACTCATTATAAATAGCAGAAATAAAGATGTCAAGAAGTAAATAATATGATCCAGAATTTCACAACACTGAAATAACTTTAGTTAGTTTCTCTACTTTGACATAACCTCTAAGTATATTATGTACTCACCTTTGTAGACTTTTTTTGTGTGTGAATATAGAAGCACTTAAAATTACATCGTTTTTAATTTTTTTTCCTTTTTCTTTACAGATTCCATTAAAACTAAGAATTCCCTCTGCCTTTTTCTGTTTCCTTCCTCAAATATTTTTTAACTGGTTTGTACCAACCCTATTCTGCTTATGATAAAGTATGAACAAAATAGACAATCAATCAATCAATCAATCAGTAAAAAAACTACCCTTGTGATCTTACATTTTAGCAGAGAGGGAAAAACAAGAGATACACGATTAAGGTTTGTAATGTCTTAAATGGGAAGAAATGGAAGGCAAGGGAGAAGAGATAGTGTTAGGTTGGGTGGAAGATGCATTTTAAATCAAGGGCTTAGGGATGGCTTCCCTGAATGGAGACCTGAAGTGAATAGCAACCCTTGGTAAATGAAAGGACATTGTTCCAGACAGAGGGAACACAAATGGAAAGACCCAGAGGTGGCAATATGCTTGTGTTCAGGAAGTAGCCAAGAGGCCAGTTCATGTGGGGTTGAGCCAGTAAGGTGGGAAGTGTGGAGAAGAACTTCACAGAGCTGTACAGAGCCACTCAAGTAAGTTTTTCATAGGCCATGGAGGGGACTTAACTTTTACACTGAGTGAGAGAAAAAGTTACTAGGGGTCTTTGAGTCAGAGAGCAACAGAATCTGATTTCATTTTCAAAGTATGTTCTACTAAGAAAGCCAGAATTTAAGTTAACCTTTTTAAGGCTAAGCAACTTGGCTTTTACGTCAACCTGCCTGTGGTTTCCTGGAGTGACCTTTGTCCAGCTCTCACTTTTGCTAATCGTATATGTCCCATTGTACCATCTCATGTTATGGTGTGTGCATTTATGAGGTTTGGTGTTTGTGAGATCTTGAGCCTTATAGACAAGAACATTTTTACTTATGGGAGACAGCAGAGAGCTGAGCATTGCTCTGCACTTTAGTTCATTTTAATGCCGAAGATAAGCTTAAAAAAGTTTCTGAGACACTCTGTCGTTAATAGATGTGTTACTGTTGTTGCTTCTCATCCATTAAAGCACACTATAAATTATTAAACTTAGAAGGAGGAGCACTTGACATTCAAAATATGGTGGGTTTGTGGAATTGAAAGATTATTTTTAGAGTGACATTTTCTGTGGTAAAGGAAACTTCAATCTTATTAGTGTTTTTAATATGAATGCATCTGTGAGATAGCTAGTATTAATGTGCTTCTCATATATGAAAGGCACCGAGTAAGAGGTTTTACAGTAATCTTGATAGATACTCTCATTACTTAGCCTCATAGCCACCCTGCACAGTATCTTCATTTTACATATAGGAATACAAAGACAGCATGATGGCAGACCTCTCCTAGAATTATATATTCTAGAAATATAGATTCTGTCAAATTCTCAAGTGTATACATTTTCTGTTGAAGCAAGTGGTTTCTCTTCACCCCAGTAGGTCAGGCAAATGTTCCTGGAATTCAGTGGTGTGTGTATCTCTGTCTTACTCCATTGCAATCTCTCAAGCATGCTATAAATACGGATTTAGATGTTGAACACCCAAGAACATTTTCAGACAAATCTTCCTTACTATGGTAGTATTGAAATTACTGGGACCAAACTGATCCCACCCAGTTCACTTTATAGCAGAGCCAGTTGAGCAGGTGGGTCATATTGTATATAATTTGTCCTTGAATTTGTGTGCAACATGAATGGTAATATGACCTTTGTAACTCTGAATACTCTATCAATATTTCATATCCTCTACCCATAATTATTAATATAAACTTTGAGAATTTTAATAGGGAGAATAAATCATTGAAGGTAGCCAAACATCCTGATTTTGTTAT
The DNA here is from genome assembly GCA_004363575.1 of Solenodon paradoxus. Taxonomy (NCBI): domain Eukaryota; kingdom Metazoa; phylum Chordata; class Mammalia; order Eulipotyphla; family Solenodontidae; genus Solenodon; species Solenodon paradoxus. The sequence continues at coordinate 185,271 of RJWH01000075.1, forward strand.
GACTCTCTTCTTTGCCTGATTTTGGATCATGCTCAATGAAGTTCTAGTTGCAGCACAGTTTGCTAGACATTAAATGAAAAAGATCAGGTATCAGCCAATAATTCCCCTTCTCTTGTTACAGTAAACTGTTTTATAACTGGTGTGTTTTGCTTCACAGCCACTGGGTGTCACTGTAGTTCCCCAGATGGAGTCTTCTGCTTTTAAAATCTATGTTAGAAGAGGGTGGGGGGGGGGAAAAACTTCAGTTTCAAGTCTTCTGGAACTTAATGGGACTCATGTTTGTCTTGCTCCCGTTTTGATTCCTAATTGAAGCCATGATATGAAGCAGTGGCAATTAACACAGTACCTCAAGCACATACCTATAGACTCCTCAGGAAGAGGAATTAATTGTATTGTTTAGTGACACTGCTAGGGAGAGCTGAGATTTCCATTGTCAGTATCATTGTGGAGTGGCTCTAATAAGCAAAATGAATGACCGGAGGCTTTTAATGAAACCATTTTTATGTGTGCAGCTCAGCCCACGTGATCTCTTTAAGACAGAAGCAATGCACATAGCAGTGAGGGGATGCTTCTTTGCTGCCTGCTTTGAAGCTGCTCTTTCATTTTTTTCTTTCTTTTTTTTTTTTTTTTCATTTTTTTGTAAAAGAAACACAAGTGGTTTTCCTGTTGTAGGGAACTGATATGCAGATGTACTTTCTGTGCTGTTCGTAATTTAAGGGAGTTGTGACAACACTTATCACCTGTAGAAATCATTGTGACACCTCTACGACATGAGGCCCTGTGCTCCCTTCTACACAGAGACTCATGTAGCCCTGGGCTTTGAGGACACATGGTGTCCTGATGGAAAATATTAAACAAGCAAAGAGTGGGGAAAGTTCCCATAACTAAATCTGATTCCTGGTTCTCCTGATTTTTCCTTCTCCGTATTCTCGTAGTCTGAGTTCAGGTCTCATCATGTCTTCTCCAGTATTACATTAACCTTGCAATGGGTCCTCTTTGCCTCTGTTCAAATCAAGGTTATCCATCTAAATGCAGGCCTTATTCTCCTTGCATTAGTGCTCAAGGTCCTTTGCAGAGTTTACAAGCATCTGTGACTTTACCGCCCCTCCTATCTCCAGCCTGTGTCTAGTCCCGCCCTCCTCTTAGTTCATATGTTGGAGAACTACCTGAAGTTGCCTGCATGCACTCTTTTGACAAATTGGTTTCCTTGTTAAGATTTTCAGGAAGTCCTTTCTCATTCCTTTTTACGTGGCTAACTGCTATGAATCTTCCAAGGCAAATTACTTGGAAATTTCATTAAATACATTTCCTAAAAATATCGATTTAAACAAAATAAGATGAAAATCCATATCAGTTTAAGCTGACAGCTAACCTAATGGCACATTTTGGGGAGAAGAGAGGGAAAAAAGCAGTTGGAGGCGTCCCACACTCAGCCTTGTGTAGTAGAGCCATGCTTTCCAACTGAGAGCGGGTAGGGACACAGCTGCCTCTTACATATGCCGAGCTTCTGGGTGCAGACTTCTGATGCTCAGATGCTGTTCCTCGAGATGATCAGGGTACTTTTCTGACAGTATCTATTCTCATATATCCTTAGGAAGTTGAAAATCCCCAATAAAGTTGTGCGGGAAGCACGAGGAGTGACAGTGAATGTGTCTTAGGAGGTGATTCTCCCACAGTACAGGCTATACATACGGGTGCGTGCGGGAAGCCAGCACATTTGAATAACAAGGTTGAAAGCTATTTGAGCAGGATTTTTTACAGTATCATTTAATTGAAAAAATAAAGCTTAATTGTATAAAGTAATACATTTATAGGATCTAAGGTCATGCAGTTTTTGATCATGTTTTTGGAGTTCTTTGAAGATTGATGTGAACAAGTATAAGATTGTAATGATGATTGAATGAAAGTATATATTTTCACAAAATTTAGTAAATATTACAAATTCACATATATATATAAACTGGTACACATGCATATATGTTTCCTAACATTTCAGGGAAATATATACACATATATAGTCCCCAAAGAAAAAGCCAAAGAATATACACTGAAATGTTAAATGTGTATTCCTGAATGATAAGTTTAAAAATGAATTGGGATTGTTAGTTGTACGTGCTTTTCAAATTTTCAGTAATGTATATACGTTGTTTTGTAAATAGAGAAAAAGAAATAACACAATTAAAAAGAAACATTTAAAGACAGCCTGATTGCAAGCACCAAGTTGGCGCCAAGTACCCATCCTCTGCACTGCTGTAACATTTTCTACCACTATCTTATATTATGAAAACTAGACAGTAATTCCATGAGACCTGGGACTCTGTGTATATACATCTTTGTAGCCCATAGTCTATATATACGTCTTTGAAACTCAGGGTCTAAGGCAAATAAATGGTTTTGGGATTAAGCTGTGCTAAACTGTAAGGAAGTTATATTAAACAGATCAAATAGTTCAAAAATAGATTATGCAGTACACAGAAGAAAGAGACTTGGAAAAGAAGCCAAGGAAATCACAGGCCATGCTCAGGTGGAAATTTACTCTGAGTTCTTAAAGGATTCACTGAGTAACATAGAATTTATGGAAGCCATTTTTAAACTCCAGATTTTTAAGCTCAAGTCAGCTTCAATTAATATATATGCAAACACTTTGCAGAAAAATAATGCCTTCTGTGAATACATATTGTGTTCATTGAATCTGGGTTAATATGAGGACTGTTTCGATTTGTTGAAGAATGATCTGCCAGACCTTTATACCTATCAAGCTTACGTGTAAAGATTTTCCTATTATTGCACTTGGGGAACTGATTCTGGCGGTGACAATTTTCCAGGGGATCTTGCTGGTATTAAGTAGTTTTTTTAGGTTAAGGAACCTTTTTGAAGTTGAGCCCTGTTTTATTCTTTGCTTCTCCAGTTTTTGTTTTGCTTGGTCAGAAGCTGTTCATTTTTATCGGAAAATAAGATTGACAAAATGTATGTAGTTTCTACCTAGCAAGGAGAAGTACAAGGACCATTTGTCTCCTGGAGTTTCCTATAACAAGGGTATACCAAGAATTGTTTTCGGGGTGAATTAGAGGTAAAAGCCATTTTTGTTTCTTCTCTTATCAAGTGATGAGAAGAGTAAGGACTCAGGTTTCTATTTGAGCCCCATGCCGTACTTTCAGTAGATTCTTGAAGAAATCCAGGCAGAAGGTCACAGGTGAAGTCTTTCCATTCTGAGAGGATTGAGGCTTTTAAAAAGACTTTGAAGCTAAATCAACAGTTTCAGAAGAAACTTCTCTTCTTTTTTTCTTAAAGAAAAAGTTTCTGAAAATTAAATAGCAAACTGTGATTTGTAGGTAGCAGTTTGGTAATATTTTATTAGCACAAGGCCACTAATTATCAGAGACAAAAATTAAACTTAAAGCAATAAGAAGCTTTTTTTCTTTGTTTTAAGTAACTCTTTTTGAAGGTTTTCCCCTTTTGTTTGCTGTATTGAAATGGTTTAAGAAGGCATTTCCCCTATTTTTCTTCCTATTTAGAAATAAGTATCAAACCATTGTAATTCATTTTTCATTACCTGAAAAATCCTTCTTTTATTTTAAAGCAAACGTGTAAAGTTTTAATAATATACCTAATGTAATATAATAGATTGATAAAGTTTAAAAAATAGTCTTTAAAAGAATGATGTTTGATATATGTAAATATAACCTGAGGTTACACTTCAAATGGTATCCCAAAAAAGTGTGAGTTCATTCTGGGTTACAGGTCCTAGTATTGTTATTTTCTAACATTGCAGCTAAGCGCCTCTAGTTACTTAGTTTTGTTAGTGGGAGGACTTCTGGGAGCCGGAGGGTCCAGGTTCTTGTGTCCAATGTGTAAGATTACTACAGATGACACAAGTAATTTTAAGCCTATGGAGGGTTTATTTCAGCAAAGTGAAAGCAAAGGTACATTTCTCAAGGCGATGAGAAGCAAGTTAGACTCCAATGAACACTGACCCCTGCCACACTTAAGGCACACACATTTATGAGGTGGCTCTTCTGTTTTTCTTCCTTTCTCCACCTAGTGGGTGTTTTAGGGCCAAGATTTCCAGGAAAATGGTTTGCTTTTCCAGGAATAGGTTTTTCCTCAACTGTGCATGCTCACTACCCATAATTCACTCTGTTGTGATGAGCTTAATGTATGGGTCCATATACAGTTTTATGTCAAGCCTGTTATAAGGAAGAAAAGGTTATTCTAGGTTGACCATATCAGTCAGTGCACTTGTGTAGCTAACTGATCGAAGTCAGGATGCTTCCTTTCTGAGCCTTTGTCCTAACTGTAGGACAAACCAACTTAGTTGGTTATTGCCAACCTTGTGGTTTGTTTTCTGCTTCTTCTAGCTCTTTTATCCTATCCTTTTATCCTATCCCTCCCTAACTGAGCCTACCTAGTGGTTTCTTTTTGATATTTTAAAAATATAAATTACTTAGTAGGTTGAAATCTTGTTGGTTTTAGATTAGACTAAAGGAGAGTCAAGAGAAATTTAAATGGATGTCATCTACGTTATTATTTTGCTTTATTTTTCTTTTTTTGTAGGTCTTGGTGATTTCTTCTGCCTAGGCATAGACCAAACTATGAAATTTTCTGCAAACATTTTATCCCTATTTTTTTTTTTCCTTTCTGCATTGTTCTCTGGCCTTTGTTTACATGTAGTCGACAAAGTCCTGAATAGACTGCTGCTTCTTTGTTGACCATACATATTATACTGATTCCTTTGTCATAGCTGTTCAGATATAGCCTGGCTTTTCCACCTTCTTTTGTTTTATTTTCTTTTTTGATGCTGTCCAAATTCAAATGATGTAATGTTACTTTCAAGTGACATTAAGATTTATATAATTTGAAATATTGTCCACTAGTTTCTTTCCTCTTGTACTCAGAATGTTTTTTTTTTCTTTTTACTTAATTAGCAAATTATTTATTAAACACATTTCAAAACAGAATCATTTGAGGCAGTTGAAACATGAGAACTGCAGGAACTTGAGAGGGAGAGATTTTAGCTGATAACAGAAAGAATGAGCAAGATATAAAAAGACCCAGCAGAGATGCCAGAGAATGACCCTCTAGTGGGAACTGTAATGAAGACATCAAAGTGCTGTGTAGAGGAAAAAGCTTCTGTTATGGTTTGATGTGTAGCTACCATTCAAATCCTGGGATATTTGGTATTGTGAATTTTATGTTCATTATAAAATGAAAATATAATTTTCTCCTTAGATTATTATATTAGTTTCCTAAGGCCAGTACAACAAATTAGCACAAACCTGGTGACTTAAAACAAGAGTAATGTAATCTTTATCAGTTCTGGAGGTGGGAATTCCATAATTAATTTCACATGAACAGAAATGTGTGTTTATAGGACATGCTACTTCCAATGGCTTTAGGAGTAAACCATTCTTTGCCTCTTCTAGCTTCTGATGGATGCCATCATGTCTTGGCTTGTGGTCACATCACTGAGTCTCTCCCTCTGTGGGTACAATCTTCTTTCCTCTCTGTATCAAATCTCATTCTGTCTCTTTCTTATAAGTAGACTATTAAGATAGCATTTAGGATCCACGTGTATAATCCAGAATAAGATCTAATCTCAGTGTCTTTGAGTTAATGGCGATTGAAAAGGATTTGACAGGTAAGGTCACATTTACAGGCTTCAGAAACAAGAATCCATGTCTTTGGGACCACTTTTCAGCCAACTACAGATATTATAAAAATTTAAAAAAATACTGAGAAAGGGCAATTTGAGACATAAAGAAATGTAATTTATTTCTATACCTTAAATTGATATCTGACTCTGACAGATTTTTTTTTGACAGTTTTATCTTCTGTTGCTTATTTTCTTGATTGCTTGTTCTTAGTCTTATTGAGGTCAATAATAAATTTAGGTTATGTAAATCAGTTACATACAGATTTAAAATATTCTCAGTTAAAGTCTCAGACTTACGTTTCATGTCTTCATGACTCTGGTTGGGTTATTAAGTCCCAGGAGGTATATCTGTCTAACTCCTATCAAACTCTTCATGTTCAAGAAACTCTTGTTCACTTCACATTTACTGCCTATAACAGAGTCCCTCAAGATTATGATTTTGTCTTAGCTCTTCCACACTCCTTCTGAGGGACTTATAGGTCTAAAATGTTGCTTTTTCATAATGGGATGCTGTAGACCCATCTTTCTCTATGTGGCATTCAGCTCTTGTTTTACCACCATGCAGGGCTTGTACTTGGGACTAGAATTCTCCTCAAGCATTGTCTCACCATTGACTCTTCACCCCGAAGGCATTCTAATTCTGGAAGCAGGGAGAATATAGGGCTATTTGTGACTTATACCAGCCATTTCCTTATCTTGTGCCCCCTCAGTCTCTATTCCACCCTTTCTTTCACTAACTCTTTGACTCCAGAATCTGTCCCAGAGAAAGAAGGCATTATCTCTATATGAGGTTACAGAGGATTAATTAGACATGGCCCTCCCTAACCGATTATTTTTGTCAGAGGTTGATAAAGTCTCCTTTGACTCTCATAAACAAAATTCATTTCTGTCACATTTTTCTTTTTATAGTTATTTTGAGGGCAGAACATAGACTTTCTCATTAGTGGTAGAGAGAGATAATGGGTACAGAGACACGCAGGTTGATCAAACAAATATCTTGCTTGATACCTTGCAATTTTCTCCTACAGTAGTTGAAATGAATATAGATATAGCATTTTTAACATAATATGTTTAATTATGTGAACCTGTTATATGATCTTAAAAGTACCAACTGAGTTTGTGTGAGAAGTAGACAAAGTCAGAGTAGAAAGATTTATAAGAATACAAATTCCCACTTGTTATCTCAGTGACCATTGGAACTGCCCCAACTCACTTATCTTAGGGCTTCTAAATTCGTTAATTTTAACACGATTCTATCAGATGCTTAAGCCAGGAAACTTGGTCTATTTTCCTAACTACTTTCTCTCTCACTTCACATCCAAATTGCCAGCAAATCCTATTGACTCAGCCTTCAAAATATATCAAGATTCTGCCTGCTTCTTACATGCCCACTGCTCCCACTCTGATCCAAGCTGCATCTTTGCTCCTCTTACTAATTGCAAGAGTCAACTCAATGATCTTCCTGCTTCCAACCGTAAGCCTTTTAAAACAAGTTCTCTTCTTAGTAGCCAGTGTGTTAAAAACATAAATCAGTTCCTGTTATTTCTTGTTTCAAAATGGCTTCTTCACTAATTCATCAGAAAGCCAGTCCTCACTATGAACTGCAGAACTCTATCTAGTCCTCCCAACTCATCACCATTACTTCTCTAAACCCTTCTCCTGATGTTCTCCCCTTTACTCACACAACTTCCATCATATTAACCTTGCTAAACTTTAAATCAGCCTTGCTCTTGCCTGATGGGCTTTGCTCTTATGCTTTCAATGCCTGCTGGTTCATGCCCTCTTCTCCTCTGGGTCTTTGTTCAAACATCATCTTCTTCACAAGGGTGTCCCTGGCAAGCTGTTGAAAATAGGTTCCATTCCGCTATGGCTTCTCTCTCCCTCCCTCTTCTTGCTCTGTATTTTTCTGTAGTGTTTATTGCCACCTTTTAAGATTTACATTTTATTTGTTATCTGTATCTTTCCATTAGAATAAAAACCTTATGAGGCAGCAATTTTTGACTGTCTAATTCACTACAGAGTTCCAAGCCCCAAGATGATTGTCTGACGTATAGTATGGCCTTAACAAATATTTTTCAAATAGATGTGTAAATAAGTTATAACTGCTGGACTGCATGGAATTAACTCATAACAAGTAGAAAATAGGCAAACTCTGAGCAGGGGGTTACATTGATACAAATGTTTTATGAGCTTTGCTATGATATCCATGTCCAGGTTGGATTGGAAGAAGGAGAAATTTGAGGTTTGGAAATGATTGAAAAAAGATGCAAGTCTAAAATGGAATGTGAAAATGGGAATGGGGATATGGGATTTGTTGGTTGTTTGAAACACCTTGTGAGGAGGAATCTGTGCTATCTGGGGTAATAAGAATGAAAGTTATTAGAGGGGATGGACAGAGATGTAATTCCATAAAAAATTCAGGGAAAAGTAATTTGAGAGGGGAAAAGGAAGATGATTATTTCCTTTTTTTTCTGCTTTGATTAAATTTACTTAACAAAATTTACCACCTTGTATCTATTCTTAAGTGTATAACTTGCACAACATTCATATAGTTGTGGGTCACCACCACTCTTAGAATGCCTGTATTTTCCCATACTGAAACTACCCATTCTATTCTAGCTCTTCATTGCTTTCTCTCCCCAGACCCTGGTATGGGGGTAAAATGGAAATTCTCTCATTTCTCTGAGGTTCTTCACAGACTGAACGAATGAACAAATTAACATTAGGCACAATTAGTAAGAGAAAAACCTAAATTTAATAACATGGAGAATTTCCATAGCAGTAAATTCTGAGGTACCTGGGACAGTCCCATGATTTGTATTTTGAGCTGAGTCATGAAAACAGGACTTGGGGTATGGGAGAGAGACAATAGGTCACCATGTGGCAAGAAGGAATGACTCTGAAATTAAAGATAATAACTTCCCTTTCTCAACTCTTCTAGTGAATAGAGACAACAGACCATTTCTAGATTAGAAGGGTGGAGGCCCAGAGAGTGGCAAAGGACTTCTTTGATTAAGTAACGGGTGACAGGGTTAGAAGAACTCTTTTGCTTATGGGGTTGTCCTTGAGTTCTTTGTGTGAGAGTGGGGCAGGTGCAAGAGACCAACTTGAGACACTTGGAATATTCTGTTTCTCCCCTTTACTGGCAACCACTGTTCTACTTTCTATGAATTTGTCTGTTCTGAGAATTTCATGTTTAAAAAACAAAACTTATTTGAATAAACCTGAAGATCTAATTGGCTTTATAAAAGACTCAGGAGTCTGGCAGCACCCCATCTAGGTGTAAGGGTAATCTGAGTTTTATAAAATAGACTTTGTAATCAGAAAGAGGGTGATACAAGGTTATTAGCAAAAGAAAAAGATTATTTCAAGCTAGACCACCTTCCTTTAGGGGAAGGAGAAGTGGAAGGGGTGTCTTTGCAGATTACCCCACTCTAACCTTACAGGAAATTCCAGATTGATAGTTTAAAATTCTGCTTTTGGGAGAAGATGAAATTGCAATTAGTTTAGTATTAAGCCTTTATGGGGTTTGGTGTAAATAACTCTATGCAGAGCCTCTTTTAAAAAAACAACAACAATGAAATCATGTAAGAGCTGTTCTTCTGTGTCTGTCTTGCTTTACGTAGTATAATATCTTTAACACCTTAAAATGATATTCTGCAATGTGTCAGAATTATATCCCTTTTTTCAGCATTCCATTCTATGTATATACTCATTTACCCATTTGTTGGTGGACATTAAGCTGTTTCTATCTTTTGATTGTTGTAAATGATGCTACTGCAGACATTAGTGTACAAATGTCTGTTTCATCTCTACTTTCACTTCTTTTGGTTTACATACTTAGAAGTGGAATTGCTAGAATTGTTTAATATATTGAGGACCTGTTATACTTACTGACCTTGATTTGAGAAAAACTGTTTTTGAGATGGTGGATAGTCTAGCAATTGGACTGACGTGTGAATAAAAGCAACTATAGTTGGAGATTTTGCTTCTAGGAACTTGACAGGCATGATGGCTGAAGAGAGAAGACTAAATTAGTTTCAAGAAAGGGAAAGAAAAGAGTTAAGCCAAGGACTCCATCTTAGGAAGGAGAAGAAACTATGGACGTAGTCGATGAGGCAGGAGCAATGGGAGTTAGGACCTGAACCCGAGTGTTGATACACACTTAGCTAAAAGTCATCCATATTCATTGAGCACTTTTATAAAACCTCCTTTTAAATGACTAAATTTCTATTTTAGTATGACATTGCTTTCAAGGGTTCTGATGTTGTAGGTCACAGATCATTAGTGAGTGCTGAATTTCTAAGATACGGATACTTTTCATAAAGGTCCTGAAGAACCTAAAAAGAGTATGAATTCTATAATCCTTATTTGACTCCCCTCCATTTCCTTTTTACATTAGTAATTTCATGCTTATTTTCTTTAAACTTTTATTGAAATTTATGCCTTAAGAAAAGTGAAGAAATTATCTCCTAAAAGGACAACTTGATGACTTCTCACCTGTGGAATATCGTTTTGGGGTCAAAGAAAAGTTCCCCCACTTCTCTAAGGTTCTTCACAGACTAGACAAATGAACAAATTAGCATTAGGTATAATTAGTAAAAAAAAAAAAGACCCAAATTTATAATGTGCTTATGGATGTGCTTAGGGATAATGTGCTTATTCACATGGCAGTAAATTCTGAGGTAGCTGGGGCAAATCATTGATTTGTATTTTGTGCAGTATGGAAAGGGGACCCAGGGTGTGGGGGAGAGAGAAGAGGGTCAGTAGATGGCAAGGAGGAATGACTCATCTTTACTTTGAAAATAAGGATAAATAACTTCCTTTTCTACATTCTTCTAGGGAATAGGAGCAAAAGATCACTCTGGATTTAAGGGAAGGGTAGAGGCCCAGGGAGTGGCAGATGACATCTTTGATTAAGAGAAGAGAAAGAAGTTTAGGAAAGAGGTAGAAACCTGTCCTCCAAAGGTGCCATTTTTTTCAGCTCAGAATCATCTTCATTCCAGAGCAGAATCTCTGCTGAGTCTAGGGGTAATCTGTTTTGAACCCTTTCATACCTTGGTATCCACCACCTAGATCATAAAACAATGTCTCCCATACCCCAGAGTTTCCCACCACACCCCTGTTTTTTCACCTATTATCCCCATTATCCTGATTTCTAACATCATACATTTATTTTGCCTGTTTCAAGCCATACGTAAATGCAATCACTCTGTGTCTCACTTCTTTCCTTTAGTCTTATGTTTGTGTCATTCATCCATACAATTTGTGTTTTTTCTAGTATATATTTCCTTTTGCTTATGCTGTTACATGATTTGTTTATTCATTCTTATGTTGATAGATTTGGGTAGTTTTCAGTTTGGGCCTATCATGAATAGACCTCTATTGTAAGGGTCAAAGGAAAAGTTTCCCCACTTCTCTGAAGTTCTTCACAGGCTGGGCAAATGAACAGATTAATATTAGACATGATTAGTAAGAGAAAAGCCCAGATTTAATAACACATTTGTGGAGATTTTACATGGTGATAAATTCTGAGGTAACTGATGCAGACCAATGATTTATATCCTGTGCTGAGGCATGGAAAGGGTATCAATGGTCTCAGTGGGAGAGGTGGGGGTCTCCACATGACAAGGAGGAATGACTCATTCCTACTTTTACTCTAAAGGTATTGATAAATAACGCCCCTTTCTACATTTGTCTAGAGAATATGTACAAAAAAAATTTCTTAAGAAGGCTGAAGGCCCAGAGAATGGCAGATGGCATCTTTAATTAAGGGAAGGGCTGTAGGCTTAGAAGAATAGGAGCTTCTCTTTTGCCTCTGGGGCTGTCCTTTATTGTCCTTGTTCTTCATGTCAGAGTGGAGCATTTACAGGAGGACAATTCTGAGAAACTTGGGGTGCATGTTTTAGTCCTACCTCTGTGAAATTACAGTTTCTCATTAAAAATTTTGCATGTTATGTTCATCTCTTTGAGGTTGTCTTTGCTTATTTCATTTAAGTAACTTTCTTAATAAGAACCTTCCCACCCTACCAAATTTTCTTCATTCTTAATACAAAATAAAATTGCTGAATATTAGTTTTAAAGGTGTAAAGAAATTAAGCTTTCTCAAGAATTATATATACTTGTATTAAAATTTCCCTAGTAGAGTTTCATTTAATTTTCTCCAGATCATGTATTTGAGATGAGTATAGAACCTGTCAAAATTTTTTATCTCTCAGTGGGGTGAATTGTTCTACCTTGAAGCAAATATTTAAATTTTGGCACCATGATGAGTTAGAGAAAAAGAATAGTTTCCATATTTTTATTATAGAGTTATTATTAAACTTCTACTATAATTTGCATAGCAATAAAAGGAGATGGAGAATTAGCAAAAAGTACATTGTGATATTTTATATTAATTTTCTCTTCAGGTTATAGTCTGAATTGGTAGACAAATCAACATTGCTAATTCAAAATTGGTGAAAATTGCTCAATCTATTAGAGTTTAGTTGAAAACTACTATGTTAAATAAAGATATATACAGATTAAATTTTATATGTTTTATGAATATATATTTCCATATATATTTGTCTGTCTTTCTGTCAGTCTCTTTTCATTCATGTCATCTATCTATCCATCCATCCATCCATCCATCCATCCATTGACAGATTCATTAAAATATTCTTTACAGAAAGAACAATAGAAGACCATGAGCTGGTGATTGAAGTGCTATCTAACTGGGGGATGGAAGAAGAAAATAAGCTATACTTTAGAAAAAATTATGCCAAATATGAATTCTTTAAAAACCCAATGGTAAGTGAAATATACATTAATAGTTATAGAAAATAAATAGGTTGGTTAAATGTGTTTTATCTGATGCAAATTAAAGAATCACCATCAGTAAAATACAATTCTTTGTTTGGTAAATTATAAGAATTATGATCCTTTAAAATTATAATCACATTTCCAACTCTGACAGTGATTAATCAGCATCATATACAGGTGAAATATTTTTTTGACCATACTGGCAAAAGTCTAAATTGAAATGGATTAGATAAAATAAAGTACTGAAAAACCTAGTTTGGGGGAATTGATGCTGCTTTTTCTTACTTTTTAGAAAGAAAACTATATATTTGATTTGAGAGGTCAGTTATTTATTATATATGCTCAAGCAGGTTCCAAATATTATTGTTTAATTGTTTTTACAGAATTTAAAAAATGTAAATAAGAAAATTTGTAAAGTGAAATTTTATGATTATTGGGAGTGTTGTAACTTAGAAATTTAAGATTGACGCGAGTCTCACTGTTCTGAATTATTTTGTTTTTAGGACAATAGTTACTAAGCTAAGTAGAAATAAGTGAAGATAAGTATATTATCTAGTAAATACTGCTTTCATTATAGTTCTCTTTAAAAGAAAATAAATGTATGTCACATTCTAATGAAGACTAGGTATCTGGAGAAGTCAGAATAGCCTCTAAGCTCATTATTTTAAATTGTTTTTGACTCAGCAGCTATAGTATATTTTTATACTAAATTTTGGATAATTGGATTGAAATGAACTTCTATGAAAAATATTCAATACGCACCATAAAAAAATATTTTCAAACCTTGAAAGACCTCTTAAATTCTCTTTTAGTTGACCCTATTAATAGAAACATAATGAAATGATCTTTAACAAAGAAAGAAAGGTCCTAATAAAAATTAGATAGAATTTGAAAGGAAAATTTTTTTTTGTGAATCTTTATCAAAAGCAAGAATTTTAGATCATATTTAAATATATTAGGTTTTAGTTTGTTGGTTTAAAAAAAATAAGGATGTGCATTTATTTTTATAGATCTAGAATAGAGATTCCAACTGAGGAGGCAGTCTGTCAATGTTTAGAGACATTTTTGGTTGTCCTAACTGGGGATTGGGAAGGATTGCTAGTGGGTAGAGACCAGGAATACTGCTAATCAACTCTGTATGCATGGGTCAGCACCCCACCACTCAGTGTTTTTAGGCCAAATGTTAATAGACTTAATATTAAAAAGCCCTGTCCGAGAGGATGTACGGTAGAATGTATTTTTTCAAAATTGATCATTAAAATTACCTGGGGGAGTGCGTGTTATAAACACAAGATCCAAGACCTACCCAGATCTACTGAATCAGACACTCTGGGAATGAAGCTGGGCGTTCCAATTTTAAACACTGGTTCTGGTTAAATTTAACCAAGTTTGGAAAAACAGTAGATGGAAAGACCATGTGTAGGTGTTTGACCCCAATTTAAGTCTTGACTCCTTTACAGTATGTGTGGTGGTGACCTTGGGCATACCGTTTAATTCTATGAGCCTTGACTTTAAAAATATGGAGTTGATACTCTTTCAGCACCTGCTAAGGTGGTTGCAGGACCTCAGAGAAGAGATATAGAATCAAGCACGCTGTCAATTTGAAGGCATTGTTTAGTAGCTGGAGATAGGTGGATCTCTCTGCATCAGCTCATCTGAGGGTGTTTGCTAATCTTTAGGCCCTACTCCATAGTCTCATTAAGACACCTCAGGGTAGAATCCCAGGCCTGACATTTTTAAAAGCACTTGGATGAATTTTTGACACACTGATTTAAAAACTTTTGATTTAGGTTACTCTATTGGTCATAATTGAATCTTTTCTAGCATAGGTTTTGGGAATATAACCTCTATCTTTTTGTTAGTATTTTTTTCCAGAGCATATGGTGTCTTTTGCAACTGAAACCAATGGTGAAATATCCCCCACACAGATTTTGCAGGTAAAACATATTTTCATTAAAATGTATAAATAATAATACAAAGGAAAGCTTTAAACTCCTTATTTATACATGTCCAGATTTTGAAATATTATGCTTTCAATGATGAATATTGTTGGAGTAAGACTGAAAAAAAGAAAGAAAAGAAAAGAATCCTGGATGAAGAATTCCTTAAATTAATAAAGTCTTCTAACAATATTCTTCTTCCAAGTTTTGACCAATTATCAAAAAATGTTAAGCATTTAAAAAAGGTGTATCATGAAAGGGAAATTGTAGAGGTTTGCTCTATGATGTGTTTAAAGTTTTAAAGTTTATGTTAGTCTTTTTGACAAATCAAGATTCACGGTAAATTGTAGACATTTTGCTAACAGGTATTTAGTGTACCTTTATAGTAAATGATCTCAATCATATTTATAATAAAACATTTATCAGTTAAATGAAAGGAAAAATATATATATTAACATTTGTAGTAACTAGGAGGGGAATATTTTAGAATTGTGAAATACTCTTAGTTGGATTAAGAATACTAGTTACTTAATTTAAAATATTCTTAATTTTGAAACTGTTGAGCTCATTTCTTTCCAAACTGGCAGTGACTTCAGGGGATCTTTTTCTAAGACATTTTTGGTACAATTTTAAAAAATTATTTCAGTTATTTCAGTTATTATACTTTATTTTTGATAGATCAGTAGATTTCACATCAGAAGGTCTACAGTTGTTAGCACATTAATACTAACCAATAACATTATAATCGTTACCATCTAAGTTAAGCTCTGGGTATCCCCAAACCCACTCATTTTTCTTTGACTTTTAATGAAGAAAATGTTTAATATTTCCAATATAAATAGGACTTTAAATATGTTGTGTAAGTATATCCATAACATTTGTTTTCTCTGAATTTTTTAAAATAACTTACATTTTATTTTTGTGCTTCAGAGTACTTTAGAAATATGATTAGCCTCAATAGAATTCTCAAATTAGTCTCAAGTAGATTCTCAAATTACATGTTTCTGGGTTTTCAGAGAGACACCCCATCAGAATATAGGGTGAATGACAGCATTAGCAATGCTTGGGATCCCCCTCAAGGTTTCTCCCTGGATTATGACAGGGTGGTGGGTTATAATATGTCTTCTACTTCCTTTCCCATATTCTCCTATGTTAGAATATTGCTTTAATGTTAAATTATAAACACAAGAAAAAATCTTATCTTTGGGATCATATAGTCCTGCATGTGCCCCTGACCTCTTCTTTCCACTGAGGCAATGTTTCCACTTTTTAAAACGTTTCTTCTTTTTCTAGTGTGACCTCTATGATTCCCTTTTTAAAATTTAATTGGTTTGGTTTAATAACTTGGAAAGCACTCAAATTAAAAAACCTACTTGCCTGTTTTGCATGTCAATTAATTAATATCTGTGGCTCATTAAATTAAAAAAATATTTAGTAATTTACTTTAAAAATGCAAATATCTACTATCAGCATTTCCCTCAGTAGCCTTTTAAATTGTTACATTATTTTAGCCAATAATGTCTCTTTCAGTTTTTCCATTTTGGATTTGTTTATTCATAGGGATTTTTCTATTTTCTTCTTTTAGTGACACACTCACGTATTTCCACTGTCTTATTAAAGATGCTGAGCACAGCCACTCACGGCTATTCCTTTTCATTCTCTTTTTCCACTGTCTCAGTTCATCATTACTGTATAGCAAACTGTTCCAGAACTTCATGTCTTAGGAACCCCCTCATATTTTGCCAACAATGTTGTGAGTCAGGAATTCCAGAAGGGTTTACCTGGGTGGGTTATCTCAGAGGCACATTGACTGACAGAGGAGTTGAGGATTCTTTTTGATGGCATTTCATTAGGTGAGCCTGGTACTCCTTGGCCTCTTTGTCTCTCCAGTGTCTCATCCTCCAGGGATTTTCCACTTATATTGGACTTCTTTCCCCATAGCAGTTTCAGGATAGTCACATTTCTAATGTGAAAGTTGACTTCTAAGACTGACATAGTGGAACCTATCAACCTAGCTAAGGACTAAAGTTATTAACTGGTAGACTGTTAGCTCTGCCAATATATTCTGTTGGTCAAAGCAGTCACAAACCTTGACCAGATTCGAAGGAGTGGAAAAATCGACTCACCTTTTGGTTCAGTGATAAGATCACTTTGTCGAAAAGCATACGGGATGAAAGATACTGTTACAGTTCTCTTTGGAAAACCAACCTTGCCATGCCCACCATGACTGAGAACCAGAGAACAAAGAAGTGATTGTTTACCCTCATCAAGGAATTGAACTTGGCTCAACTGAATAATTGAGTAATTGAAGTCAGGTTTGTATTCTTACTTGTAAGATAATGAAATTGAAGTTGATAGGACAACATGTAATCTTAGGAAGAATAAAGAAAAGATGCTGTTAGCTTCATAGTGTAAGCTCATTTTTTCAATAGATATTCAAATAGCTTATCATTTTGGCAGCTGGCAAAGGACTTGGCAATGTACAGTGCACATTTTGTGAACATTTTCATTTGGAACTTGTCTCAGATTTTTGTAAGACACTTATTTTTCTGTTGTCTGTACATTGTCATTTCTCTAGTGGCCTTTAAGTAAAATCAACACTATTTGGTTTTAGGTTTATATTTGAAATCTTAATAGTATATATCTATAATATCACTGATTCAAAACAGTATGAGAGTATCACATTTGTCTTCCAGATGTTTCTAAGTTCAAGCACATATCCTGAAATCCATGGCTTCTTACATGCAAAAGAACAGGGAAAGAAGTCCTGGAGAAAGATTTACTTCCTTCTAAGAAGATCTGGTTTATATTTTTCTACTAAAGGGACATCAAAGGTAAATTGGAATATCCATGATATGTTAGTAAGTGATATAAGTTGTGTTAAATTTAAATGAATTTTAAATAAATTTTACTTTATTATTTGATGTCAAGATTTACTAATATTTTCAAATTTTTGATATTTTTCATTTTGTTGAAGATTGCATCCTAAAATTATATAGGTTTAAGGTAGGCATAATTGTAAATCCAAACATTTACCATAATCTGTTTAAAAATTATTCAGCTTTATATTTTGCTAATTTAATGTACATCCTTTCATGGAATCTGGATGCTCATAATTCAATACCCGTACCTTGCTCATTTCATCTCCACTCTGAATTCACTTCTTTCTTTTTATCCTAGAATGTAGATTTTGAGGCCCAACTTTGTTTATATCTTTCCTTTTTACTGTAGGTCATACTACTGATCTTGCCCACTTTTGAAATTCTGTTGATGTTGATACAGTCAGTGACATTCATCTAAAACCACAATTGCTGTCTCATTCCCTTGTGTATGTTCATTTCATCTCCTTACCTAGACTGTAAATGACTAGAGGAAATTATCTTGTTATGATCAGGAATGAATATATATATATATGTTTATTTGTGTGCCTGTGTGTGCTTGTGTGTGTGTATATATGTACATATATAAAAAGATATATATACATACACAAACATGTGCCCATATAAAATTATGGTCAAATGCATGTAAATGTTCATACACACATACACAATCACTTATACATGTAATTCCCACAGTGCTCAGCACTGTCTCGTCTGTGTTTCTGTATAGCCTAGTAGATGTCGGTCATGCCATATAGACTGTATTTTATGTGTTGATACTTTATGCAGTGTGCAGAAGTCTTTAAGTTAAGCTACACTTGAGAGTTTACATGAGAGGTTATTTTAATTCTATTCTCATGTAATTCTGTATTTTCTGTTATTAGTGACAACATTACTACTTCTTCATGGGTAATCTGTCATTTTTCTCCGGTGGTTTTTCAAATAATGTAATCATTAGCATTCAGTTATTTCCTTGCCATATTTCTAGGTACATTCAAATATTTTCAGTTAAATCATGCTTGATTTATAACATACACGTTTAATCTGCACATCCATATTTTTCCTTTCTGCTGTAAATGGACACCCATTATTTAGTTCTCATTTTCATTTTTTAATCCTTTAAATTGTCAGTAGGATTTTCTGTCTTGGTTAGTCACAGCTCCAGGTGTCCTCCTTTTACTCATGACTATCTAATTCCTTTCTTTGCCTTTATCTTCACGTGGTCCTCTCCTCTTGCTTTTTTGTATGTCTCTTGTAAGGATATTTGTCACTATATTTAAGGGTCCTCTAGAATAATCTGCTATGATTTTATAGCTAAATTTTAATTTGACTAGCCTACAAAGCCCCTTTTTTGAAAAAAGACCACATTCACTGTGTCTTGGGTTTAGGTCATGAGCATCTCTTTTTGGAGACTCATTCCACTCACCACATGAAGCCATTGAAAAATCTTGAACAGAAAGTAAAATGACCAAGTTGTAAAAAGAGTAGTATGCTCATAGGGAACTTTAAAAAAATCAAGTTGGGATGGTGAGGGCAAGCAAAGGAATCAGAGAGTGGAGGGAGAGAGATATTGATTGATTGATTAATTGATTTATTGGAGGCACAGATGCTAAATAGGTGATAATATCAGTAAGGCAGGATGTAGGTGATGAAATTTAACCTAGTATGAGTAGAAAGGGAAAAGGATGGATACAAGATTAAATGGCAAATGGTCAGGTTTTATTGACTGATTGATATGAAAGATGAGGAAACTTTATTCACCCAATCTATAGACTATTCAAGATTTTACAATTACCATTAAATTTTCTTGACACTGATAAATTACAGCTTTATTATTTTCTGAGGAAAGCCTCTCACTTGAAAGGTAAAGATCAAAATAAGTAACAATCTAAGAAGTTGAAGGTGATAGCAGAAAATTATAATCGATATTCTCAGAAATACGAAGTAAGAGAAGATCCTGAATCTGCATCAGAAAAGCAATAGCTACCAAAAGGAAAGTTGAGGACCCAGGAGAAACTCTTGAAAAATGAAAACTTTATAGGGCAAATGAAAAAAAATTATTAGAAGAACTAAAGGATAAAGTTCAGGAAAATCTATTGTAAAGTAGAATAATTTTTTTTAATTTGTGGAAAATGAGAGAGATCAAAAAATAAAGGAATCTATCATTGAGAAAGTTTCTCAAAATTGAAGATTATGTTTCCTGATTTTTTTGAAGTTTCTGTCATACTTTTTAATTCATAATTTTATCTAATTTTTATTGAAGAAATGTTATAACACAAGTTTTAGATATGCATCATTATATGTCAACATTGGTATAATACTACAGTAAGTTCACTGCTAAAAATTCAATTCTATTCTTTATCATGTAAATTGATCCCTTTTACTCTAATTGCCCAATTCCCTTTCCCTTTCCCGTTGGTAACCACTAATTTAGTCTTACAGTCTCCTTTTATTTAGCTCACTCGTTTTGTTTCTCTATATATCACATGTGAGTAGAATCATACAATGTTTGTTTTTCTCTCTCTGACTTACTTCACTAAGCATAAAGCCCTTAGGTTCATCCATGTTATTGCAAATTGTAGGATTTCATCTTTTTTTTTGCTTCATAGTATTCCATTTGGTACACACATACACACACACACACACACACGTGCACACATGATACCTTTATCAGTTGACTGCTAATTAGTCTTATGTTATTTTCAATTCTTAGCTATTATAAATATTGCTGCAGTGAACATGGGGGTACATCTATTTCTCCCAATTAGTGTTTTGAGTTTTGGGGGGAAATACTCAGAAGGATAGCTAGATCGTATGTAATTTCTGTTTTTAACTTTTTGAGGAATCCCCATACTGCTTCATATAATGACTACACCAATTCACATTTCCATCAGCAGTATATTAGGGTTCCTAGTACACTAAAAACATCACATCCTAGCCAGACTTGTTGAGTTTTATGAGTCCTTTATATGTTTTATAAATTAACCCATTGTTGAATATATGATATACAAAAATCTTACTCCATTTTGAAGGGAGCCTTTTCATTTTGATGAGTTTCTTTCACTATACTGAAGCTTCCATTTGTCTTTTTTATATTTTAATATGGAAAAATTTTGACTTACACAACAATAGAAAGAATTATATAATGACTCCTCATCTTCTGTTCTACTTTTAAACATAGATGTTGTTTAGTCTCCTGTAGCCCTCTCTACAACCCTATGAGATAATGCAATCATTATTCTTGTTTTACAGATGAGGAAGCCAAGGGTAAAGGAAAATAATTGACTTATCAGGTCATTCAACTAGCAAATGACAGAGTCCCAAATCACTGAACTTCCATATTCATTTATTGATTATTATTCCATCCATCCACTTGTTCAGAAGAATTATCCCTAAAAAGATACCTTGAGTCGAAATAATGATGAGAAAATTTTAATAAAAATGAAAGTTATTTTAAATAAAATAAATTTTAATAAGAATGTATTTTAATAGAGCAAATGAAAATGAAACATCTTAATAAATGTTTTAAATAAATTTTAATAAAAACATTTAAATGAAATTATTTAATAAAATACATATAAAATCTATTTTTAATTGAGGTAACATTGATTTACAAAATAATAAAAATATAATTGTGTAATTCATCATCTTCAAATATATGATGTATCGCACTCACCATCAGATTTCTAATAGTTTCTACCACTGCCCATTGGACTCTGACTGCCATTTGCTGCAACCTCCACCTTCCTCCCACTCTGGTAACCTCGATTCTGTTGTTACTATCTAAGGGTTAGCTTTTGTTTTGTCTGGGTCTTTGCTTTCTTTTTTTTTTTTAAATATATATTCTACCTATGAGTGTGATCATCCAGTATTTGTCTTTCTCCTTCTGGCTTATTTCACTTAGCATAATCTCCTCTAGTTCCCTCTATGTTGTCACAAATGACAGGATTTAATCTTTATTTAGGGCTGTGTAGTATTCCATTTTGTAAATATACCACATTTTATGCATTTATCTGCCAATGAGCACTTACATTTGCAGTTCTTGACTAACGTAAATAAAGCTGCAGCAAACATGGAGATACATATAGCTCTTGGAAATAGTTTTTTTGTGAGGTTTTTATTTTTTTAGTAAATTACTACAAGTGTGATAATGGGATCATTTGGAATTTCCATCTGAATTTTTTGAGGAATGTCCATTCTGTTTTCCATAATGGTTGCACCTATTTAAATTCCCATTGATACTGTAAAAAGAATTCCCTTTTCTCTGCACTCTCACTAACACTTGTGTTTAAAATATTAGCCATTCTCACAGGTGTGAGGAGATATCTCATTGTTATTTTGATATGCATTTCTCTAATAACAAGAGATGAGGAGCGTCATTTCATGTGCCTGTTAGTCATCTGTATGTCTTCTTTGGAGATATGTCTTTCCATAGCTTCTATCCATTGTTTGATAGGATTGTTTGTTTTCTTTTTGCTTTACTTGAGTTCCTTATATTCAGATATTATCAACCCCTTGTCAAATGCATGATGTACAAATATCTTTTCCCATTCAGTAGGATATGTTTTCCTTTTGATGAGTTTCTTTTACTATGCAGTAGCTTTTTAGTTTGACGCATTCTATTTATTTTTGTTTTTGCTTCCTTGACATTGGAGTTCAGTCTCCCCAAAGACAGAATAGGAAAAATCAAAAATACTTTTAGAAAAAGAAAATAGAAAATGTGGCATACCCTTATGGAGTAGCAGTTTGGCAAGCTTGCTTCAGCTTGCACTGTCCACCTATATTCCAAGGACTCGGGTTCACATCCCATGACCAAAGGCAACAACCAAGATGAACAACTAAAATAAAGTATGTCTTTCTCCCATCTCTTCCTGCCTGCCTAGTATACTCCTTTTCATTCCTGCCTGCACCTTTCCTAAAAAAAAAAAAAGAAAAAAAAGAAAAAACAAGGAAAGAAGTAGAAAACGTTGTTAAACTTAAGAGTAAAAGAATGGCTAGAAGGTCACTATCTTAGAAAGATAATGATCTCAGTTTTAAATATATTGCATTGAAAATGAAGCATCTAAATAGAAATGCCTGCTACACAGCTGATGAGAGACCAGGTATTTGGTCAGTGTTCATAATCCTAAAATTTGGAACTGAAAGAAGTAATATTGACTCTTTTCTATATATTCTGTTTTTGTGTCATTTCCTCCTTTCCCTCCTTCATAGTTTACCTTGTTGCTCTCTGTTTCTTTGAGGTGTAATTTGTGGAATGCTTCATGAATGGGACTCTGCTACCTTAGCCTTCCATCCACTTAGGGAACATTGTATTCTAGAATCTGTGTTGTTGACTACTAGTGTCTATCATCATATGCATTTAACTAATTTTTCTTGAATATTTAGTGTTGAAAGTTTTTTTATCATAAATTATATTACAATGAATAGTTACTCATTTTCTAGTTAAGTCTTAAGACTTTTCTTGACCATTTTTGTGAGATTGCTTTTTTCCCTAGTTTTTCTGTTGTATAAAATAACCTGTGACTGTTTTTTTTTTTAAACAAGGGCATGCTAGACCATCCTGTTATAACAGGCCAAGGGGCCGGCTAAGGAGACCTGTTCTGTGGGTGTTTTGATGATTGATTATAGAAATTAGCTGAAGGCCAAACAGTGCCTTAGACAAATAGGTTTACTGGGGGAGAAGAGGGCAGGACCCATGCACATGAGGCAGCCAGGCCAAGAAGAGTCCTGACTGTTTCTTTGAGTCGTTGTGTGCTGATCCTTTTTAGCATTTTTCAACCAATCGACAACTTTCACTTTGGTGGTAACTATCTACTGTATTATTGAATCTGTAGCTTGGGGGAAGGGTTAGCTGAAGGTAGCCATTTAGCTCTCCAGTTCCCTGCTCCTGTGATAAAAGCACTTCTAGAGGGAATGGGAAATGGGTGATCAAAATGGAGGTACAAATAATCATGACAATGGGGAAGTTAATAATTTGATGGAAAAAGGAGAATTTTAGCAAAAGACTCCATCACGATGGAAAAGTTAATGGTTTCTAAAGTCATTGGTCTTCTACCAAACCAGGGGCAAATAAAATTTTCCATATGTCAGCAGCCTAGGAGCCCATGCTTTTGGTACTCTGCTGGTCTCATTTTTACTAAATTCAGTAATTACATTTATCTCACTCTTTCCAATGATTAATCAGGGAAAGATACTTTTTTTTTTTTTTAGATTAAGGACACTTTAAAAAGCAGTACTTTACATTATCTTTTTTACACTTTTTTTCTCTCCCAAGTTGTTTATTTTTTTAATAATAAATTTTATAATTTCGTTTCTTTACAAGGCTATATTTGTTTTAGGATCTTGAAATTGCATCTCGGTTATGAGTATTTCACACCTCAAAAAACTTGGTTCTAATGTCCATTATTATTCTCTTTCTTTTCTTAGGTTGGTTGGGTATAATTATATTTTGATTGGTTTCCCTTTTCACTTTTTCCCTGGAGATGTATTTTGAGATTACGTTGAGGTTAGCATAAAGAATTCTGTACATTTTTCCTTATTTTATTTGAAAGCAGAAAAGTCTTACACTCATTCTAACCATCCACATTTTTCTTCTCCTCCCCACTTTTTATATTTACTGTCTTACTGCTTTTAAGTTATAGAATACCCTTTGGTATTTTTTGTAGAGTTGGTGTTATGGTGATGAATTCCCTTTAACTTTTTGCTTATCTGAAAAGCTTTTTACCATTCTTTCAGTTCTGATGACAATCTCTCAGGGTATAGTGTCCTAGGTTGAAAATCCTTTTTTTTTTTTATTCTCCAGCACTTTAAATATATCATGTCATTCCCTTCTGATCTGTAGAATTTCCATTGAGAAATCCGCTGGTAATCATATTGATGTGGGGGCTCTGGAGTCCTGGGGGAGCCAGTAGAAGAAAGAATTCTTGAGTGTCAGAGTGCAGTTTTATAAGTTTATCAGATAAAATGGAGGAGAAAAGAAACAAATTTCTGCCCCCTTTTCTCTGGCCTCTCCTTCTGGGACGCTCCCTACGATATGAATATTGCTCCTTTTTATGTCATCCCAATGGTCGTGAATGCTGTCTTCACTTCTTTACATTCTTTTTTCTCTGTGCTGGTCTGGCTGAAGTGTATTCCCCTGCCCTGCCCTCTAGCTCACTGATTCCATTGGAGGCTTCATCCATCCTACTCTTGAGTCCCTCTGTTGAGTTCTTTAATTCAGCTATCATGTTCTTCATTTCTTTGCTATCTCCTGGGAGATCTCGTTCTTCCCTCCATTCCACCCACTTTTTCGCTTCACCACCCTCCCCCAAGACTGGGAGTCCTGAATCTGTGATGCAGCTCTGAACCCCATTTTCCTTCACCTACCATTGTGGTGATCGCTGCTGCTCTGTCTGCAGGCCCTAGACCAGCCCTTAAATACAATATTTGTTTGGTTTTTTGATTACTAAATTCTTACTTCTTCAACAGCATTCTGCCCATTTTATTTTTACTTTACCTTCCCCCTCTTTTCCCTCTTACCCATACAGTACAAGACTATTCTTGTTTCTACTACTGGTTTTATACTTTTATCCCTGCAGTGGTCTTCCCTTAGCTAGGCAAACAAGTAACACAACTCTCTTTTCTCATGTCACATGTTAGCTCTCCGCAACACAGTGTCTGACCGCTGTCTGCATATCCCTGCATAATATTTTTCTCTCTAACCTGAGCCCAGTGAGCCGGTGTTTCATAATCTATATATGAGAATGATTGTACATTTTCTTAAAAAGAAATTAGCAGTATTAGATAATCCTAAAACTATGATGTTGATATAAATTATGTAGGTTATCTAATGTCTAATATGACATTTCTACCTAGCAAAAAAGACCATTTCCTATCCTCTTCTTTAAGAAGGGCCTTGATTTATTTTACTTTAAAAAATGTAGACTGCATTGGGACTTAGCTAACAACTGCTGTGAGTCTTGGAGATGTGACTCTGTCTTATATATACAGAGAAATGTCCAAGTACCCCTCTCTCCAACATCTCTTTTATATAGACATGCTCATGTTTAGCTTTTGCTAACCATACCTATTCAGTCTGTGGTCTTATAGGGTAATGTGACTTGATGCTTCTACAATAACGGAACAAAAATCAAACAAAAGCAAAAATCATGTCTTACTGCCGTCTGGTGTTTCTCAAGCTGACTTTTTCTCACATCCAAATGACTCAGCTACATCAGCTTCTACATTATCAGTGAACAGGGATGACTTTATTCCAGCTTCACAGAAGTCAGACATTTTTATAGCAAAGTGTCTCTGTTTTTAAAGGCCATGATAAAGGTACCTTTTTCCTTCCTTTTCTGTTCTGGGCGCTAGTTTGGGTCTCTGTTAACAATTTCCTTTCCTGCCTTATTCTCCCATGAAGTTGGGAGCTAGTCATTAATTCAATTAAAATGCCTAAGAACAGTAATACACAGAGAATCTCAGTGACAAAACACTTGTTCCACTGGTCATCAGGGATGGATTTTCCTGCTAATAATGACAGAAATTTCTTTGGTTTCGGATTTGAATGATTTCTCCACTTGCTGAATATTCTGTTTTCAGGGTTTTTTTGTTTGTTTATTTGTTTTTTAGGTTTTTTTTTTTTGTTTAGTGCAGTGCTTCTCAAATTTCAGGTATGAAATGAATCATCAGGGATCTTATTAAAATGCAGATTTTTCCTTCTGTAGGTTTAGGCAGAACCCTGAAAATTTGCATTTATAATTAGCTCCCAGGTGTGGCTGTTATTGCAGGTCTGGGGGCAGGAATTAAGGCCAGCAAAGGCTGTCAGCTAGAGAGAGGAGAGAGAAACACTTCATTTTACTTCTTTATTCATCTTGGTTGTTCTTCCTGGCCCCAGATCTCTAACCAGGGTCCTCGGGATTATGCCCCATGATACTCCCCCAGGGCTTGCCAGTAGCAAGGTTTTAAAAAACACATATTGGCACTTCCTGGTGGTTCAGGCCCTAAGCCAGTGACTGGAGCTTGGACCACCAGCACTGGGGGTGGGGGCACACAGGATGGGAGCCATAATCAAAAATAAATAAATAAATAAATAATTTCCTCCTCTGCTTAAACATTCTTCTTCCTCCTTTCCCTTCCTTTCTTTAAACATAGATACACACACACAATACATTTTTTTTCAGTTTTGATTAGACATTCAACTACAGAATTAAGCACTTCTCCAAGTTATTAACCTAACAGAATAATTCAACCCAGTGATTTCCCATGACCAACTCTAAATCTCATGGATTTCCCAGAGAAGTAGCCATTCATGATTCTACTTTGCCATGAAAGTCAGACACATTCTGCTGGCTGGTAATTTCCCTGAATGCATCTGTACAGGCTTCCTTCTTGTTGAAAAGGAAAATAGTCATCCCTCCTATCTCATTGCTTGCTGTGGTATGTTAAGTAGTACACTGAAGTGAGGTGTGATCATTTCTGAAGCAAGCAGGAATTGTATTTCTCTTTTTTCCTTTTCTGACATCAGTGAAAGCTCAATCTCACCTTCTTTCCCTTTGTTAAACTGCCATTATTTGACAAGGGAAACATTTTTCCAAACATTCCATTCTTTGCAATCTTTTTTCCCTCAGATTCCTTGAAATGGTGGCTAGACAATAATTTTAAAACAGGATATTTTCTTCTTTTTTTTTTAAGACATTATTTGGGATAATTCTTCTCCAGGTACAAATATTCATATAATAGAAATGCAAAAGATTTACTGCAAAAATGTATTCATTTTCACTCTTGCATTTTTTTAAAGGAACCACGGCATTTGCAGTTTTTCAGCGAATTTGGCAATAGTGATATTTATGTGTCACTGGCAGGCAAAAAAAAACACGGAGCACCGACTAGCTATGGATTCTGCTTTAAGGTACAGGCTTAATATTTTGATAAATGAATAAAACAAGCCTCAGCCTTTTAGGTAAGCTTGAGCTTCTTTTAATTTCTTTTAAAAAGAGACAGCTTTCTCATATATAGGAGAATTTTAGTGACTTTTATTTCAACAGGTGTTACCTTCAAGATATGCATTAACGATAAACAATGTGCTGTGGCCTTCTAGCCTAACAAAGCAGGAGGGCCCCGAGACCTGAAAATGCTCTGTGCAGAAGAAGAGCAGAGTAGGACGTGCTGGGTGACCGCGATTAGATTGCTTAAGGTAATCTTGATGCAGGCGTGAATTTCTATTAAATGTTGTGAGTACCATAGAAGTATGAAAATATCTGGATTTTAAAATGCGAAGATGCGTTATGAATCTGTGTGGGTATGTGAGAAAAAAGAAAAATAACCACTACTCTGGGAATATTTTTTTTTATATAAAGGATAAACATTTGCACAGTAGAGTAGAATACCCTAATACATTTGTCTTTTACTTGTGTAGTAAGAATCCTGTTTTTAGAAATGTTCTGATTTTTATTTTTGTAAGAGTATTGCATATATAACTATATAACTCATCAAAACTTCTGTACATGATTCAGTTTGCATTTTGAAAACGTTGCCATTAATCCCATATGAAGTGTGTTTTAAAATGTGCCCACCTGGTTATGTTCAGTGCAGTTGTTTCATGTGACATTTAAGTGCTGCATAAATGGCTTTTTAGTTTAATAAATACAACTCAAATTATAATATAAATTTTATTATAGCTACATTGATAGTGTTTAACTTTATGCTAAGTAGACATTATAGCCTCCATAAACATAATTTGTTTGTGAGCACTTTGAAAGGAGTAAGAATGTTCTCAAGGTAGGTAGGAATAGACACAGAACTGCTTTATTTCAGAATGTATACAAATCATATTTATTTTGAAAACTTGTATGCTAAAAATTTAACAAAATGTTGTCATTATGAAATTAATAATCACTTCCCTTTGAAGAAAGGCAGAATTATCACAATCAGAATTATTTTCAGAATTACTGGTTATCATATCAGATTTGGAAGAAATTTTTGTTTTTTAATACTTTTTAAAATCGAAGTAAAATTCACATTACATGATTAACCACATTAACTTTTTTTTAAATGAAATGAGCAAAGACAAAGGCCTAAGACATAGGCCTACAGAATACCAACATTTTATCGACAAGTCAGGATGGAAAATTTGGCATAGTTAATTATCATGAGCTTTACCTTATAGATGTGGAATGAAAGCTAAAGTAATTAATTAATGTAGCTGATAATAGGGAAGTCAGAAGTCAGACCCAAATTTTTCCACTTTCAAAATCTACCTTCTGAATACTTTATGTTCTCTGATCTACATTGAAGCATTATCAGTACTTTATTCCTTCTAATGGCCAAATAATAGTCCATTGTGTGTGTATATCTATATAGCTATAGATATAAATATATATACACACACCCATATATATATATATATATGTATATATACATACATATGTTAGGTAAATAATTTCTTTACCCATTTGTTCACTGATGGACATTTTGGGTTATCTCTGTCTT
The DNA here is from genome assembly GCA_004363575.1 of Solenodon paradoxus. Taxonomy (NCBI): domain Eukaryota; kingdom Metazoa; phylum Chordata; class Mammalia; order Eulipotyphla; family Solenodontidae; genus Solenodon; species Solenodon paradoxus. Next base: position 214,016 of record RJWH01000075.1, read on the forward strand.
TTGGCTATATTTATTAGTGCTGCTGTGAACATGTATACATCTATTTGAGTGCCAGTTTTGAATTTAGGGGAGTATATAGGAATGTAATTGCTGGTCCTGGTAATTCTATGTTTAACTTCTTGTGGAATTGCCAAAATATTTTTCCAAAGGCAGAATCATTTTTATATTTCCACTAGTAATATTTAAGAATTTTAATTCCTCAATATTTTCACTAACACTTGTTATTTTCCATTTTTAGAAAAATAATCTAGTAGGTGTGAAGTAGCATTGGAAAAATGTTTTTAAAAATGGTTTGAAGGAGTATTTTGCATTAACTGAAATTTACTTCTTTTTACTTTCATGGCTGATAGCCACTACGGTTGGTTGCCTTTTTATAAGACATTTGTTTTTTTTCCTCAAATAATACAGCATTAAAATGACTCCTGATTTTGGTTTCAATAAAGTTTTGAAGTCTTGATTCTTTAAGTAGTTGCTTCTATGTTGCTCTATTTGTCATAAAATGGAGAAACAGAAAAGAAAACTTTAGAGAGTCTTGGAAATCAACCAATCGAAGTAGAAACCAGGTCACTAAGGATGTATACTAAATCACCTAAGGAGCTTTCTGAAATTCCATGTTCCCCATCACCATCCTTTGGGATCCTGATGTAGTGAGTGAGTGAGTTTCAGGTATCTTCTGGGTAAGAACCACTGAGCTCATCCATTCTCATATAAAGAAGCTGGCACTTTTTAGAAGCCCTTACTCCATCACAGTTATAGTAGATAAAATACTTCGAAGTCTTTGGTTTTCTCTCCTCGTCCATCAGAACTCTGGAAATCAGACTAAACTGATAGAGGAGATGCTTTCCAACCTTGTTAGCCCAATCTTCTGCCCTTCTAACTTGGGCTCAGTGTCAGACACCCACCACAGAAACAAATGGTAAGCCCACTTTGTTTGTAGTCATAGTCTTTCAGTGAATCTAACGTGACACTGGTTTTACTTATTCAATTATTTTTGTATAACTAGAATTATGCCAATAAAATTATGATATGAAATTATCATATCACCTTTTATTTTCATCTAAGCAATTATTTTATATTTTTTTTTGCTTGAAGATCTAGATTTTTTTGTCATCAATTTTGTGTGTGTATATATGTACAAACACACATATAAAATATACAAGTGAAATGTATATTTTGAGGTATCTCTGAAACTTCTTCATATTCTAAGTTTGTCTTTTTCTGAACCATTTTCATGCCAGAGTCATGGATACCCATAGTGTCCACAGCCAGTCTGGCTCTGTGCCATCAGAGCTTTGGGGAGGCACTACTTCTCAGAAAAGTGCTCTGCCATAGCCTGTGAGATTGTCTTTCTAGCAACTGTTATCCTTTTTGCAAGGTTTGATGCTGATAGTTTCATTTCCTTCTTTTTTTCTTCAATAAATTTTTTTTGAAGGAACATTGGATCGCCTTTGTGAGCACATTTGGTCACCTGGATAATAATGCAGGATAATTACCTCATTTCAAGGTCACCTGATTAGCAATTTAATTTCATTTGCAGCTTTTATTTCCCCTTTCCAAGTAACCTTAACATTATAGGTTCTGGGATTCGAATGTGGATATCTGGGTGGCGGTGGGGTGGGGGCAGCATTATTGAGGCTACCATTGCATTTCCTATCCATTTCAGTGATGGCAGAGCTTTTCAGATTAGGTTAGAGAGGGAGCTAGGATCAATGAGGACCTTTATCCTGGAGCCAATGAGAAACCACCAAATGTTTGCTAACAGGAAATTGATAAGATCTGTTTTGCATTTTAAAATATCCAGATACATGAAGCCAGGACTTACCAGCACAGACATATCGAAGAGGAAGTTGGTATACACTGACAGTATTTTAGTGGGGCTCCTTTTTGATCCCCACTGGCTGGTGCAACTGGGATCTTCTGGTATTAGAGGTTGTCTTTCAGTTTTCTCCTTCAGTTGTCTATCGTGCTGTTTCCAGAGTGTATCGTTGTACTAGGTGGGGAAGGACTTGTCTAGGTTCTATTGCTGGACCAGAAGTTCCTCTCTTGTTTTCACTATATATCACTTATTGGATCCTGCTTCCCCCAAGAATTTGGCCTTCTGTTTCACTTTTCTCTTTCATTTTCTCTTACACATAAAATCAATAGCACCAGTGAGAGATACTCCCATTCTCTTCAGAAACATTCTGGTTACATGCAGGAAATCTGAGACTTAGAAAAGGGAGCTTGCTTGTATATAGTGTCCTAGTTACCTGTTATCTCCTTCCTTTCTCTTCAGTTATAACTCTGTTAGCTTCTTTCTAATGCATTTTGGTACCTTATCTGCCCTCCATAGGACAGGGAAATGTTAAAGTGACCCATGCCCTACCCCTCGGCCAGAGTTAAATGACTACTAAAGACCTCCAGCAGCACAGAAGCAACTACCTAACACCACAGGTACCAGGAACAATATATCTTTGAAGAAAATAGTCTTATTAGTAGGAAGCAGGCTTTTCACTGTGATAAATAAAAGGTGGCCAGGCAGCATGTACTTTGTGAAAGTGTTCGTTGGAGATTATTGTATGTTCTCCCAAAGGAACTTGCCTAGGCATTAATAAGCTCCTCTGTCTTCTTTTATAAGTCATTTTAGACTTGGAGTTGATATAAAATAAATTTTACTATGTCCCGTTAATGTCAATTGAACTTTAAATTAAAAAATAAATTTTAGAAGTTGAAAAATAATTGGATAAAGAAGTCAACATAGAATTTTAAATGAGTGTGGGTTTGTATTCATATTCAAATCAAAATCTTGGAGCCAATGACTCCCTTTGCCCCCTCAGATGTTTCACCTAATTACCAAATACATTCACTTTGTTGGAATTGCTTTTAAGGAAATAGTCTTTAGTGAGAAACAGCTCCATGGGAATGTCTAAACAGAATTTATCCTAAAAGTAAGATCGAGTTCCATGGTGTCTCTTCAATCTTTTTAATATAGGGCCTACTTTAAAGTTCATTAAGGTTCTGTGGAATAAAAAGAATTTCAGAGTATTGTGGGGGGAAAAAAGTAAAAAACCTGTCGTTGACACGCTTGCTTTCTTTTTCTTTCCTTTTTTTTTTTTTAAAAAAACAATGTATCTTAAATACAAGCTTCTAGCTTCTGATGGGAAACCTTGCAATATAAGTTTGGTCACGGAAGCTGGCATTCATAGTGTTTCTCAAACTAATAATCCAATTATAATTGAGACCCATTTTCCAATTGTAGCCTAATAGTGAAGTTCTTATGATTCTACCTCCTGAAAATAGAGACACTGCAGTTCTTACCTACTGCCATTTACTTTGTCTTTTGTGACCCTTTCTCTGTAATCAGCCTGATACCTCACCATTCCCTGAATTTTAAAGCCCCCAATTAAACAATGTCATAGAAGATTGTTACCAGATGATGTGGTAGAGCCAAGAGTATTCAACATAGGGCTAAGTTTCTGGGTTTACTAAAGAGGTTGTGCAATCCATCAGTCAACCATTGAAGAGTTTTATAAATCGAAACTAGTTTTGCTAAGCATGTGTGTAAGGTTTACTTAATTTCTGTGCCATAAAGCCTGGCACCCTTCCCAAGTGAGCTTTTATTTTTATCACCAGGCATTATACTACTCCAAATGGTTTTGGTGCTAAGAATGAGAAGGCATGTCAGTTGCAGATGTTTACACTAAAGAACTAGATCTCAAGTGAAAAAGCACTGTTGGAGTAAAACACTTCTCTTTAACTGCATCAAGAGTAGGACACTAATAAATTACCCTTTAAATTTTTGATTGCTTTATCTATTTGTTGCAAGAGAAGCTTGTAGTATTTTTTAAGTACAATTAATGAAAATGTTCATTTTCACAAATTATTTATATAGTAAAACTGATAGGAATGTGTTTTTATTCATTTTGCAGTATGGCATGCAACTATACCAGAATTACATGCATCCATATCAAGGTAGAAGTGGCTTCAGTTCTCAGAGTATATCACCCATGGTAAGGACCTAACCTATATTGTAGTTTATATTTACATCATACTAATTTGCAGTTATATTGCATTATAAATGTACATTATAATATGTGCATATTCTTTCCTTTTGTTTAAGTAAAATAACTCTTTGGCATCATCCTATCTATACTGAATTGTTAACTCTTGATTTTATATGCCAGCAATGCATGTGATAAAATCACAGTAGTAGAGTATACATGAAGTAGACAGTTAAAATAGATAATGTTACATGTTAAAGAAAAAATATAACTACTTGAAAGATTTGCTAAATCCATTGCTATATTCGAAAGTTAGATCTTATTAAGATAGCTTATTGAACATATTCCTTAGGTTGTCGATTTTTTTCTTAGGTACCGATTTGTTATTGCAGGTTTATGTATTTATTCATTACAATATTCCGGAATTGCGCAGCCAAGTATAAAGATGTCAGTGGTTTGGAATTTTGAATGCTGCACAATACACTCATGAACTCTTTTGCATTCTGACTTTCTAAATGAAATATTTTAAGTTCCAGGTCCTTGAAAAGCAGACTGCTCTCTCCAGAAAATGCAGACGCTGCAAGCTAAAATATAGGTTGTATATTAAATTAAGTCTAGCACTTTTCTCATTTATGTTAAATGCAGCTTGGATATATATTTGAAGACTAACACAAAATCATCTTTTCCCTTCTTTAGGATCTGCTTTTAATTATCTGGGTATTAACACAAAAATTTTTTTCTCAATTTTAAAGTTGTGTTCTGCTATTTTTGCTGTGCTTCTTAATATTGAGTATAGATTAGGAGTTCAGATGTGACTTTGTTACAAGTCAGCTAACTCACTACACTGCCACTTAGGATGAAAATGTGCTCTTCCTGACTGTGACGAAGGAAGGTGCATTTCCCCACATGTAATGTAGCAGATGAAATGCTCAGTTCTAGGAATGAGGCATGAAATAACATTGATTATGAAGCCTGATAGACTAACAGGGGAAAAGAACTCTTAATTCCATAGTTATGTTGCTTAAATTATAGAAGAACAACTTTTCATCTTTCTATCATATTACTTTTAAGCCCTAAAACTAAGGAATGTAATGAATTCATACAGAAGCAATCACTGTAAGGTGAGTATTTTTACAATTTTTCAGCTTACCCTTGTATTTCAATTCATATATGTAAAGAATAATGAATTTTATTATCTTAATCCTTTCCTAAATCCTTCTAAATTTCTTTTAGAGTCTAAAGTTATTAGGATGAGTGTGTTAATAGCAGTCATGCATTTGGAGGCAATTATTGTTTAGTGTTCTCTTAATCACAGAACAGAATTGTTATAAAGTGCTTTTTAGTCACATCACTGCCATTAAAATATAAGTATGGTATTATTCCTGTCTCCACTTAGAAAGTGATCCTACCTTTCATCAATATGTATATGACAGTTTGGTTAGTGTAACTTTTCTTGTTTGACATTCTGTCTGAGAAAAAGGCACCCTTGAGTAAAATAAGGATTGAAAGAAAAGATATTTGAGTCCCTCAGTCGTGGCGACTTATCTTGTATGGTAGTTGTCATATCAGAGAGAATAACATTTGGGAATGGAATATCTTTCTACTCTTTATTTTCTATGAAGGAAGCTAAGAGGTTTGGAGAGGTTTCTGTATTTACTTTGCTGTCTTCCCAGAATCTCTTTTTTTTGTATTCACTGAAGAATCAATGACCTATTTATTAGATACCAATGCCCTTCACCCACCATTTCTGGTTTTCATCTCAGTATTATTTTTATTTTTATTTTTTGCATTTATTTATTTTGTTTAGTTGTTCACACTGGTTGTTTCCCCCTGGACCCAGGACTCGAAACCGGGTGTACGTGGCCTTGTGCTCTTTTGGAGGCAGTTGACTTAACTGCCACTCTCCAGGGCGTACTCCAGCATTATTTTTAATCATCAACATAGAAAACTTCATAAGGAATATTACTTTATAACATTATGTAGGTTTAAGGTATCTATCATCATAAGTCACAACAGTCTGACTCAGCAGAGTCGGAGCCAAATAATTAACACCTTTTACCCAACTTGCCCCCTTTGTCCTTTCCCTTCTGATAACCACTGATTCGAAACTATTTTTGTTTGATTTAGTTTGTTTGTTTGGTTTCTTTATAAACCACATGTGATTGAAATCACATATTTGACTTTCTTCTTTGTCAAGCACAGTTATCTCTAGGTCCACTCATTGTTTTAATAATGGTAATATTCCTTTGTGTGTTGTAAATAATGCTGTGATAAGCATAAAGGTGTATCTATTTCATCAAATTAATGTTTGCTTGTTTGTTTTTGGGGGGAGGGTTGAAGGTGAGCAGCAACCAGCAGGCAGGAAGAGAGAGGAGGAAGATGCGCTTTTATTTATTCCATTTGCTTGTCCATCTTGGTTGTTCCTTCTAGACCCAGGGCATGAACCCGGGTCCTCGAGATGTACATGGCAGGTACCCAACTACTACACTACCATGGCACCCCACTGTTTATTTTTTTTCAGGTGAATATCCAGAAGTGGGATAGCAGAATCATTTGAAATTTACATTTTCAATATTTTGAAAAAAATCCATATTATTTTACATATTGGTGGCACTAATTTGTACTCCCACCAGCAGGTTTCCTTTTCTCTGAATCTTTGACAACACTTGTGGTTTCTGGTCTTTTGGATAATAGCTTTTCTTAGAAGTGTAAGATATTATCTCATTGTTTTGCTTATAACCTATTTTAAATTGAAAGCAAGTTAATCTTGAGCTCATTCTAACAGTCCACATTTTACTCCCCTCCACCACCACCACCTCCCTTTTATATTTTTTGGTATCTTGCTGCTTCTAACTGATATTTCATTCATTTTGTAGGAATTTAAAAAATATTTCTTACAAAGCTGGTTTAGTTGTGAAGGATTCCTTTAACTTTTGTTTTTCTGGAAAGCCCTTTATCCCTCCTTTAATTCTAAGTGATAACCTAGCAGGGTAGATTGTTTTGGGTTTCTAAGTTCTTTTCCTTCAGTACTTTGAATCTATAGTGCCTTTCCCTTGGGAGCTGTAACTTTCTGCTGATAAATCTGTAGATCTGTGGGTGTTCCCTTTTATGTAACCTTTTTTTTTTTTCTTTAGTTGCTTTTAAGATTCTCTCTTCATCTTGAATTTTTGTCATTTTAATTACACCGTGTCTCGAGTACGGTTTCTGTTTGGGTTTATTTTGTTTGGAACTCTTTGAGCTCCCTGGATCTAGATGTGTGTTTCCTTGCCCAGATTAGGGGAGTTTTCAGCAATTATTTCTTCTATTAAAGTTTCTGTCCCACACCCCAACCCCCATCTCTTTTATGGAACCCGTATGATATAAAAGTTCCTTTTGATGTTATCCCATCTTTCTCTTATGCGATCTTTGTTTCTTTTCATTTATTTTTATACTTGTCAGTCTGCTTGGACGTGTGCTCCACCCTACCTTCCAGCTCACAGATTTGATTGAGAGTGCCTTCCAGCCTACTATTGAGGTCTTCTATTATGTTTTTTTAGCTTAGCTATTGTGTTTTTAACTCTATTAATTGTTAGGAACTTTCTCATGTTTTTTTTAATCTTTCGTATAGATCTTATTTTGTTCCTCAGTTGTTTTCCTAATTTCAGTGAGAATCATCAAGACTATTTGAAATTTTTAGGTAGTTTACTTAATTCTGTTGCATTAGAATTTTTCTCTGGAATTTTACTTTGTTCCATCATTTGGGCTAGGTTTCCATGTGTCTCTCTTTTTTTTTTTTTTTTTTTTTTTGTTGGGGTTTTTTTTTTTTTTTTTTTTTTTTTTTTTTTTTTTTTTTGGTAGGGGTAACCTGTGTTTATTTTTGTAGATTAAGCTAAAAGACTTTCTTTATCCTGATGTAATAATTGCCTTGTATTAGAATTTCATGTTGTAGAGTATGGGCCTGAGGCAGTAGCTCCAGATGCCAGAGCCTGGGGGCTCTAAGCTGTAGGCAAGCAGGTGGGTCAGCAGCTGCCCAAAGTAGATGAGGGACAGCTGTATATCTCAAACTGCTGGAATCTCTTGAGATCCTCCCTAAGAGGGCTGGAAGCTCCACAGACTGAACTTTGCAGGAAAGCACTCAGCTGCCTATTCCAGCATTGCAGTCTCTGGCTGCTGCTGTTAGTCTAGGTGATTGCTGCCCCAGCAGCCATGTGGACTGTAACCAGGGACAAAAGCACTGCTGATGGTGGAAAGGCAGAGATTGTGATCTCTGACCCTAATCCAATATTGCTACCCAAGTAGCAACTTCAATATTGTGTCTGCCAGAGTCAGCACCACACAACCAGAGTCTGGGAGGACACTCAGCAGTATGTGGGTTCCCTGGAAGACTATCCCTCTTTCTTATTCCTTCCAGTGAAGTTTCAGGTTCAACAAATGAAAATCCTTCAGTTGGGTCTGTGCATACTTACTCTGTTGGCTCCCCCTGCCCTCTGTTCTGATCTCTCTGCTTCCCAAAGTCCTATTGTTCTGACAAGGAAAATGTCTTTTTTGCCCAGCAGGTTGTATGCATTCTCCTCCAGGGTACAGTTCCCAGGTGCCAGGGTACCCAATGTGGAGCGAGCCCCTCAGTCCTGAGAAAGAGACTCTTATCACTTGTGTCCCTCCTGATAGTGGGTCACAGTGCCTGGGCAGCAATCCTGATGAAACTCTTGTCTCAGCATTTCCTCTTTTCAATGTTTGCTGTCACTTTTTCTTATGGAGATATGGGTCTCTGGATCCTCAGTTCTTTTTTTGTTTGTTTGTTTTTAAAGGTGCAGGCAGGAATGAAGGCAAGCAGAGACAGACAGGCCAGAAGAGAGGAAAGGAGAGGAGGAAGAAGCTTTTTATTTTATTTAGCTGTTCATCTCAGTCGTTTCCCCCCAAGGATGGGAACCCATGTCCTTGGGAATGTATGTAGACTGCATCCAGTGAACTTAACCATTAAACCACAGGGCATGCCCTCAGCTGTGTATTTTTTTTTTTTTTTTTTTGAAAGCTATAGTTTATATCTAGATGCAATTTGAATATGTCTGTGAACTCAAATCAACTTGTCTGCTCTCTTGGGTATGTATCCCCTTTAGTTTTTTGTTTGCTTGTTTTATTAATTTAAAAGAAAGGTGCAGGCAAGAATGAAAGTGAGCAGCAGACAGGCAGTAAGAGAGAAGAGTGACTTCATTTTTATTTAGTTGTTCACACTACTTGTTCCCTGCTGAATCCAGGACTCAAATCCAGGTACACATGGCCTGTTCACCTTTGGAGGTGATTGGCCTCATCACTATTCCACCATAGTGCATCTATAGTCATATTTTTAAAGGAATGATATTATCTTCTTAACTTCCCCAGAATTAATCTTTGTAGAATGTAAATAAGAAAAAAAATTTTTTTCTACCCTAATGAATAATCATAGCTATACATAGCACATAAAGCCACCCTTGTCAAAATTTGGAATGAGAATCATCAACAGATATTTCAGGAAACCAAATATATTTGGTGTTTTGTAGGACAAAGGACTTATTTAAAAGCACCTGTTAACTTGGCTCTGGCTGGAGTGAGGGTATGGAGAAAGCAAGTGTTTTCAGCTTCTGCTTATTCCTTACTTTTGACCCTGAGTTAGATGTTCCAAACTGCAGTTTCTTCCCTGCCCCTCCCAACTCTGTGGCGCATAAAAGATCCCTGGAAAGAGCCTATCTGCCCCTGCTTTGCCCTTAAACTTTGTGGCCATGGTCAAGTCACAGTGTCCTGCAGTGTGAAATAAGGGGCTGTGGGTACATAAGCCCTGGGAATGGTTGTAGCATTGATGTACTGTGGCTCTCTCTGAAGCAGATGAGACAGTATCTGAGAAAGTTCTGTGCCCATTGCTAAGAATTCCGCTGCAGGTTTATCTCCGTCTTGCAAATGGGGTGACAGAGAGTATGTGGCTACTAGCTGCCTTCTAGCTAAACTACCCCCACAACATTTTCTGACCTTACAAACAGTGACTGGATCTGATCTCAAAGTGTGGCCTGGAGAATCCAGGGCGGACCCAGACTGCTTCTTTCTTAAACTCAGCGACTTGCTGTTGAAATCAGGGACTGATTTTTAGGACTTGCCCTGTTTATCCTACCAGAAGAAAAAGGTAGAAAAAGGGACACATATGAGAAATACACTGGTTCTGAATGTTATCAACGTTGCTTTTCTGTGTGAAAGAAAATGAGCTGAAAATGACCTTTTCAGTTCAAGTTAGATTCTGCTTCACTTCTATTTCTTTGTCCACTAAAGGTAAACTATTAATTTTTCATTCACCACCTGTCATTCAGTAGAAAACATTTGTTTTATTCTTGTGTTTTTCTTTAGTGAAGTTAATCTAGCAAATGAAAATACTTAATTTGTACTGTAGACTCCCGATTCATTTCAAGTCATGGTGTGTGCTGAGGGGTGGAGAACAAGAACCACTGGTTATGTTTACTTTTCTTCCTAACAGTATTTTATGTTATCAGAACCTTGTGATTACAGAGTCCATCTTGGCATGTGATGGCAGAGATATTATAAGGATAAAGCTATCATTATGACTGAGATTAGTTACTCTGTAGTTTGGGCAGGTAGAGACTTTTCATTAATGTTGGGAAAGCAAAAGTATATCCAACTGGTCTGTAACCCAGCTCAGAAGATCATGGGGTGAGAAGGGCAAAGTAAGGTGTGACAGCAAATAGAGATTACAGAGGCAGCATCTGTCTGGAGAGAGCAGCTGTCAGTTATAAAGGCTCTTGCAACAAATGAAAGATTGCACACCGGATGTCTAGAAATAAAGATGAACAGTAGTAAGATTGTGGACCACTGAAACATGGTTTGAAGAGGACATAGAAAATTGGGAACATGTAATGCTCTAATAAGTGAGATGCCCCCACCTTCCCAGCCCACTGTGTGTGTGTGTGTGTGTGTGTGTGTGTGTGTGTGTGTGTGTATGTGCGTGTGGACAAGGTTTTGTTTCAAGCATACATTTGACTGTAGTTTGTTAGACCAAGTTAGGCATGATTGAATCCATATGGAAAGATATAAGATGATCTTAAGCTGTGAGTTCATCCTTTGCCATTAGAACCCCATTTTTTGTTTTAGCTATTAAGTATTTAAATATCAAGCTGGTTTATTTTTCTATCTATGTATCTATTTATTTATTTATTTTGGAGACTTCTAATTCTTATAAACTGAGATTCTTGACTGGAGATTTTGATAACTTGTCTTAATTTTAGGATGCGTGACTCAGTGAGGAATGGCATTCATTTTAAAAGACGGTTGTGACTAGAGTCCAAAGCATAGATAAAATAAAAATATGGTTCAGGTTTTGGATATTTTATTTTCACCTTCAGAGAATGTGAATACAAATAGTAATTGGAAAAAATACAGCTTTATTATTTGATTAAATTATATTTGTGTGAGTATATCTTCCTTAAATGTTAGTTTTTTCATGATTCAGTCATATTTTTGGTGCCCTCATTTTGCCATGGTCATCTTTACAAAATGAAAAATTATTCCTTTATTATATCAGAAATTTTAATATTATGGAATTATGTATTATGTCCTGGGAATTTAATTTTTTATAAAAGTTGATATAATAAAGTTTAAATACATATTTGTAGTCTGTCCATTATAAAATGAGTGCTGTTTCTTAAGAAGTGATAAAAAGCAATATAAGTTATAGTTTTTGTATATCTTAAATGTTATCAGGTATTTTAAATGTTGTTAGATAGCTGCTTCATAAGTAGATAGTTGTGGCATTTAAATGATACTTGATGAATCTCAAAGCATAATAGAAAGATGAATTCAGAAGTAATCTTTCTTTTACCCTGTGTCCTGAGTCTCTAAATCAGACCCATATGCTTTACATGGCCGCCACCTTAGCCTCCGGAATCACAGGGGTGAGTCAGAAGAGATGAATTTTTTTGACCAGAGGAATTGTTACTCTTTTCTAAATTGGTATTTTCTCATTTTACTCAAGAATATAGTATTGTATAAGGAGAAAGACATGCTGACTTTGAAAGCTTTTAATCTCTTTACTCAACACTTAATTCAGTGACCTTAATAAATAGCTGTGTAACATGTTTAGCCAACATATTTTATAGCACTGTTTTATCTTGAACATGTACTTTTAACTTTTTAATTTTCCACTAGCCACCTTGAGAATCACATTCAGGAATGGAAACATCATATTGCCAGCAAAGCACTAAAAGAAAACTTTCAAAGCAAAATGTGTTTTGTCTTGTTTTGTTTTTTTTTGTTTTTTTCCCAGAGAAGTATATCAGAGAATTCCCTGGTAGCAATGGACTTCTCAGGCCAGAAAAGCAGAGTTATAGAAAATCCCACTGAAGCCCTATCAGTTGCAGTTGAAGAAGGACTCGCTTGGAGGGTATACATAACTTTATGGTCTTCAAATAATTATGATTTTGAGTTCTTTTCACCAAAAACATTGAAATTTCCCCCCCTTCCTTGTGTAGAAAAAAGGATGTTTACGCCTGGGCACTCATGGTAGCCCTACTGCCTCTTCACAGAGCTCTGCCACAAACATGGGTATGTCTGTGTGTATTCATTGTGGCTGAATGGGTGGGTAGACATGCATTTAGTTGTCATTGACTGGTTATGCTGAAAAGTGCATGTAATTGTGTTCATTTGAAACAAAACATTGTATTTTCCTCTATTTATTCTTTTCAGCTATCCACCGGTCCCAGCCATGGTTTCACCACAAAATTTCTAGAGATGAAGCTCAGCGATTAATTATTCAGCAAGGACTTGTGGATGGGTAAGTTAAATTTTTGGGTAGTGGTTATTTTGCTTTCTCCTATAATCAGCAATTACTTTTTCAACACACACAAAGTTTGACTCCAGTTTATCATAAAGTAGAAGTGACTTTGTTCTATAGAGGTGACTGCCATTATATCCTCACAATATCTATATAGGACTTGTTGCATGTTATGTACTTAGTATTTGTGAATAGGTGAACAAATAACTAAATAGGATGTTCTGTTTTTAACCAGTGATCATCAGTACAACCATTTCTGTGCTAATACTAGCATCTCAGATATTAATTGATGGGGGGAAAAACTCAACTGTTTTGGGGTGTCAGCATTTTGATTTGATCACATAACCAAGATGACCTCAAAGTATAGTTTGTGCTATGACATTATCTTACGTATTTTATATGTTTAAGTTTAATTCAGAGTCGATTAAGTAAAAAGATAGTCTTATATATTTTACCTGCTTGTTTTATTTTTTTTCTTTCTCTGTTAGCATCCCTGTTTTCTCTTCTCTAAAGTTTAACAGCTTAAGGTAATTTTAAAAAAAACCTATGAAAAGAGTACTTCTTGACTATTTCTCTTGTGGTTATGTAAAACATACAAGAGAAATAATATATTTATTATGCAAGATTTATAATCTAGATATTTTTTCTCAAATATTATCAGTACTACCCATAATACTAACTAAATTCCCTTCCTAAATGCAGTACAAATAAAAGAGGTTATATTGAGACTTGGATGAGAGATGAAATCAGCATAAATTTAAACAAGTGGGATCTTTTTATCTTCCAAAGATTGACTTAAGATGATAACAATATTTCAAGTTGACTTAATACTGACATTTGAATAAAAATACATCTTCACATGGAAGATTATTAATAGAAAGTCAGCATTTTGCTAGACTCTAAGGGAAGATTTAACTATACTTTTCTATGTACATTAGAATCTTTTTAGGTATAAATGTAAACAATCAGCAGAATTGCAATTTGATGAAACAAAGAAAAAGTCCATAAAGAATTATAAAAATGGGAGGATTATAATCTCCTTTATTCCCAGCCAATTTTTATAAATTCAATGAAAAATAGTATAAGGAATGACCATCTTTTATTTTTTAATTTAAAAATACTTATTTTTCGGCATTCCTTTGGAAAGATGTGATGATGCCAAGCGGGCCACTAGGTGGTAGTGATGATCTACTCAGAAATGGGAAGAGAATTACAGCTTGATTTACCAATGACGCTCCCTTTTGTCCGATCTCCCAGTGATGTCATGTCAGAATCTCACACAATCAAATGAAATGAGTAATCTCATTAGACACCTGTGATGGCTCAAACTTGGATGCCTCTTTGCCCAGGCACAATGAGATTATGTATTAGTCACCAGTGGGAACTGTTTGCACTGTCTGTTTGCCAACAATTAATACAAAGCTAGTTTTTCACTCTATTGCCAGTAAATAAAAATCTCTGCCTGGCAGCATTTTTCTCTTAGGCCATTAGGCCATGTCTTGTTTTCCTAGCCTGACATTTAGAGGCTTTTCTGCTACCTTCTTCAAAGTTTTAAAGTACATGTTTGACTTAAAACATTTTACTCAAGCATTTAATAAATTATTTTATGTTTGATTTTTTTAGAATATATTAATTCCTCACACTGTATGATACATAACAATAGGAAATAGAATCAAAAGGAAAAAGCAGACCCGGTGTAGAAGAGGGGATCAAAATGATTCATTCTAAAAAATGTTTTCTTTTTAACCTAACATAACCCAGAAGTTAAAATAATAATATGCTAATACCTCATTCTTCAAAACATTTCATGGGAGTACCAATTCCCAGGGGAAAAAAGACATAGCACTCATTATTCATGCTAACATAGCATTCTATTTGTTATTGTAAGCAAACTATCTGACAAATGGGCTGTATGTTTATCCTATTAAAATTAAATTAGACCCGATGACAGGTTGTATAATATAAGATTATGTCATATATTTTTTACCATGTTACATAATCCCATCCTGAATACATAGTAAAGACAAACTCTGGCTGCATTTATGAATACACTAGATTTGTTGCGCACTGTATTTCTATGAATCCATGAGCAAAAGTAGAAACACTGAAATTCCTTCTCTCTCTTTAGAGTTTTCTTGGTGCGGGATAGTCAGAGTAACCCCAAAACTTTCGTACTGTCAATGAGTCATGGACAAAAAATAAAGCACTTTCAAATTATACCAGTAAGTAATTGTGATTTCACATTCGTTTAGTAGAAATGATCTTAATACATAAGCTTTTGGAAACTTTGGTTTTCTTTGGTTGCTTTATTAAATATAATTTGGGAGCTTATACTTTGACTAGAGTTAAGCTTGGCAGAAATGGTTTTATGAGCCTGCATTAATATAAGAAATACAGGAAATATCAAAATTAAATTTCCCTTTTCTATGAAATATGATTTAGCAATATTATGTATACCCCATGCCACCTATTGTTAAAAGGCCACTAAGGATTCTTTCTGAATTCTCTAGCAGTTCTTCAAAAAACATTTTAAAGCCCTTTCTTCTTGTTTCAAAAATGTTTTATTTTGTTTCTATACAGCTCTTATTAATAATTGTGGATAAAGATACAAGTGCTGTAGAAATGGAAAACATTTAAACTATTCTGAGCACATTTAAAATTTTCCTGAGTGGCAATGCTGCTATTTGGGGTGTGCATGTATGTGTGTGTGTGTGTGTGTGTGTGTGTGTGTGTGTGTGTGTGTGTACATGTATTCTATATATTGAAACTATATAGTGTGGAACAGAGACTCAAGTCTACTTCCCAGATTACATGAGATTGCTAATTTGCTGTTATTTCCTTTTGAATGACCCCTTTGGGGAATTATCCAAAGTCCATGTGAAATATCTTCCCTACTTAATGATTATGAGAGCCTAAATCTATAGAAAGTATGAAAAGCTTAATGCCAGAAGCCCTAACTTCCCTCGTTCCCACCCCCAGATAAAGACAACTAACATGCTATTAAAATACTATTTTACTGTTAGAATAATATTTTACTGTTAAATACAAAATATTATGTGTGTTCATTTTTAATACACTAAGTGAGCCCTTTACATAGATCACATTTAAAATGGAATTTTATTTTTATAAATGGGAGCATTAAAATCTTTCATTTAATTTTACACTGAATAGTGCAGCTTTTCTTTTTGTTGTTACTTTTGTTTTTGTTTTTGTTGTTGTTAAGGAAAAGTACAGGCAGGAATGAAGGTGAATAGCATAGGCAGGCAGACAGGAAGGAAAGGAGAGGAGGAAGAAATGTTTACTTAATTTACTTGTTCATCTTGGTTGTTGCAGCCATCCCGGGGACCAGAGCCTGGGTCCTTGCGACGTAGGTAGTTTGCACTCTCCAGAGGTGTCAGACTTAACCTCTAACCCAGCAGGGTATACCTCTCACTATTTCTTGATTCAGCATGATCACACTATTCTAACTACAGAATGTTTGGAGAATTAGGGGTAGAGATAGAAGAGAGCCACATTGCTTGTCCTAGGATAATATGATAGGTCTTTTAAATGCGAGTGAAGTTACAAGAAAGAAGTGAATACAACATAACAGTCTTTTCACTACCCTTGAATTTCATGAACTTTCAGTTTGGGCACATACAGACACAGTATGCAATAGACTATGACTGCCCTTTTGGGTGTTTTGCCTTCTTACTAGTTGTTTTTCTGTTTGCAGGTAGAAGATGATGGTGAAATGTTCCACACCCTGGATGATGGTCACACGAGATTTACGGATCTAATCCAGCTGGTGGAGTTCTATCAACTTAATAAGGGTGTCCTTCCTTGCAAGTTGAAACATTATTGTGCTAGGATTGCTCTTTAGCCAAGCCAGAAGTGGCTTGTTAAACTGTTGAATAAAAAAGACTCAAGTAAAAAAAAAAAAGCGAGCAAGAGAGAGAGAAGAAGAAATGACTGTAATTAAGGGTGAAAACATTGCCAGGGTGAAAAGAATCTTTTTCACCTACAAGTTACAAAATAGTTTGTGCATTGCAGATAAGCAAAGATTTGGATTGACATGACATTGATATTTAAGATTCATTAGTTAAAATTAAACCTCAGAAATAATGATTCTGTGTGTTCTTGTGTGATTTTACATAACTATATTTTCTTCAAATAGACATATTTTCAACATATTTTTGTCCTTATTTACCTTAGGGGCATTATAAATATCAACCCCACAATATGAAAAACGGGTTTGGAATGAATTATTTGCAGACTGAATTTCAACTGTACTTTTTTTGTAATTTAAGAAAGATGATTAAAATTCACTATCAATTAAAAGAAGCTACCTACAACCTATGAATAAAACTAAAAACTGTGAATAATATTTTTGAGTTTATTATAATCTTAAAATCAGATCCTATTTTGAAGTAGTTTCAAATTATTTTGAAGTATTTTTTTTTTCAGGATGACTTTTATTGCATTATTATATTATTAATTACACTATAATATTTGCACTGGTATTGTGCCTGTTAGTGGCACATTAGTCATTGCATTTTTCATTCATTTGATGATTGACTGGAACAATTTGCTTTTGATAACATGATGAAAATATAGAGGACATTTATATAATTTTCACATGCCTTCAGTGGCATGTCATCTATGACAATGTAACATTGTTGCTTTAATACTGGTAATTTCAGAAGACTCTTTAGATGCTTTCACTACTGGATCAACATAGGTGAAATCAAAATCAAAATTTCAATGTCTAATAAGATCCTAGTAGAAAAATATGTATATTCTCTTTGCCTACTCCATTTTTTATTTCTTACCTTGACAACATCAATATGGAAGCCAAAGATTTTGGAAACTTGACACATTCATCTCCTTTATCACCTCTTTAATATTTGGGAAGTTTTTATTGGGATTCTGTGATTCTACTTTACCCACTTTTTGTGGGAAGTATATTTATTGTTCTAAAAAAAAGATAAGAAAAACAAAATGTCAAATATTAAAATCATATGAAATATTATCCAGCTCCTCTAACTGATTTATAATGTTATAGAGCTGTTAGGAACAAAGTTTTTAATCTTTTAAAACTATGTACTTTAAAAAAAAACTACATTTTTGACAAAGCATCTGAAAATATTCATGAAATGCTGTAATGTCAATTATCACTGAAAGAGAATTATTGGTGAAATTTTCAAAATATTCATTTTTACTTTTAGTAAATACAAGCCTAATTCTGAAAACACTGAAGCTTAGAGCGTTAACCTGATGTTATAGATATTGATCTGGTCTCTGTAAAAGTTTGAGAGACACATAGGACCTCTGTAAGGGGAGGGAAGCAAGGGGAAACACATTTGCCCCTTCAGCATTTGAGAGTAGCCCTAAGTGCTTCTGATTTGTTTCTGATTTATAAAAAAAAAAAATTGTGTCTAGCACTGAAATGAGTTTTCTCAGTTGGCACCGTTCAAATTCACAATATCAGAAAATGTAGTATTTTAAATACTCAAGTATCATAAATGACCAACATTGTACTTGTCTTTGTTACTTGTCTCTAACTTCTTTCATAATCTAAACTTACTGGGAAGCTCAGATTTTGTATGTAATTGCTTACTTTGATCTTGAAGCATGAGTCAAGAAAAATTTCAAAGGAAAGGTTGATGTTATCCTTCCTGATTCCTTCTGATAAAGGTTTTTTCAGTGTGTTTGTGTGTGCGTGTGTGCGTGTATGTGTGTAACTCTAATATGAAATTAAATGTGAATTCAACACATTCAGGGTTAGTACAGTATTAAAATGACTTTCCAAGAAAAAAATTCTTGAATTACCTCTGGATTATTGTTCTTTTTGATTTAGCCAAGTTCTGCTATCTTATATAATGTTGGATAAGAGTTAAGAAAAATCAACTGTTTCATCTTCTTTTCCCTGTTCACACATTGAAGTTAGTGTACTTCACTGTCCTAGAAAGAAGCAAGCACCAGGGGCCATCTGGTTCATGTTCTTTTTTATTCCTTATATGGAAGAATTAGGTATTTTTGTTGCAGGAGACCTGATCAAACAAGATGAAAGTTAATGAGTGTTTCAATTCAAAAATAATCCTTAT
This sequence comes from Solenodon paradoxus, assembly GCA_004363575.1. Classification (NCBI taxonomy): domain Eukaryota; kingdom Metazoa; phylum Chordata; class Mammalia; order Eulipotyphla; family Solenodontidae; genus Solenodon; species Solenodon paradoxus. The sequence goes on from RJWH01000075.1 coordinate 232,867, forward strand.
TTCACATGTATACAGTGTAAACTCTAACTGATTTGGGTATGTTAGATGGAGATTTTTGTTTTATCTCTGCTTAGGTTGTTCATTAATTAACCAATCCCATGCAGTCTCTGGCTTCTACACACTATCAGTGTCAACCCTACATATGTTAATTGTATTATGATAGTGGCATCTGATTTTGCTATGAATTATGACTTCTCTGAAGAGGAAAGATTGTCCTTGGTAGTGGTTACAACTTGGTGTTTCAAGCTGACTCCACTTTCTAGAAAGCTCATCTCTGTTACCATTCTTAAACTTTTTCTGAATCTTAGATCTGTCTTGCAGCCTGATGGATTTTATGGACCGTATTCACAGAATGTCTCCAAATTCATAAAATAAAATAAAAAAAGAATTAAAATAAAGCATTATTGTAGAAACATAACTGTATGATTTATATATATGTGGACCCCAGGTGGAAACCCTACTGTAGTGTGACCTGTGGTGTCTCCTGGCTGTGTTAAGTTGTGCATATAAACCTCCAGTTTGCTCTCTTTATGCTAAGTACACAGTGGGTGGTTCTCAGGCTGTTACATCAGTGGGAACAGTGTAGTTTACGTGAGCTCCAGGGTTTTTGCAATATTATGGAATACTGCCAAAACTTTATACCTGCCTCTTGTGGAATGTATCATTTTCTGCCAGCTCTGGCTCCCACTTGGATACTCTGTGACATTTAGGCATATGTGTCTGGGGTACTACTTTTAATATTTCTAATTATATATATATATATATATATATATATATATATATATCTCTACAGACCACAAGCTATAGACATGAATAAGAGAAAAGGCCAGTCTCTTAGTAAGCACATAGCTATACTCACCCAAATGTTCATTACAGAGATCCATTAACTTGAAAAAGGTCTCCAAATACATTTCTAATTGATGTAAATAAGTATTTCTCAGTTGGTGTATCAGGTGATTAATCCTTTGCAGTACCAATTGCCTTTATAATTATTTTTGAAAATCACCACTTCCTAATTCAACTCCACATAATACACAAGGCATTAGGAACTAGACTTAAGATAATAGCTCTGGAGTTACATGGATTTGAATTTGGGCCTATTATATAGTAGCAATGTAGCATTGGCTAAGTCCCGATTTCTTCATTTCTGTAGAGATCACCATCATGACCACCATTTCTTACTATTATGGTAGTGGGTAAATAAAATCATTCATGCAAAGTGTTTAACATGTTAGCTAGAATCTTAATACATTTGTTACTACATTGGTGCATAGGCATTTAGGTGCTCTGTCTCTCTAAGACATTGTTCTTTCTACCTCCAATGCGTTTTGCTTTGCCTCCATTTATTTTTCTTCCTGCCAAGAAGAATACATTTTACAATATAGTTGTGACTATGCCCTAATCTCAGCCTTTTCTAGCAGACTGCTTTGCTGAAAGTACCCCTGTTAAAGTTCAGTGAGGGTGCCCAACCCATCCATAGGAAATATGTGGACAACAGTGCACCAGGTCTGGAGACTCCATGCTTTCTTCCTCTTGCTGACTGAAAATATGAAGTGAGATTTACTATTCTCACACTTTCGATCTCCCTTCCCTCAAGTAACAGTGATTGATAGAACAGGAAGTAATAGTACACTTACAACCTTCTTTCAAGACCCCTCCTGAACAGTGCAGGAAATAGGCTAATGTATGAAGAGAGCAAGATGGAAAGGCTGCTAGGTAAGTCTTTGAGGAATCAATCAACTCACTGAATGAATGTCCCTGGTTGTGTACTCAGTGGCTTCTGCTTCTTTCAGAAGCACTTGTAATGTTGGCAAGTCTGTTAGGAGCTGAAGCTGATGTTCTTACTTTGTGTGCTAGTTAAGTTCACTTCAGCATGTATTCTGAGTCGATTATATGAAAGGCACTTTTAGAGATGCATAATTGAATAATAGAATATAGATAAACAAGTATTTGTCCTAGAGGCCAGACTGTCTTACGTGTTCTACTGTCAGTACAATGGAAAAGAGACATCGGTTATACTTGCTGAAAGTTGGGAACCATAGGTGGGTCCTAGAAGGTCTGTAGGAGTTAGTTCTACAAACCTTACAGATAAAACTCTACAGTGTCATCAGAGAGTGGCAATGCCAGGAGCATGGAAAAGGCACAGGGCGAATCTAAGAATGTTTAAGTAAATGAGAGCTCAATGTGACTGAAGTATACTGGGTATCATGACAGAGAGGAAAGTCATAACAAATAGGACAGGGAAGGTAAGCACCTGCTGCAATAAGAAGAGCTTCAATGCTCAGCAGAAAGGTTTACACTTCAGTAAAGGAAAGCCATAGTCAGATACTTCAGTGTGTCACCCCCATTAAATTTGTACCTGGTTGAAATCAAAATGGGCTTTATTCATTTTTGTTTCTGTCCTGCATGTTGGAAATTCTCAATGTCAATAGAATGAATGACAGCAATGGAGGATAAAAGTACTCTGGATTAGAAAGGCAACAGTGAATAGTATAACTAGTTTAAGAATGTGGGAGAGAACCATGGAAGGATGACCACCAAGAAGCCATTGCAATAATCTTGACAATCATCGGGAGAACATACTCTACAGTCATGGTTATGAAAGAGGGATTTCATGGAGGGGGTATCATCAGTGATATCAGTGATTGGATGAGAAGCATGAGAAAAGCAAAGGGAGAAGTCAAAAATGATGAGTGGGTTTAGAGTAAAGAAATTAGGCACATGATAATTATTATGGTACAAAAATTGTGATTTTAGCAGTTGGAATTCTTAGAGAAAGAATTGTCTTTATTTAGAATCTTTTAATATTGGAAGGTGAGACCTGAAGGCTTGATGCTGAAGGAAATAAAAGTACAGAGAACTTCATTTTGCTCAGGAAGTTAAGAATTTGGGCATGGAAGTGGAAAGGGTAAGCAGTGAGAGATTGAATGAAAGAGCTTTGAGTAGATGATGGGAGGCTGGAAGCTGAAGAGAGGCAAACAATTCAAGGATGCGGATATCAAACGCTTTCTTTTTTAGGATATTTGCTCTGTGGTATGCAATTTAACCTTTTTTCATCTTTCTAGACCTGAAAGCCTCATACAAATGACAGGAGAAAGTATTTTAGAAAATCCAGGGAAAGGAAGGTGATTCCCAGGTTTAGGGGGCATGTAAAGCTGAAACAAAAGCAACTGAAAGTTCAGCAGAAATAGGAAATTCAAACTACAGGACCAAAGATGAGAAATTTTGAGTCAGGCCTTGGCCTTCCAAAGTGTTATAGTTCATTTTACAAAAACCAAAAGACAGGCTGCCCTCGGCTAACATATAATTTATACTCTTTAAATCAATTTTTTAAATCATTTTTTGGGTTCTAGCAAAATCTCTAACTCACTCCCTATCCTCCTTATAATCTACCTTCCTGCCTAGCATCATTTCTTCACTTGCTTCTACTCAAAATCACTGCCAAGTCGGCAGCTGCGGCATAGACCATGTAAAATACAGGGACCTGGATTCACATCTAGGCTGGGGTGACAACAAAATTGAACAAATAAAAATGCAAAATGCTTCTTCCCCCTCTCTTTGATTCTTACTGCCTACCTTACTCTTTAGGAAAAAAAAAGAAAATCATTGGTATCCCCTCTACCTCACTGTAATTAGGTCAAATAAAAGAAAACTTTTCAGATTTTTCCTTCTGGCTTTCAGCATCTTTAATTCTGTTAACCACTCCCTTCATGTTTTGGCTTCCATGTCCTATCCTTCTGGATGCCACTTCTTGGTCTTCCTTATAGACTCAGCTTCCTTTCTACCCATCCCTTAAATGTTGCAATGCTTAGCTAGATCCTAGATTAATTTTCCTCTGTTAGGACTTTACTCCATCCGACAGACTTTCCTTTATTCATATACTTCATATAGAATCTAAGTGTCTTTAAAACCTGTGCCTCCTTCCTGAACTTCAGCTCCATATGCTCAGATACCTATTTGACATCTCCATTTGCACATCTTATAGTTGCACAAACTCCACATTTCTATGGATTTCTTTATGTTTCCTCAAGGTCTGATATCCAGAGCCTCATAGCTCAGTAAACATGGTACCATTGTTAATTTTCATAAACAGTAGCCTAAAAGGTATCAAGAGTTAGTCACCCGCTACATTCAAAGAATACAAAATATAATGCCATAAATTGTATTAAATTTGTATACTCTCCATTGCCAATACACAAATATGACCCACCTTCTTTTCTAGACTACTGAAGGAGTCTCTTGAATGGTCTTTCTTCTTCTGGTCTTTCTTCAAACTCTTCTCCTCCAAGTTCATTCTATAATCAATAATCAGAATGAGCTCAAGAACACTTTGTCATAGTACTCTCCTACGTAAAATCGCCAGTAACTTTCCATTGCACTTCCATGAAGTCTGCTCTTTCTAACCTGGCTACAAGACTTTTATACTTTGGCCTTTGTCTTTCCAGCATCATATTTAACCACTCCCCTTTGCATTCAATTTTCCAGTCAGTTCACTCGCTGAAATAGACTCTATTTTACATGTTCTCTTTAACTTATGAACTTTGTGTGCATAACTGTACCCATTTCCTTGAACACACCCCTTTAGTCTCCTTACCAACTCTGGTAGTAACCCTTTTCTCCTTTTAGAACTCCTTTAATTCAGGACAATTTCCTTGACTATAGATGAGATTATAATATATTCCTTCAACTGTCCAGATATAATAATTAATGCAGTCTATTGAGTTACTTATTAATTATTGTTTCACCTATTAAGTGTAAGTTCTTGCAAGGAAGATCTACCTTCATGGTTGTAGCCTCAAAACTTAAAAAGGTGTCTCAGGTTGATATTAAGTGCTCCGCAGAGATTCGTAGAATGAATCAGTGCAATGAGAAAGAGCAAGATAATATAAATTCAATTTTGGAATTCCTAAATCTAGAGTTCTGGTGGGACATTCATGAAGAAATTATTACAAGTCTTTGGAAATACAAAATAATATATATACATGGTTTTAAGCATTATATAAGATGAAAATCAAAGATCAGATATACTCTGATCATTCACCTAATAATGATGATGGTGTTTTGGTTTTCTTCTTTCATTTCATTTTCCTTCATTGAAAGTTTAAACTCATTCAAAATTTGTTTTCACATAGAATTTGGTTGAAAATGTCTAAAAATTCCAATCATGTTCATCTGGCCCAATAGCATGGCATTTCTTCCACTGTACTTTAAAAAATTGCTAGATTCTCAACATTCACTAAGCCTATAAATTCAATACAACCCTCATCAATATACTATTGAATTCTTTCTCTTAATGTAGAGATTCCAACTTTATCGATTATAATAAGCAAACAAGAAAGCCTTAGAAAAAGGTAGTCTCATTACAAAAGATCTAATATTTAGCATAAAGTAAGAATGATTAAGATATTTATGTAGACTGATGTGATGGTTGTGTAATTGAGCTAACTCAACTTATTTTTGTTGTTGCTGATGATACTGGAGAAGAAAGCTTCTCCTGTTCCTCCCCTCACTTCAAGAAGCAGAGCAGCATTGTGACTGCAAATATCTGATATCCAACACACCTGGGATGAAGTGGGGCAATTTTAGAACTCTTGAAGGATTATTGAAAGCTAGATTATTCAAAGAGGAGAAAGGGGTTTTTATGTTTCAATAAGTGGAAATGAACTAATGGAAGCAGTGAGAAAGACATTTTGATCAAAACTGAGATTGATTTTTTTGAGTTTTCCTTAAGGAACAGATATATGTATCTCTTTTATCCGCAGATCCAAGTTGTAGATACCTGGGAGATTAGACTTTAAGTATAATAGCTTTGAGAGTAGCAACAGGGTTTCTCTGTTAGGAGTAGACTGTCAAAGCACCAAGGCTGCTTCTGATGGCAGAAGACGCATTTGACAGCAACACATTTTTAGCAAAGAAATCAGATTATTATGATCAGCAAAGAGAAAGATCAATCCATAGCCATTTTTGCCTGAAACCACGCCTTGAATTTCTATAGAGTTGATGCTATTGCATACAAGTGTCCTTGAGAAAATTCATATCTCTTTAACATGGAATAAAAGGACAAACATGAAAATAAGAATTTGTATGGAATTAGAAATCAATGAGAGAACAGTGATTTTTTAAATGTGATGGGATGACTAGAATTTCATAGCTCACTCTTTATGCCATAATACATTTCAGATAGTTCAAAATCTAATGATAAAATATGAAGTCATAAAGACTTGGAAAAATTATGGGGAAATGTTTTGTAAAATTGTGGTTGTATTTATCATGATACTAAAGCCAGAAATAAAAGTATGCTGAAACCGCAAATTTAAAATCCTTATAAAAAATCCCACCATAAGTAAAACTTGAAAACAAAAGGGAAATTGGATAGCACATTTATTCCATTATTAACAAAAATTAAGATTAAATATTCCTGTTATTCAAAATGCCTTTATTCATTACAAGAGATAAAAAAGGCTAAGAAATGATCTGACAATTTATATATGTAATATATTACATATTCAATAAATATAAGAAGATATTCAGTCTCATTAGCATTTAGCAATTAAAATTACAATTTTGGTAAGTTATTTCTGTTTGCCTAATAAATTAGTATCGAGTATTGCAAAGGATGGATGCTATTGGTGGGAAATTTAAAATGCTATGTAATTTTGGTAGAAGAGTTAGGCAATATTTTTTTGCAATGTTTAATTGAGATGTAATTGATACATAATATTGTATTACCTTTGGTGTAAAATAATGATTTGATACTACAAAATATTTGATGAAATAAACTTAGGTAACATTTATCATCACGGATAGTTATCTTGTATCAAGAACTTTTAAGACCCTTCGAGCAATTTTCAAATATATAATGCAGTATTATTACCTGTAGTCACCACTTATTCATCTTATACACCCTCAGGACTTTATCTTATAAAGGGAGGTTTTTTCCTTTTGACTTCCTTCACCCATTTCACACATCCCATCATGCCCCATTTCTGGCAGCAAATCTATTCTATGAGTTTTATTAGATTCCTTATATTAAGTAAGATCATCCAGTGTTTGTCTTTCTCTATCTCACTTCACTTAACTCAAAATCCATCATATTGTCACCAATGGCAGGAGTTCGTTTTTTATGCCTGAATATTTGACAGTATATTAGCTAGAAAGCGTCAATTCCCTTTTATCTAGAAGTTGTTTCTAGAAATTTATTCTAAAGAGAAATATGGTCAAATAATGAGATGTGCTCATCAGTTTACACATTTGTTCATATATGTGAATGTACACAACAGACATTTTGCTAGTGTCCATTATATCTTTACTATGTGTAACTGATGTACATGTAAGACACAATGAGTGATCTTATGGAGCTTATTTTCTGGTAAAGACTACAGACAAAAATAGAAAAAATGAAAAATTGTTTCATTTTTGCAGATCATACATTCAAAAAGAAGTTAATATCCAAAATATGTACAGAATTCCTAAAACTCAAGAGCAAATACACAAATATCTGAGTTTTTAGTGGAATAAGGATCTTAATAGACACCTTCCCGAAGAAGGAATACAGATGACAATAGGCTTATAAAAAGGTGTTTATCACCTCCTATTATTAGGGAAATAAAATCAAATGAGATGTCGCCTCACACCTGTGAGAATGGCTGTCACAAGAAAAGTAAAAGAAAGCAACAACAAGTGTTAGTGAAGAATATCTATTCTATTCTATTAAGAGTAGAAAACCCATAAGATTTAGCTATCTCAATTCTGAGTGTTCACTCAAAATATACAATAAAAGCCTAATGAGGAGATATATGCACCCCCTTGTTCACTGAAGCATTATTCATGATAACCAAGAACTTAAATGAAGGGTGTGGAGGTTGGGTAAATCACATAAAAGGGGTCAATTGCATAGTGAAGGATGGAAACAACTTTTGGTGACGCATAATGTGGTATGTACAGATTTCAAATGCCAATGTGCATATATGAAACCTATGTAATGCTGCAAAGCAAGGCTACTTCAATGAACATTTGTAAAAGAAGAACCAAAAAAAATAGAGAATTTATATTTAAAAGATCACCATTGAAGCTTTGTGGAGGATGGATTGGAAGTGGTTATGCATATATGTTTAGTGTAGTATCACTTATAATAGTAAGAAATTTAGAAATAGTTAATACCTAGGGGACTGGACATAATAATTATTATGGATGATCATGAATCTGTATTCAATGATAGAGGAAAATTTCCACAATTGTGTGGTGTGTGTGTGTATGTGTGTGTGTGTGTTCAGGTGCATGCTAGAAGGATGATGACAAACACGTTGGTAGAAATAGCTGTCCATGTTCCGTTTGTGATATAAAATCAGACTTTGGGAGTAACTATAAATTCTTTTCTTTCTAGTTTTTATAAATGAGTATATTATTTATAATCAGAAAAAACTTAATTTTTTATTTTAGATTAAAAAGACAGACATCTTCACAGGGTGAAATTATTTAAGTCATTTTATTCTTTGTGCTTTTCCTAAATTTGCCTGCTTCGTTTGTTTGTCATCTTAATGTGAATTGACATTCTTATCTAGCAAAAGAGATATGTGAGTTATTAGATATTTTGTTCCCCTACCTATGACTTTTCATCTTTTCCAAATCAGGTAGATTCATTATTTCCCATTCATTCTCCATGGCCACTTAACACACATCTTGGCAAGATGGCTGGCAATTCCTTAAGAAAAAAAAAGGGTCTAAATTTAGGCTCTCTTCTGAGGCTGTGGTGTTTGTAACTCAAAAGAACGACAGAGTTTTCATTAAAATAGACCTGTTTTTGTCTTTAAGGCTAGACTAGCTTTTGAGTTTTTATCCCGAAGGACTAGTAAGGATTACAAAGTGGCTTCAGCATCAAACTCCAAGTCCTCTTTCAGTAACATGATCCTAGATACACAGGAATCCTACACAGGTCCTTGGGAGCATCGAGGTTGTTTCGGAAAGTACACATTTTCTTGTTCCCTATAGTCTAACGCAGTGACGTTTTACTATAGCAAAAGGAAATAATTTACTGGAGTTGCAGTCTACCTGGTTAATTTTCAACCTCTCCCCAAAAGAAAAATAATAGTAATAATTCCCACCCCCTCCCTACGATATAGAAGCTGTCTCTCCTGCTCTTACTCTTCTATAACAGCACTATAATACCTTCCCCCTTGGTTTCTCATGGAAAAAAAGCTTAGCCTTTGTGCTTTCTTGCCCTTGTGTCTCTTATCTTCTTGGTGCTTCTCAAAATTGACTTTTCTCCAAGTCACAATGATTAACAAAGTTACTAAATCGTGGTTTCGAAATAAATGCCAAAACTCGTCATGGAGGAACACAGCCCTTAAAAGTCATCTCTGAAGCTTCTAGCTGATAGAAATTTAGTTACGTGATTTAAAGGGATGATGATGCTGACTGGTTAAATATTATCAAGACTCCTGAATGCACCACCAAGTCCACCGTGTACAAGAATGATTTCCCAAGAACCTGTAGGGTATATTTAAAAAATCACATAAATAACACATCTTTATTGCAGAAAAATCAGATATTAGCCACAACAAAATGTTTACCCGAATTGTCACCACCCACAAATAATGTAATACTGCTACCACTTTGATAGGTATAAGTAGGGCAAATTATGTTTTGCCTTAGAATCTTTCATGTTAGTTTTCTGCTACCCATTTAATCTCATCTTTTCTGAGCATTGAACACTAATTATAGATAACCACAAATTATTTCTATCTTATCTGTATTGCCTGGAAGATTTGGGAAAATTTTCTCTCTCTCTTTTTTAAAAATAACATTTCAGTTATTTGGTGATCAAATTTGATGAAGTGACACAATGCAAAAGAAATTAAAGAATTTTTTCCATTGATAAAGGTGAACCTTTTCCTCATGTTGCCCCCAACAGGGAGTTCAAATAGTGTTTATCCTGCATCAGTGATGGAATTATATGTTCAAAGCATCGAGGATAAGAGATTGTATTTTTCTCTGTATTGTTGGTCAAAGTGTGGTCTGTTGGATGTACTGCAATAGAAATGCCTTTCAAAGATTCTGTTGTAGCTCTGCAGTGGAATCCAGAAATCTGCGATTGTACATAGCAATTCACATAATTTTTATGCTTGCTTAATTTTGAGAGCCACTGTCTGAGTGAAGTTGACCATACCTACCCAGTACTAGTCTTTGTGAAAAGCTTCAGTGTTTTCAATTACATCAGCAAAGCAATAACCGAATTCTCATCAATATAAAATAACAATAATAATTTTCAATCCTATATCTAGTGAAGGTGTTTTCCACTCTTGTGTTTCATTTTGTCTTCTTTGGAACTCATGGTTGTGAAGAGCTTCATGGAAATCACTCCAAACAATCAGAATGATTCTCATATGTTAATAAATTTCAAGCTTTTAAAAGTGAGGCACAGGATGTATGAAATGTAATGGATGCATAGGTTAATCCAGCTCATGTTAACATTAAAAAAGGCATACATACGTAAAACTTGCTGATTTGTTTTTTGTTTTGTTTTTTTTTTTTACAAATCTTGCACTTAAATTTCAAAGAATCTGAACTATGCTACTATGCTAAGGGGCAGCCAGTGGATGTCACTAGTGCATCATGGATTTGAAGAACCAAGGCCTTTTTATGCTTTTACCTCTCGGAATTAACTGGCTAGTGGTCTTCTACCTTCGTAAATCCAGTATTTCCCTTCCCTTCTTATAAATTATTGACTGACTCTGTACCAATTAGTTCTACCAGTTGGTAGGTTTGTTATCAAGTTAAGCTTCAAGACAAGAAACTGGACTCAAATGATTAAAAATTTAGAGGCACTTGATTAAATATGCAGATAGTCTGTGATGCTACTTCTTGAAACCATTATATTGCCTTTTAATACTAATGATTTGTATAATTAATAAAAAAACAAGCTTGAAAGCATTAAAGAAAGAAATGAGACATTAAAGGGAATCGGGTTAAATGCCAAGAAGAAAGAATATAATTCGATCAGGACACATTTATTCTAGAAGTTTGTTCTAGCTGTTTTGTTTCAATAATGTGGTTCCCTTTTTAGCAAAGACTATATATTGAATTCTACAACTGTTTTGGAAATTATGTGTTGGATCAGTGAGTGGTCTGAGGGCTAATTAAATACATTTTGTGAATTGTATACTTTTTCTCCCAATTAAAAATCTTAATTACTCCAGTGAATTTTCTGATTTGAAGGCTTGTTGTGAAGTATAAGCAGTGAAGCGTAGATGTCCAGATCAAACTGGGACTGCTATTGCGATCCCTTAACTTATAATAAAGCTATTTTTAGTTAATTATAAGATTATAACATTTCCCTAGCAACTCTGAACCCCCAAATATGTGTTTTTAAATTCCTTTTTTTTTCTCCAGCTCATAGATTTTTCTCTGCTATAAAAACAAATTTGGAGTCAGTCCAGGTATTTGCATTGTGCATGAGCAGAAAAGATACTTCGACTCTGTATTTTTCTTAGCTCTCTTATAGAGCAAATCAAGACACAGCAGGAATAACTATCTTGGGGCTGTGCTAAGTATCAGTCACTAACATAGATTCTTTTTATGGTTTATTTCATTTAATCATTAAAAAAAAAATCCCAGAAAGAAGTTGTGCTATTCTGATATCACAGAAATAAAAAAGAGAGAAATAAAATACTAGAACTTGCTTCAAATCATGGAGTGTCTGGCTCAGATTCCTAACAACTTTTTTATAAGGGCTCTGTTCAGCAGATAATGCTGCTGTCAGGCTTTCTTAAGGCTAGGCTTTGCCCACGCATTGCACTGAATATGTTCCATGGGCAGTATATTGACTAAGGGGCTAGAGTGTGTCACCATTGATGCTAAAATACAATGTTATTGGCCAGAAATGATCTGCCAAGCCTTTTTCAGGGGCCTTTGAAAGGGCCTCTCAGTTCTCACCCACAGGATAGAACCTAGCTGCTTACACTTTGGAGCCTGTGGAGTCAAAGTCCTAAGAACCTTATCTTTTTATTCAAGCTTAGTGCGTTGTTGTAGAAAACAGGAAACGAAACAACAGATTTGTATCTTAATTTAGAGATAGAAAAGTAGGGGTGAATATAGAAAATAGCTCCAGTGCCTCTTCAAGAATTTGCCTTGAGCTCTGGGATTCACCAGTTCTTTTCATGTTAGGCCCTGGACACCACCTGTGAGAAGTGACTAGAGAGCCTATCTCTTCTGGAGACATTTTTCGTAAGATTGTTTTTTTAACTCCACTTTTCACTGGATTATTGCTAACTATGTGCACTAACATCATCCCAAACTCAGCAGGACACAATTATATCTGTGGGTAAACATTATGGGTGAATAAAAGAGCAATTGCAAAATGGTTTAAATAGGTTTAATGATTTGTTAAAAGCTAAGGTTCTGGATTTGCAGACGTATGAATGTATGAATAAGTATATTGGTGGCATAATGTGGTTTCTATGGGTGTATATTTCAGGTTGAAGTTTTGTTTTGGTGGTATTATTTTTTTGTTTTGTTTTGTTTTGATTGACCCAGGATTTTTATAAAAATATTTTGTAGTTGTGTACTAGGTATGTGTGGTGCTTTTCAACTGCTGGTTGATAATCCTGTATCTCTAAATAGTTATACTTGGCCATCAGCTACAAATATTTTTCTTAAACAAAAAACAAAAAAACAAAACACACCAAATGATAAGCCTTTATAAAGAGGACTCCTGTTGCTGGATGTTTCATTTGGCAGCATGTATGTGGGGGTGCAGGGAAATGGGCAATGAAAAAAATCAAACATTTTTAGTTCAGCAATACAGGGGGTCCAACTCACTTAAGAGCTCTGTGACTTAGAGACAAATAATTTTTCTCTTCTTCACTTTCCTTTTATAAAAGGAATTCCCTAAGGATGCTGATAATACTTGTAAAATAAGAGGCCTATTGTCTGACACAAAATAGTCTAACAAATACTATTTTAAAAATCCTTGGCCTTTTCTCTATGTAAACATAGTAACCTTTTTTATTTTTTTTTAACTTGGTTAATCTTTTTGTATGGTTTAGTGTTCTAGAATAGTGGCTTCCAAAAGGGAAGGGGAAGTAGAGGAATAGGAACAGGAAGAGCGAGTCAATTTGATGGCAGTGATGGGCACTAGATCTTTGGCAGTGGGTACAATGTGATACACACCTTTTTTGAGGTGTGAAGCTATACTCCTGAAAAGAATATGGTATTGTAAACCAGTGATAGATCAATCAAATTTTTTTATTGAAGGAATAAATGACTGCAACTATAAATAACTTGCAAACTCATTTCATTATTATTTTCATCCTTATAATCTTTCAATGCCCTACTTTTCACATTGTTTTTAATGAGGCCCTGTTATCATTGCAGATGACAGCATTTGCTTTTGGTAGGCTCTCCTGTCCTCCTTTTCTACCCTAGAAGTAGCTTTTTTTTTTTTTCCCCCCTCACCCAAGGTCTCCTTCACTTACTCACAATCTTGCTGTTCTTCAAAGCACTACTTGAAATATGCCTTTTCAGTGAAACCTTCCAAGAGAAAAAAATTAGATTCACACAGCACGTAGTTCTCTCAAAATTTTACATTTGTGAGGACATATTGAAGGGGGCTTTTAAAAATTGGCATGTTTGAAAAAGACTTTGTAGTCCTCATGATTAGGGAATGTATTCAATATAGTAATTTCTAACCCCTCATTGATGCCTAGTAAGCTACATCCTCACATATTTGCTGATTGAAGAATAGATTTATTTATAATTAATCATATCAGAAAGAAAATCTATAAAATGTTTTTTCTTCAGGATTTTAGAAAAATGTATTTCTCTACTTCAGCTCCAACTTATTTTTCCTTTTTTGAGAAATGTAAACATAATTCTAAAATAAGTTGTATATAAAGACATTTTCAAAATTGTTCTTTGTCCGTAAGTATTTTCTCTACCTCTAATAACTGTTGCACCAGTTTATTGATAATTTCCTATGTCTTAGATACTGTTCTAGGTTCAGAGAAATTGGAACATAGAAAGGGCTTTGGTACTCAAAGAACTCATGATATATGAGGATGATAAATCTAGTAACAGGTAAATATAAAAATATGGTTGATGCAGTGGTGGAACTCAGAGGTATCATGGGAGTGCTGGATGGGCAAATTTAAACTGCAGGTGGCTGCCATTATTTTCAGAATAAGGTATTCTTACCCTAACTTTGCTCATGAAGATTTTAATTTGTGGACATACTCCCTTTCTTTTATTGTCAAATATCTCTTTCCTATATTACCTGATAATTGTCAAAGAGTTTTCATGGAGATCTGAGTCTTGCGAGTAATGTTCTCCATGAAAGATGTGACATGGTGACAAGTTCATAGCAGAGTACAACAGCTAGAATATTTGGCAAATCCACACGTGACAATTCTTTCCACACAAAAGCAATCCAAAATGTTTAAGTAATTCTTGTCATGTCAGAAAGTGCACATGTTCTTCAGGTATGGTTGGTTGACTTTATAAATGAGGTTTTCCACTTTCCATAGTCACATCAACAGACATTTCATTAAATTATATTTAAAAATTTGACAAGACAGGTCCTGTGGAAAGCACGTTAGCTGAAAATTTCACCATCTCGTCACACTGTGATTGGTCTAAGTGTGGTCGAGCCTGAAAGGGTGGGCTTAATCAGCATGAACATTTGCAGGGAGTAATGAAATTTAATAATAAATAATTCCAAGAGGCCTCGTTAAGCTGGAACGTTATTATCAAACTGAATATACATGTTGACAGCTATGCCAATACATTTGAGAGCTGTGAACATTTACCAGATAAAATAATGAAGGTCCTTTAAAAGGCTCTGCTGCTCTTGTTCTGGAAAAAGTAATGCTCCCTGACTTTGACTTCTTTTTTTTTCGAAAGGGAAAAAAAAATGTAATGGGCTTGCGGTCAAAAACACACCCGTAAAGAGATGCCATTCATTTAAATGAAGTGTAAGAAAAAAGATTCCTAAAGAAGTTAAGAAGAATAGAAGTTAAGAGTACAGATTTAGCTGACCACATTAATTACCTTGAGGTTTTACATCTTTATCAACTTGAGATAGTGCCTTTGGATTTTAGTTATGAATAGAAATATGAAAAGATTACTTAATCCCTAGATCTTGATTCTGAATGCAGAATTGAACACAAACTCATTATAGTTGCTCCATTGAACTTAATAAAATTATGAGCCAATAATTAAATATTATGCTCAAGGGCAGAATATGTTTTTTCCACCAACCAATAGTTTTTGCAACAGATAAAGGAAGCAGACAGATATGTCAGATTTGTTTAGAATCTCTTGTTACATGGATATATTTTGCCATTAAATTTCTTTGGACATAAAAATATCTAATATGCAACTTCACATAGACAACTGCCAACATAAATGATTACAATTTAGCTATGGTTAGAAGAGAATCAGATATATTATGGAACAAATAATTCAATAAATGAATTTCAGTAAAACGAATCATCCTAATGAGATTAATTTTAAGCATACTTCACAAAACGTAGCATCATTGAAAATAAACAATATGATCCCCTTAAAAATATCTTCACAAAATTTATCGGAAACTTCAATAAATTTTCATTTTCTTCAATCAGGTCCAATAAACAGAAGTGAAAGACTGAGAATGAATGACAATTCTTTATTTGCATATTTTATCATAAGAATTTTTAATTAGGAAAACCTATTTGCCAATTGCAGTCATAAGAAAAAATAAAATATACCTGGCTTGAATTGTCTGAAAAAGCAAAAGTCTGGAAATAATGCCTGTATTTCTGAATCACGGCTTCTTGTATATATTGCAGTAAAGTTCTACACTGAAACATTGAACTATAATTATTTCCTCCTACTTTCTGTATGTCAATTAGATATTTGTATCTGTTAAGAGATACTTAAGGTAGGGATTGAGAAATCTACTCCTTCACTTTTTTTTTTAACTAGTTTTATCCATTTAAATACTAAATACATGTAGACGATAGATTCATCCTTCAGTCACCTTGCACATCAAACCACCTCTAATGCCACTGACCACTATCATTTTTGATTTCTCAATCCCAGGTTCCCTCCCCACTCCACCCCTCTGATAACTGCAAGCTTGAATTCCAAGCTTGACAATATTAAGCTTTTTAGTTCGTTTGCTTTGTTTCTTTATATTCTGCACAGGGTGAAACCATTTGTTATTTTTCTGTATATTCCACTTAGTACAATTATCTCAGGTTGTGTCCAGGTCATTAAAAAAAGGCAAAGTTTCATCTTTTTTAATAGCTGAGTAGAAAACATTCAGTAGTTTTCTTAACCCTCTTTACTATTTCGCATTGACTTTTCCAGATATCTTTTCGTGCTACCCAGGCTCTTCAACCCACGCCTGCTTGCTAAGACATTACTAGCTGTCACCAACATTC
Organism: Solenodon paradoxus; assembly: GCA_004363575.1. Classification (NCBI taxonomy): domain Eukaryota; kingdom Metazoa; phylum Chordata; class Mammalia; order Eulipotyphla; family Solenodontidae; genus Solenodon; species Solenodon paradoxus. The sequence continues at coordinate 249,288 of RJWH01000075.1, forward strand.
AATTTTATACTTTCCAGTCACTTGGAAGACATACTTTTTAACTGAGTGGACCCTGTAACATTTTCTGATCTAAAGACTATGATGGTGGGAAGCTTGTTAGCCTTTTCCATTTGCTCTTATCCACCAACAGTGCTGGGAAGGTTACATCTTACATTAGTGTATTTAAGACTTAGTGCAGCCTCTGACACCTGATGCTGCGTGAAAAAAAGAGCCCTCCATCAGTCTATTATACATGTATAACATGAGTGAGAAGGAAATTTTTTTGTAGTTAGATATTTGGAGATGCTTGGGGGATTATTCTCTACTAAGCAAAATCTATCCCAACCTAATTTAATGTTCTGACAGAAGATATTTCCCACTCCTATTCTTCCTATCAAAACTTTCTTCATTGTGTTTTTCTCATTAGACCAGAAAGGTGATTTTTTTGAAGTCCATATATATGAAAATATTGATACCATCAGCTATCCCTTGATGGTAGAAAGAAGGCAATGAGAGGTCAATGGCAAGAGAGATTAGAAGTAACAATACCATCACCCAGGAAATAAGTCTTTGGTGGAATATCAGAGCTCTGTGGGTGAGTGGGAGGTGTGAATAATTCAGTGAGAGTCCTTCCTTTTTTGTGCTTGGGGTTCTAATAAAAAAATGCTGCTGCTTCCTGGACACCTCAGTCTTCCCCAGCATTTATGATTATGTGAGCTCAGAAGTCAGTTGGTTCTTAAATGATAGCTATATTTTAAGTAAAATTTATTCAAGCATTAATATAAAAAAATAGCCAAAGTTTAAGTTCAGGAAGTTAAAAAATGTGAGAAATGAGATATGAAATTGATTAATCTTAGAGTATGTTAGAAACAAATGTTATACACTTCTCTCCCTTGCAGATTTATCCTCTGCGGTAGAAAACACGATCCCCTGTTGCCATATTTGTATTATGCTATTTTTGCCTCCCCTCCCCCACCCTAGGTCACAAACCCGGGACCCTGAAATTTACATGGTCTTCACTTTTACCTCCTCAGCGGCATGAGCCACAAGGCTGCACTGCTTCATACTATTTTTAAAGGAATATAACATTGTATTACTTCTCTGTTTCTCTCCCCAAATAGACACATTCACAAATTTTAAAAGCATTTTGAATACTTTTAATGCATATGTAACTCTATGTAAACATCAGACGCTATTTTCTGTGTATGAGTTTGAAAGATTGCATATCATCCTATACATTCGTTCTATAATTTGCTTTTTTTTAATTAAACATTTTGAGATCCAACCATGCTGATGGTGATTGAAGACTGATTTATCTGTGTCTATATATCTATCGATCTTTTGATCAATCGATCTATTAATTGATCTGTATCTATCCATCCATCATTCTATTTAGTTACTGGTTGTGTGCATTTCATTTTTGCTTCTTTTTATAATACCAAAATTAATTTGTTTCCCTATATGTTACTTTTTAGTTTGCCTCAAAATTTTTGCTGGTTACAAATAATGCAAAAAAATTTCTAAATTGTGTCTGCTTATGAGAGTTCGTTATGTGTTGCAAAAATATATACCCAGTTATTGAAATTCTGGATCTTAGATTTTGTACATTTTTACATTTCAAAGTACTATCAAAATGCTTTTGTAACTTATTCTAATATCTTAGAGTACCCATACCAGCAATGAATGAGTTACCTAAATCTTCACCATCATTTAGTATTACAGACTTCTATTTTTTTTTTTTTTTTGCAGGGAAGGGGCAGTCTGATCACTTTGAATTAGTATAATAGTGCATGAATACCTTTTCACAGAATTTTGATAATTAACAATTCAAATTTCTTCTTCTGGTATTTGTTCAGCTCCTCAGTCTATTTTACTATTTGTCATTTTATTACTTATGCAAGTTTAAATTTTTTTCTTATTTTTAATTCCTTAATATGTATTTCAAATGTCTTCTTTCAGTATGTGTATTATTCTTGGAGCTTCAGGAATTTTTTTTTTTTCTACCTTTAGTGCACAGATATTCGTTTTTATCTCACTAAATCAACTCACCTATTATTTTATAAATCCTGAGTGTTTGGTATCTTGGGACCACGAATATTTCTTATTTTGATTTCCTATATTTAATTTGAATCACGTTTGTGTGTGTATGTGTGTGTGTGTGTGTGTGTGTGTGTGTGTGTGTATTGTTTGGTTAAAAATATGTTCTCATTTTTATTATTTTTGTTTAATATGGGACACTGATACTCAAATGTCTTTTTTTGGAATAGCTTATTTTTTGATGATAGACTTTCAATGACTATTTTTATCATTTAACAAGTTCATCTGTGTACACATTTCTTTGTTTTTAGGGATTCTTATTCATTTGTATTGACAGATTTGTCTTTTCCTACACATAACTACATTTTATTAATTATGAAAATATTTATTTCTAGTGGAGCAAGACCTCTTTGTTCCTTGTTCTTTTTTTCAGACATCGTTGGCTAATTTCAGAGCTTTATTATATGGATTTACGAATCAGTTTGTCTCCAGGTGTATGAAAAATCCTATTGTGTCTTTCATTGGAATTTCACTGAATATATAGATGCCTATGTATTTGACTTTGTCTGCATAATACTGATATATGTGAATATAATTGGTACATACTCCAGATTTTAATGCTAAGCCACAAATAGCATGTGTGCATCACTTACAAATCTAATGGGACTCTCAAGCAATGTGAACCTGTGTTGGAGGTACTTTAGAAAGAAGAGCAGGTGGTGTTTAAAAACGGAAAGGAATTTGGAGAGGATTCAATTTTAAAAACAGAAATAGGGAATGAGCAAAAAAAATGTAACCATGGCTGGAAATGAAATGACATCTTATCAGGTATGTGGTTGGGGCAAAGTGGCTACTGGGAAGAAATCACACATGAATGCTAGTTGTAGTTTTTGACTCTTCAATGTCCTGAAATTGGAAACTTTTAGAGTGAATTTCAAATGGTAACCCTTTCCCGCAAATAACAAATAAATTAGTTTCAAAAACCACTGCCAAGTTCAAGCTCTAGAATCTGCCAGTTTAAATGGTCTATGCCAATGTATTCTTGTACATCCCACTTCCCTCTGCCAGCTTCATTGCTGATTGGATACTGATGGATGGCATTGCTCTGCTCCACTGCAGCACTTTATAAATAACATAATGCTGTGATCTACAGCACAATGGCAATTCCTATTTTTGCGGCAATTGGACTGGCTGGAAACAAATGATTTCCCTAATAGCAGGACTTTTGATAGTTATTGGGTTCTGGATTCATCGCTAATAAATGTGTCAACAAGGTATTAAAAAAAGATGTATATGTTTTTATGAGTGTGAACAGTTTTGGCACAAAGCAAATTTATTATTTAAATATATTTGTGCTACTATAAGTGAAAAAAATCAAATAAATTGATACAAGGGGAGTTGTGAAGAACAGTGCACATAGTTGTTAGATTATTATTACCCTTTGGCATTAAGTAATATTAGTAATGTAAGTCCCTGGTGTTTCTCTTCAGTATTATTTTTGAAGAATATTTCTATTTTTACAGACTTGTTAAAAAAATGACATGAAAAGATTTACAATATTTGGGTGAGAAAAACTTTAACTACCAAAAATTTAAACACTATGCAAAAGTTACCAAAATTGCAAGATTGTCTCTTCACTGGCATAAAGATATTACTAAACTTCACAGTAAATATAAATCAGAAATTTACACCACCTGTTTAAGAATTCTGTAACAACAATGCCAGGTGGCTAGTTTTAAAATGAGCAAAAATAAATTCCACAAAATTTATACAATGTACATGGTAATGATTGCAGTCATTGGTAATTATCAGAGCTGTACAGAGTTATAATGATGATTTTGTCAAATCCTTCCATTTTATTGATGAGAACACCAAGTACAAGCTCTCTAATTCTAAACATTATTTAAAAGCTCATTTTAATGTCGTGATGTGAGCCTCTCTCTCCTGTCATGTTGTGATACTTACTTCCTCTACACACGGAGGCTCCCAACCCAACCTAGAGAATACCTCGTAATGCTTTGACTTCTTCACTTTCTTTTCCTTGCAGTTTTCACAAATGCTCCTTCATTTAGCGTAGAATGCTCTTTCTCCCACCACCTAGTCTATACTGATAACCTCCTTAATTTTCTTTGACAAAAAAAACAGAGACATTTATTGCATGTTTACTATATGCCAAGCACTGTTCTAAGCACAAGACATCACTTAACTCATGAACCCCTCACATCAACCTGGTGAAATACCTAATGTTATCATCCCCATTTGACATGGGAAAATGAGAACCCTAAAATCTTAAATAAATGGAATAAGAACACAAATTCCACTGTCAGATTAAAATTCAGGCAACATATCTCTGGGGTCGGATAATATAATCTCACTGGTCCTACAGATTCAGCTCATATTTCATTTGCTCTTGAAATTCTTCTCCTACCCAGGGAAACTTTTTTTCTGAGCACTCAGTACTCACAGAGCCACTCTAGATAGCACCTTCCAAGGATTGTTAGGAGTTTTCATTTTGTCTCTCCCACTGTGAGCATCTTAAAGACATTAAGCAGGTTGATACTGAGTAAAGACTTTGAACCTGGGATTGGACAGTTCTGGATTTGAACCATGTATCTGTCGTTTATCCAAAATGTGACTTTGGAAAATGATTTTCTCATCGAAGCTCCTTTATTCTTATCTGTAAAATGGAGACAATGATAATTTCTTCCACATAAAAGAAGAATTATTTCCATTAAGAACAAGTTTAATCAACATAGATTAGCTGTTATCATAATTATTACCATTTTAGTGTAGATGCAGCTTATGATATAAATAGGGCTGTGAGGGGCATAGATGAGCCAGACTGCATTCTGAATTTACCACCTAATGACACCCTTGTTTCATGAGCGCTGGAGCTTAAACTTCAATATAGAGAAGTGTTTTTCCTTAGCTGTGCTATCTTGCAGCTTAGGATCCTTCTTACCATTGCCTTTGTCATCTTAATTGGTACATCAACTCCTTCTACTTAAGATATTATTTAGGACACAGTGAATGGATATGTCTTTTAAAGCACTAACATTTTCTGAACTGAAGGAAGAGTGGACACTGAGAGAATTGAATCCTTTAAATAACTCCTTGAAGCAGAGGGAAGAAACTATTGCAGAGTGGCGATCTGAGCCACCAAGCAGCTTCATGACCTTCAAGGTATTATTCTAGTTTTGCCTTAGAAAAAAAGAAAACAAAACTACAAGATCTTGGTTCTCTTCATCCAGGACCCCTACTGTGTCCGTGTCTGTGTGTGTGTGTGTGTGTGTCCGTGTGTGTGTGTGTGTGTGTGTGTGTAGATGTGGTCAATGCATTGCCTTTGTTGAAAAAGTTGGAAGGGCTGACTTATCACTGCAGTGGAAGGCCAAAATCATAGTCCTGAGGAGTCTACCTTTAAAAATGTGAACTTTTAGTAATAAAACCAGAACCTATGTAAAACTAACATACAACTAAACTTGAAAGTTAGCAAGCCAAAGCAATGAAAGAATGAAACTATTCACGAGGAACTCCATTTTAGATCCCCCGTGGAAGGACAAGGGCTTCACCGGCATCCCCAGCATCAATGTCCAGTATACTCGGGAGTTATGATGAGAATGGTGTGAGATAGATCCCCAAATAAGTGAGGCAACCTTATGGGAGCTTTCTGAGAGTATTTGAGGAGGCTACATTAATTAAGGAAAGATTTTGTCAGGTACAATATTATATTAATGTATGAAGGAGAGGAGTTATAAATCTCCACGACCAAACTCTTCTCTGCCTATCAGCCAACATCATCTTTTAAAACGAGGATACACCTAATATGCCTGTTTGAACCTCTTCAATGGCTTTCAGTATTTACTGCACAATCAATATACGTCATTGCTACAACTTAGAATGTCTCTTGTGATCCAGACCCTGCTTCCCTTGCAATATCATCCATTCCTCTTCTCAACTTTGCTCCCAAATCCGGGGGTCTTTTCACATCCAGAGTTTCACAACATCAGGCTTGTCACTTGTGCTGTTCTCTGTCCTTAGGCACAATTTCCATATATTTCTGTATGAGTGGTTCCATCTCATCTTCAAGGTGTCCTTTTTATGTCATCTCAAAGAGTCCTTTCCTGGAAACCTGACTCCTTTACATCCTATCTCTATTACTAGCCTTATTCACATCTTTATAAAACAGTTCACAATTTTAATTATAGATTTTTGTTAGTTTTGTTAGCACTTGTGTATGGTTTTCCTTCTGTACTAGACTGTGAACTCCAAGAACAACTTTAATCTGCCTTGTTTATCTCTGTATAGTCATCAGTTAACTGACTGCCTACACTATAGTGTATGGGAAGGTGTTCAATAGGATTTGTTGAATAAAGACTGTGGGAATAAAGGAATCAATAGTCTAATGCAGTCTGAAAGATCTATTAGACGGATTAATCATGTGGATTGGAATCCCAAACTGTTATCCTCATATGTTTATGACAATGCTTCACTTTAAGACTTGTTTTTTTCTCTTTGCTGTAGGAGAATGGTGAGTGTTAGGAGCTAGTTTAGAGAAGGACTCCAAATGGGAGTATATCTGAATTCTGGTGAAGGTGGAAATTAATTAAATATTTAATATGTATTTGTTATGTGCATGGTATTTGGGGGGATACAACGTTGAACCAGATGTGATCTCTCTCCTGTCATGCCTACAATTAAGGTCTGGAACTGGTTTTATAAATAGGTTAAGTCTAGGTCGACTATGATAGCACTGTGCATTAAATGACATTAGGCTATTGTGTGTTAAGGGGTTTGGGTGAATATAGATAATACTTGATTTTTAAAAATAAACTTAATTTATTTTTATATACAGAGATTGATTACAAAGATTCACACCATGAATCTATATAACGTCATGATGCAGTGTTTCTTCAATTTAAAAATTAACACTTTAAAGGCAGTGATTCTATCTCCTTTCTAATTTAATCTGTTCTATAAAAGCAATGAACTTCATGCAAATTTAGGTCCAAATGCCATTACAAAAATTTAGACTGAGGACAGCAATTCCATCATCTACCATTCACTTATTAAGCAGGGAAATATTCTTTGACCTCCTACATAGGATCAGGCACTGTTACTAGAGTGCTAGGCACTAGGGTATTGTTGTGAACAAGGGAGACAAGCTCCCTGTCCTCCCAATGCCCTTATATTCACATGAGAAAGACAGATGCTTAAATAAAAACTGCAACATCAGGTTTTGAAAAGTTTAATGAGGGAGGCAGAGTGACGAAATGCAGAACCACTGGGGACTCCACTTGGGTCACTCTAGATAGGCCAACGAGGAGAGGCCTCCATAAGCACGTGACATTTAATCGTGGCTTAAGGGATGACCAAGTGCCACCTATAGGAAAGCTAAACTTTTCATTCAGAGAGAGGGCCTCCGGGTAGGACAGCACTGTGTTTGTGTGAAAGACCCAGGGAAACCCATATAGCTGATTCTGGGGATGACGTGAGTAGGTCATAGCAATAAGTCATGTAGGGTCATGTGGTTTATGCACAAGACTTTGAATTTTATTCTAAAAAAAGCCAAGGAAAGTCATTGAACTATTGAAAGGACATGACTAACAGGATCTGATTTATATTTGTAAAGGATGTTTGCTGTAAAAAGAAGAAATGAGAGGAGAGTAAAGTAAGACTTACTGATTTTTGAGATCACTGTTAGACGGGTATTTCCATTTGCGATAACCCTACTTCGCGGAAATGTGCTGAGTAACCTCAATGTGCCAAGCACTGTGTAGAAATTAGAAGTTGGCGTTGCTGTATTTCATCAACAGTATTCCTGGGCTTTTCTTTCGGGACACAGCTACCTTATTTTTCAAAATTGATTTCCTCATTCATTTTCAATTTCCTTTTCATGATTAGTTAAACCGAAAGCAAATGTTTGGGGTCCTTTTAACCTGCTCACCTCAAACTCTCTTTCTCTTTCTGCACAGATCTGTAATTTCCCAAAGTAGTGCGTGGCTGTGGCACACAGTACTTATCCCGAAGAAGCAGGTTCTGCTGGGGGTTCATGCTTGAGTCCATTTTTCTTATCTTTCTCAAATGGCCAAAGTTAACTGATTTGAAAGGGCCTCATTTTAAATTACATTCATTCAGTGAAAACAGAAATTAACACTTAGAGACATCTATATGCTAATGATTGTAGCTCAGGGAATTCACTTCTAACCTTTTCAAAAGGCACTGGTAAAGAGCCATTTCACTTGAAAGCAACTTAGTAAAACTGGTAGATTAATTAAATACCATAAAATTCTTTAAAAACCTTTATTTCATTTATCATTTATGCCATTATTTTTTCATTTTTATGTGCGCTACCTTGGCTCAGATTGTGCCTTTGAGGACATATTATTTAGTAGATTATTTGACATGAATAATGCAAAATGCGGAGCAGCAATGTAATGCCATGAGTTTGGAAGACAGTACAAGAACAAAAGACAAACAAAGGAAATCTGATCATTCAGACCATCCCTTGTTCATGTTGCTGCTTTGTTCAATTTTTTTTGTTTGTTTTTAAAGTGCTCTTTCTTTGTCAGTGAGCCCTGAGTGAGGGCAAAAGCCCCAGTTAGTGAATAAATTTGGAATGCCAAGCCCACTGGCTCCTTCCAGCATGTGCCCTTGGACAGTGAGGAAATTGCAGAGTTATGCATACCATGATTTAGCGGCTCTCTGTCTCATCTCTCTCTCTTAATTAACTGTATTTACTTATTTTCACTTATTTCTACTTATCCTACAATTTATACATCTTTAAATTATTTTATCAGGGAGACACAGGTCTTTTTGTATTTCCCCATGTCTTAGGGAGTGAACTCTGCTAAGGATTCTGGAATAGGGTGAATTTTTTATTAAACTTCATGAAGAGGAGATCATGTCCTTCAGTAGGGCAACAGCTTTAGAGGGATAGATTAAGTCAAAAGAAGCTGGTGTATATTTTCACACCCAACACAGTCTTTATGAGTAAGTAGCACCATTTTAAGGCATAGGATTTTACAATCAGATTTGTTTGTGAATCCTGGTATGGTCTGGCATTTATTGGCTGCATGACTTAGAGCATGCTATTTAATTTTTGGAGTCCCAGTTACCTCAGTTGTAAAATAGGAACAATAATATTTGCTGGGTGTATTAATTGAGAAAATGCACCTAAAGTACTTGGTAAGGTGCTAGGCATGGTGTACCTGGTGGAGCAGCAGTTTAATCAGCTGCCTTTAACTAGTGCATTCCACATGAATCCCATGGATCTTGGTTCACATCCTGGGACTGACAGAAATAACTAAGATGAACAATTAAATATATCCTTCTTCCTCACTCTTCCTGATTGCCTGTCTCTGTTCACTTTCAATCCTGCCTGTACCTTTCCTTAAAAAAAAAAATTAAAATTAAAAAATAAATAATAAAGAGGTTAGTTATAATGTAAATATTAAACAAAGGACAATGCTGCAAGTTCTGAGGCTGAATTAAAGAAATAATTTAAAACACTGCTATTTTCCAAAGCTGTAGTCTAAAAAACTATTCTCAAATTAAACTGAACTAGAGACCTCAGATACCTAAACCGGTAATATTGTGTGAAGTTTTTGCTAAATATTCTTTTAATTTCCTCCATTTTATATCTCCTGGACATATCCTGTCATCAAAATTGGCTCTTCATAATCATTGAAGAGAGTCATATCAATAAATAACTCCTTGGCATATTTATTCTTACTTTTCCTCAATTTTCAAAAAATTTTCAGTAAGTTTGATCATATTTTTATTTCCATGGAACTTAACCACATCAAAACAATAAATGTATCGGTCACCCCCAGAAAGCTTTATTTTTTAAATTTCCTTTTATAACACTTACTCTCCCATCTTTTACCCCTACCAAACCCCATACCTAAACAACTACTGATCTGCCTTCTGTCTTGGAAATTATTTGTATTTTCTAGAATTTCGAATAGAATCATGCAGTATGCACTCTTTCTTTTTTGGTGTTGTTTTAATCAGACTTCTTTCACTCACCATAGTTATTCAGTTTATTTTCAAGATAAATATTTTGACCCCCAATAAAAGCATCTTTCTATCTAAGTAGTATCCATGTTTGTTGCAGCTATCAATAATGATTCTTTTCTTGCTAAGTAGTATTCTCCTTTACAGATATACCACAATTTATTTATCTATTTCTCAGTTGATGTACATATGGATTGTTATGAGGTTTTGACTATTGAGAATGAATGTGTTATGAACATTTGAATACTAATCTTTGTGTGGGCGTGTGCATTCATTTTTCTTTATTGGCAGTTAACTTTGCATTTGCACATTAAAATAAACTCATATGTGTAGGTTCCCCATATATGCAGTGTCCCAGCTCCTCAGATCTGAGTGACACACCCTGCCCTCCAGCAAATCACTGACTGTTCTTCACTGTTGTCGAGGGGGTTCCACCACCACTTGCCACCGCAACCCCCATCCCATTCCCTATGGGTTACTTCAGTTCTATTGCAAGTGACCAAGTGTTGGTTTTCTTTCATCTCTTCCTTTGTTTTATTTTTCTGTGAAGATTTGTTTGATGTCATTTCAGTTGTCTGTTTATTTATTTTTGTTTCTTTTGATGCTGGGCTTGAGTCCCCAAAATCTCTCTCTAAGGCTGATGTCATGGAATATCGTTCCTATGTTATCTTCCAAGAATTTTAGGGTTTCTAGTTTTATGTCCATTTTGAGTGGATGTGTTTATAACATGATTTAGGTCCATTATTTTGCGTGTGGCTGTCCAGTTATCCCATCACCATTTATTAAAGAGAATTTCTTTTCTTCACGTATGCTTTTGGCTCTGTTGTTATAAGTTAACTGACTGTATGTGATTGTGTCAGTTTCTGGTGATTCAGTTCTATTCCACTGGTCTTGCCTCAGTTATTATTCTAGTACAATACTGTTTTGATCACTATTACTTTGTAGTATAGCTCAATGTCTGGGAGGGTAATCCCTCCAGATTCATTCTTTATTTTCCTCCTAATTGCTTTGGGTATTCAGGGTCTTTTGCTGTTCCACACAAATTTTAAGATTTTTTAGTTCTATTTCTTGAAAATAAGCCCATGGGATTTTAATGGGGATTTCATTAAACCTGTATATTGCTTTAGGGTAAGATGCATCTAATGATGATGATTCTTCCCAATCATGAGCAGGAGATGTCTTTACACCTCTTTGTACCCTCCTCTATTTTTTTAAAGAAGGACTTGCAGTTTTCCTTGTACAGATCTTTCACCTCCTTTGTTAAGCATACTCCAAGATATTTGATTCCTTTTACTTCTATTTTTGATGGTGTGGCTTTCTTGATTTCATTTCTTCTAGTGTGTTGTTTGTGAGTAAGAATGCAATGGATTTTTGTGCATTGATTTTGTATTATGCCATTTTACTGCATTTGTGTATTAGTTCTTGTAGTTTTTGACAGAATCTTCAAGGTTCTCAACATACATGATCATGTCATCTATAAATAATAATAGTTTTACCCCCTGCTTTCCAATTTAGTTTCCTTTTATTTCTTTTTCTTGCCTAATTAGTCTGGCTAAGACCTCCAGTATGATGTTAAATAGCAGTGGTAAGATTAGGCAGTCTTGCTTTTTTTCCTGACCTTAGAAATGCTTTCAATTTTTCACCATTGATGTGATGTGGGCTGTGTCGCTTATGGCTTTTATTATGCTGAATTACGTAGTGTATTCATTTCTTTTTTGTTGTTGTTGTTGACAAATACCTAGTAGTGGAATGGCTAGATGATGTAGTAAGTATATGTGTAACTTTTAAAGCAAATGCCAAGTTATTTCCTGAAGTGGTTGCACCATTTTATAGTCTCCCTATTAGTGTCTGGGAGTTCTAGTCATTCCATGTCTTCACCCACATTGGGGTATAGTCATTTTGAATGAGTTCCGTATCCAAAATGTGATTTGCAGATACATACATATGCCTATACATATATATATATATATATATATATATACATACATACATATATATATATATATATATATATATACACTCTTTTTTTAAAGGAAAAGTGTAAGTAGGAATGAAGGCAAGTAGGTAAGCAGGAGGGAAGAGAAGGAAGAAGTACTTTATTATTTTTTATTTATTTGTACACATGGTGCTCTTCCCAACCCAAGACAGGAACCTTATCCTTGGAATGGATGTAGTCTGCACATCAGCTAGAGCAAGATGACCAAACCAATACTCCACCAGGGTATGCCTGATTTGCAAATATTCACATTCTGTCTGAAACTTTTTTTCTTTCACGGTGTCTTTGAAGGGAAAGTTTGATAGAGTCTAGTTAGTCAATTATATCTTTTATGGGTCTTTGCCTACCTAAAGGCTGCAATTTTTTTTTTTCAATGTTTCCTTCTAGAAGTTCTAAAGGTATAGGGTTTTATATTTAGGTCTATAATCTAAATTTTTGCATGGTCAAAGATTCACATCAAAGTTTATCTTTTTAGATATGAATATTCAATAATCCCGGTACCATTTGTTGAAACACTATTCTTTCAGCCCTGAATTGCCTTTGCACCTTTGTCAAAAAATCAGTTACATATGTACAAATCTATTTCTGTACTACCCATTCTTCTCCATTGATCTATTTATCTATTTTTATATTTGGTAGCCTTTTAATTCTCAAGACCTTTTGCTGAGTGACATTTCACTAGTCTCTGCCTCCCTCCATAGAGATCAACTGAACAACTGTTTAATTTTCCCTTTTAGTGAAATTTATTCAAAGAGGATTTAGTCAAGGATTTAAAATAGTTCTAAAACCTTACTCTACCCTTTGGTACTTTTGATTCCTAGTTTCTGTTTTTACTTGCTTTTTGCTTTTTTTGATAGGGGGAGGGGTGTGAAGATTTTATGGAAATACCTTGAATAAACTGTTTTCTGTTTCATACAAGTATATAGAAATTGGCATAAATCATCAAATTGTTCATGAAGGGGTTGGAAGCTGTGGAAAAATCAAAGAACCCAAAACAAACACCAAAAACTCTCTAAAGGATTCCTCCTAATGATCGTGTCCATTTCTAAATTATATCTAATTTTTCTTTGTCCTCTGCTATATACAGAGGAAAAAATGTTCACTTTTGCTTTAGACATGACATTAGGGGTTCTTGAAAACCGAGGCAGGCCAGAAATCCTAAGGCAAGATCCAGCTGAGCCTGTTTGAGAACAGGGTTTTTTCGGGTAGGATTGTACTTGTAAATCCCAGCTGTCAAACTGTTGACTGACAGAGCCTCAGAAGAGGAAAGAGCCAGCCTAAGGGAGGAGTCAAGAGAGTGTGTGTTGCTAACTGTAAGGAAGGGAACGTGCTTATCAGACCTTTAATAGGTCCAAGTTGATTGGCGAGCTCCTTGTTGATGCTAATGAGGCTATTTTTATACTGATAGCTATATTATCCCCAGCAATTGTCATGGTTACACGGACAAGAGGAGAAGGCGAAAGGTAAACTTTCTGAACAAAGGAGATGGCATGAAATTGGAATCATTTAATCATTCATTCTAACAACAAATACAGGTCCTTTCTAAGATGAGTTAATGAACTGTGTTTTACCCCAGGCTGTAATCTTCAGCTGACATCAGTCTCCTCATCGGGTAAAATGAGGGGGTTGGACTCGCCGATCTCTAAGATCTTTTCCAATGCTGAGCATTCTGTGATTACTTAATATATTTCTTAGTGACTAGAGGTTTTACATTTACTATATGGAGAAACAAAGGGACTTTTAACCTGGAAAATTTGAGATTTTATTTGTATCATAGTTGGATTTTAAAAGAGATATCTGAATTAAAGAAATTGATCTCTAACACATTTTGGACCATTTAGTGACACACTAAGGGGTGGTGAACCTGAAAGCGTTAAACAGTATTGCTGGCCCTGGCTAGAGTTGCAATTCCAAGTACATGATAGCCTGTTCTCCTCTCAGGGAGATAACCCAATATCTGTGCTAACTCTTTCAAAATAGTTCTCAGACACAATTTGGCAGGAGGTATCAAGCTAGTATGGTAGATGTTTTCCCACCGACCATTTGTCAAACCTGTGCCTGACCAAACCAGTTTGCTCATCTCTGGACTTGAGAAGATCCTACAGAGATATTTAAAAAGTGGATCAGAATTCTCTCAGATAGGAATCTATAAGCAGATTTTCAAGTTAGTTATATATCTGAACCAAAAATGGACAGGAATTTATTTTAGTCTATAATTTTTTCATGTCCTAGCATCTAGAAAGAAGATTCATCATGCTGAATCAACTACCTGAAAGTGTCAGCTCATTAACCCCCTATTTTCATTCAGAAAATCATCTAAATTTATTCCAGTCTATACTTTCTGTTTTAGGGAGGGAAAGTGGGAAAAATAAAAGCAACAAAAGTTTCTGCTCTGTGAGTACAGTTTTAATTTTAGTGTAGAGAACCTTCTGTAGCCCTATTCTTGGGGAACTTAAAATCTACTTGGAGAGAGACCTGTTAATATGTTAGGTACTTACTGTATACTGGATATTGGGCATTACTCACAGTGTGAAAAATATCATAACATTTCTATACTGTGGTTTAAAATGCTGAGTTCTAGAGAATGAAAAAGAAATTTTTGATCTGGGGTTTGAATCCTAGTTCTTCTGACACTGACTTCTTTTATTTCCTTAGTATAGAGGATGGCAAAGAGGTTTCATTTCACCAGTACCTGATGCTGAGTAATTGATGAAGCTAAATGGAGAGTTAATTGAGGAAGTTAAGTTTCTGAAAGTACATCTGGGATCAGAGGAAGAAGTGACTCGATCTGTTTGTGATGTAGCATGGATTCTTGAAATTTCCCATATTTACCCTAGAGCCTACTGGTCAAATGAGTGGCACACACCTAAATTATTAGAAGAATGAAAATCAAAGATAACTCAGTGGAGTCTGTGGTATTCAGGGAGGATTTCTGGTTTTCAAGCCAGCCTTGATAGATAGGGAGAATTTGGCCACGTGGACAGAAAACAAACCAGCATTCCAAAGAGTTTGAAATGTAGAGGCAACAAGAGAACAGACCTTTAAGGCAAAGACCCTGTAATTTTTTATGAGGCTGAGAAGCTTGCCTTCACGTCTGTGTTAACCATGAGGCGATGGAATACAAGTAGATCATTTAAACTGGTTCAAAGCCTTTCGCATTTACACCGCTTGAACAATTTTTCTGTGTTTCATTAGTTGCCAATAAGTTATCCCTTTGTTTCTGTGTTTGGTTTTATGGATTCTATTGTTACAATGATGAGAGCACGGGGAAACCATGTAATGACAGGGAGAAGCACTCACTGGGGAAAGAAAAAACACTTTGAAGCACTGGGGCTCCCCAAATGCATCTGGGCACCGTGCCAGCTTTCCCTGAGCTGAAGAACTTGCCACAGGAACAGCTGGCAATGGCTACAACCCACCAGTAATAAAAAAACGCCCGTACAGACCACTCAGCACACTAATCAATGATTTCATAATTGTATCAATGATACAGATTATCTGATTGACTTCGGGGGATACAAGCGCCCTCCCTCTCCAGCTATATGCTGCCTTTGAGAATGTCCTAGCTTTCTTCAAAAGACTCACACTTCTCTCTTCATGACTTTTGTTTTAAAATAAAAGGTTACAACTGGTTACAACTTTTATAACAAAATATATTGGAGCATCAGATATCCCTTAGATAGTGTTTATGACATTTATGGAAGTGTCAGGAAATTTCAGTAAGGGAATAAAGTCTCTATTCTATCTTTGTTTGTAAAATTAGTCCCTAGAGGCACTACTGTCCCTTTGGGGGTGGGGCGGTGGGCCACAGGACACCTTTTCTTTGAACAAGCTGCAGCTTTTCAGGATGTATCACAGCTTGGTCTGACTGAGGGGGTTAGCCAGAGATGGTATATGTTAGGTTCCACTGCGTTTGGGATTTTCTCTTTCTAAAAGCTATGAGGCAAATACTGTGAGGCATTCTTAAACCCAGCTAAGATTTATTCAGTCACAAGAAAAGTTTCTTATAGAGAATCCGGGCAGCATCTTCCCGTCCATGTACAAATCATCAGATGACCAGGTGCAGTAAAATTGTAGGGACAATGTGGGCTGCCGGCCTTTGGGGAATGTGGGACGACGTGGTCAGGACAGCTCACGAGAACATATTATTGTCAGGTCCTCCTCAGAGAGTTTGTATGCACTTATTTTACCACCTTATCTTCTTACCTCTAAAATTATTTAAGACTATCACCTAAGCTTTCACATGTTAGTTATAAATTGAGTCCATTTTAGGAATCTGAGCACTAATGATATTGGGTCAGTTAAAATGAGGTCTTCCCTGGGGGTAAGCCTAGCATGACATTGGATTTTTATAAGAGAAAATATGGCATCAATGTGCAACAAGCTCTTAAAACTTGTAGATATGGACAATCTCAGACAGGGACTCAGGTGAAAAAAAAAAAAAAAATCAAATCAGGACCTTCCCTCCATTAGCCAGGTAATCAGGCCTAAAGGGTTTTTGTTTGTTTTAAAGGATCTTCTCCAGGTTCCTTTCCAAAAACTGGTTTCTATTATCAGACCCAAGTCAGCTGTGAACCACCCTGAAACCAATAGTCAAGAAGATGAATGTTGGTGAAAGAAAAGTGTGCTTATTATTGAGAGGTTGCCAACTGGGGAAGTGGGAGACCTGCTCTGTCTCAGATTCGCATCCCCAACTGCTGGGATTACAGAGAGACATGTGGGGGAGCAATGTAGAGGAAGTTGGGGTATTTGGGGACTCCAACAGCCATTAGTCATAGCAGATACAAGGGTTCTACTAGCTTATCCGATGCATCACAGTCTGCTTCAGTGGAGGCTGATTCTGGTTTGATCCATTTTCTGTGTCCCTGTGTCTCTCCTAGCTAATCTTATCTGGAACGAGACTATATGCTAATAAAATGTCATAGATTTCTCGATGATGATTAAACAATTTTGCTGAATGGCTAGGTGCACTTGGTTCTGATTTACTCAGCTATACCAGTTACTACCAGCTCCGGTTCCTGCTGTTTGTTAAGGCTGCCACAGTCCCACAGTCTCCCAGAGTCCCTCAGTCCCACAGTCCCAGAATCTGTTTGCCTGGCTCCTATTGTTGATGGTGCCCCTTTACCATTTGAGCATCTTTTGTCTGTTATTTTCAACTGTGGACCCATAATGCCCTTCTGTCTCAGTCAACATTCTCACATGTATAATGGCTCCAGGTCATTATATCTGGAAATCTATTTATGTCTTATTATTTCAAAATCACTCTTGTACTATCACTCTTCTCATCTCTTGTTTATCCTGGGTCCCATTAATTAAGAGCACAATCTGTGAGAAGATTTGGCCTTCTTAAGAGTATATGCATTTTAATGGGTGAGCTTAAGGTCTGAGAAAGATTCATGACACAAAGGACTAGTTGATAATGGTGGGATTTCACAAAGTCTGACAGGTTTTGAGGGATCTCCTTTTGGCCAGAGGCCCTGCCTGACTCCAGTCAAATTTCACAAAACAGACAGTTGTCTGCTCCATAAGCAAATGGATAATATCTTTTCTTCTTTTTCCTTTCATATTTTTGACATAAACTATGCAGTGGAAAGCAGATACCGACTGTAGTATCCATTATGTATGGGGGCCAATTTTATTAAGGATCTAGGAAATCCCTCCCTTGGTGGCATATTTAGAAAGTACTATTGGCATCCCGTCCCTCTGTGTTACCAGTGAATGACATGTCAATGTCTTGATGCCTGATCTTAATTATTCACTCTCTGCCATTTCCAGAACCCTGAGATGGCTTTCGTCTGTGCTGACACATGGAATATAGTAAAGAGCACTAGTGAATTCCAAATATGGCTATGAGAATAGAGAAAGAAATTATATATACATATACACACGTGCATATATATAATATACACACTTGTATGCACATATATGTACATTTGGATACACATTACATGTACATGCATATATGCATTTTCATATACATATATATGGGTTGATCCATAAATTCAGTTTAGTGGTATCAGAATATTTGGTGAGAACACCATCTTGTTCATATATGTAAGAAATAACAGCGACTTTCTTTCCTGATCATCCCCCAGACGGTACACTAGAGTATTTAAATGTTATCTATTAATATTTATGCAATGTTGTCTATTACATAATGTGTAGAGTATTCTTTAGGGAATAAAATGAGGAAATATGAAAAGATCCTGCAGATTATAAGTTGTAAACTGGAAATATATTTGTCATCATTATGACTTTGATTGTTTTCATGTTATTCACTTGATTTTGGGTTTTGAATTGCAGCTTCCTCAGCAGCAGGGTTGACATTATTTGACTTTTCACTGAAAGTGCCAGAAAGGTACACTCATGAAAAAGGCAAAAACATAGCAAAGCAGAAGGAACAAGGAATGCCAAGAAGTTTTATTCCCAATTCTGCCAGTAACAAATCTCTAGCCTTGGGCAGATCGTTTAATCTCGCCAAGCCTTTACATACTTACCTTTAAAATGATGGGATAAATTAGACAATATTCCATCCTGATCCGATTTTCAAGGAACTTTTGAAAAATATTTTTTTGTAAATATATGAAACCTCTCATCAGGGAAAGTTGCTATGGCAAAGTCTTTCCTTCAACTATGAAAATTAGTTTAGGTTCAGACCCTGTAATATGTTAGGTTGTGAGAATTTGGCAAAACTTGAAATATTTTCCAGAAGTTGTTTTAATGCCAACAAGATATTATCAGGTATGTTGCTGCCACGCCATTATAAGGTGTAGGGGGAAATATAGCGTGAAAAAAACAACAACAATATAAACAAAAACAAAAGCTTGAAGGAGGAGAATATTTTTCTGCCTAATGAATTTTTGTTGTCAATCTGATTTGTCTGACTACAAAGAAGTATTCAATAGAAGCTTTTTTCTTTCTTTTAATGTTTTTCTTTCCCTTCCATCCTTTCTCTAAGAGTTCTGATCCTTATACAAAAACAGAGTATATAGAATCAATGTTTGAATCTATTTTGAAATGGTAGAAAGCATTTCAACTGGTTGTCAATAAACTTCTAAGAATCTTTCTGAGGCATTCTCACCATTTGTGAAATATATAAGGGATGAGATAGAAACTACAATAGAAATACATTTTTAGTAGTCTTCTAGGAAGCAATAGCATTCCTACAGTAGGTACCCCTATAGTAGGTACCTACAGTAGGTACCCATACCTACAGTAGGTACCTGACACTCAAAGTATGTCAGAATTTGATTTTCCTCTAAGATGGCCATATCTTGTAAATAGTACACAACTTTTAATATGATTTCTTCATTTTAAAGCTGCTGTGGTAAATTAACTGCATTAAGTTAGTTGTAAGGAAAAAAATAACAGATTTAAACATCTATAAAGATCTTACTAGCAGGATGATATTTGAATGTGAAGAATTGAGAGAGAATCTCTGTTCCCATCTGTGTGGATGAAAAGTGATCCAAGATGAGAGAAAAGAGCAAAAACCAAGGACTCTAGGCATTTCTTGAGGAAGGAGAGTGCCTGGTTGAAAAAAGAACAGGAAGACCAGGAGACCTGGTGTCAGTGAGGAGGAGGTTGGGTGGTGGAGAAAGACATTACAGATTAGGAGGGGCCAGCAGATCTTGTAGGAGCTTGTATGAAATCAGGAGTCATTGGAAGATGTGGGCAGAGAGATAAACTGAACCATGAGTTGCTATAACAGTATATTTCTGGCAGCAAATAGAGACATTAGGAGGCAATTAGAATAATCTAGGAGATAGAGATGATACCTTGGAATAAGATCAGAGTGGGAGAGGTGGTGAGAAATGATCTAGATTTATTTTGACAGAACAAGCATAGTCTGCTGATGAATAGGATTAGGGATATAAGAGAAAGAGAAAAGTCCTGAATGACTAGAGGTGACAGTCTAAGAAACTGAAGCTATGGAACTACTATCAGTTGAGATGGGACAATCAGGAATTTGTTTTCAGATATAAATTTTTGATGTTTAATTAGAAATAAATGTTCTATAAACATTTAATCAGGTTTCGTGTTTGATAAAAATAGCCAGCCAGTCATTTGATGATGGAAATGCATAACATCTACAGGGACTGAGTAGAAAACAAATAAAACAACAAACACAAACAAAACCTCTATTGTGGTTATCTATTTTAATTCTTATTTAAATTTAAAAAATGAGATTGAGAAATGGAAAAACAATCCAAAACTATTCCATTCCTTGCATTTCATCTATTTATCAATACAGTTAATAGTACTATTATTTCTTACAATTAACAGCTAAAAGCTAGGTCTGAGAGATGTAGAAATATGATCAAATATGAATTATGCTATTAACATGCATACAATTTAACAGCGGTACCTGATAGAGGGTGGGAATGTATTTTATTAGCACAGGTAGTGCCATGGTGTTTGGGTATACAAAAGTGATTATGAGAGAGTTTTAAACATTAATTGACACTTTATAGTTCAGGATAAAAAGCTGTCACATTACTGAATCAGAAAGGCTAGAGAAGAGGGAAAGAGGTTCTCATTTGTTAATGACTTTGTGAGATTGTTGAAGGTAATCAGGAAGAACCTAGAATAGCTTTTCTGAAGGAGTTTTGCATATTCAGCCTCACTGTATGTAATTCTCATTGTATGGAATAGATTAATTTATCTCACCTACATCTAGAATTCAAATAGGTAGGTACATCCTTGAGAGATTAGAGAGAATTATTCTGTGGTTTAAAAAGGTTGATCTAGTCTGTGGGGTCCTCAGTTCAAGACTACATTTAATTAATATAGAACGTTTCATTTTGTCAAGCTTTCATATCTAACATAGTAAATAAATGAGTAGTAGATCTGATGTCTACTGAGTTAGACATCAGGTGAAGACCTTTGTAGGTAAGCCAAGATAGCGAGAGAAATAAAAGAAAATTGCTCTTACTCTTAAGGATCACATAATCCAATTGTGAAGACAAATACAAATATACAGTAACAGCTTTACATTATATCTAAATATTATCTGGTGATATCGTAGTCTTTGAATGCGTACAAAGGGTAGGGTGGTGATTCACATTACAGAGTAATTAAGGTTGATGGGCTTGAGTCAGAGAGGCCATCTTTGGGGGTCTGAATCTTAGGAAAATTTTGGCAAGTTACTGATCAGTCCAGTAAGAAAAATGACATTTGAATAAGGATTTTTTGAGCTAAACAATTGAGACTTTAGAGGGATATTGATGGCTTTCCTTGATTTTCAGAATAAATCTTTGTGTGCAAAAATCTTTGTTTCACTCCTATTTGTGCTTCTCAAGTCTGCTGAATTTTCCTCTCCTGAGGCTGACATCTGTCTAATACTTGAGTTGCGAAAAATGTCCCCTTTGATAGGCTCTTTTCATTGACAGTTTTAAAATTTCCTTTTGGAAATCACTGAGTGCTGTCTTGCTAAATGAACAGTCTAATATGATGAAAACTTTGAAGGAAATGCATGATTCCATCAAGACATATTCTCCACCCTCAGTGTGTAGCTAACTGATAAAGCTTTCTCTCTTCAGATGTGGGTCTTGGGGATTTCAAGTTACCACTATTTTGACTCATTAGGACACTTAAGATTTTCAGCTCTCCATGCCAGTCTAGAGACTTCCTAAGCATATATGAGAGGGCAAGAAATCATACTGTATTTTTCTAGTGCTCCTTTGTGTCTCATGTTGCCAAAACCAACAATTTGTAATGGTAACATCTTGAGGTGAAATGTGAAAGGGCAAGTGCTGATGCAGGTGGAGGAGGGAAGGTTGTGATACTTTCTGAAGGTACCTTGAGAGAGGCAGGAATAATGTGACAGGGTCCCGTGTTACCTGAGCATAGCACATTGAAATATCACGTAAGTGATGCAGAGCATTTAATGAGTTGGGACTGAAAACTTTAATTAGCTTGTAGGGCTTTTTATTATTTTATTTTTTGTTCATTATATTTTCTGCTCAGTCTCTGTGGATGTTCTGCATTTTCATCATCAAATGACTGGCTGGCTATTTTTGTCAAACAAGAAGCCTGAAACCATCAAGTCTGAGCGCGGAGACAGTCTGCCTGCTCTGTCAACAGGATGAAAGTGAGTCTCAGGCTTTTTTAATTACAAGAATAACATGTTCGCTCATCTAATAATGAAGATGGTTAGCAATTTTAAATTTTAATAATCAATTACTGAAAGTAATTCTCCATTAAACCACAAGAGAGCCATTAAATCTCAAAAGATGGAACATGCTGTATGTAACAGTAGCAAATTTTCTATTTTTAAATATCATTAGGGAATATCTGATTGTTTCATTTCTCTGCATTTCTTCTACCTTTTTCCTCATGCAGACCATCTCATTTTCCGCAGGAAGACAGCACATGATCTTATAAATAATAAAAGAAAACCCTTGCAAGACTTGATCCAGGGGTGTGAAATATGTGCTAAGAATGTAATTTATTTCAGTCTGGCATATTTTGACTGAATAATAAGGAAGGTGACTAATTAATATTATACTATGCTGTGGGCAAGGCAGCGCAGTGGGCTAATCCATGCTCCTTTCACCTCTGGAGACCTGCATTCAAGCCTTAGAGGAGTCACAACCACTGAGCAGGATTTGGGGGAGGGGAGGGAAGGCGGCAGATGTCTTTTACTGGCTGTGGAGATTCCTGTCCACATTCTAAAACCACCCTGAGCATCAGCCTCTGCTCTGAGGAGAGGAGAGAAAAGACAAATGATTGCTACTTGGCTGTGGTAATTTGGACAACTTATATGTCAGGAGGAGAGAGCTCCCTGACAGCTTCAGCTGTCCAAGCTGCAGCCTGGTTTAGCCAGCTCACTTTCATCTCACTTGAACATTTGGAAATACATGGAATAAAAGAAAAAGTGTGAGTGTGTGTGTGTGTGTTCAGGTGGGATGGCAAATAAGATTGGGGGCATAGTAACCAGATGACCAGAAAACAGTGAATTGTTTAGAATCATATTAGCCAAATTCTCCATCAAAAGCAGTTCATTCATTTTTTTCTACAGTATCGGAAGCTCAAATTATAGAAAGATATCCTGCGTTATTTCTAAGGCATTTCATTAGCTTTCAGACAATGGGAAGGCCACTTTGAAAATACACTACTATATGAACTACAAGATGCAGGGAACTTAACAGCATCATGTACATTAAGAACGTGGCCAGAGAGGAGGTTCTTATTATCTGGATTGTTTTTTCTGATGGGAACTGTGTCTGAGTTTCTGAATGCATGGGCTTTTCTAGGGAGAAGTCTCTTGCTTCCCTGGGAGAGATTCAAGCAGAAACTCTTCCAAGACAGGCAGTGTTGGAGGTGGGTAGAGGTAATTTTATGATATAGATAATTGAGATGAAATTCATTGGTGCTTGTTAATGGGAAATTTCAAGTTTCAGGACACTCTAGGACCTGCTTCTCTTTCATTCTATTACATGAGTTTTAATTAAATTAGAACTATAGCCAGCAAGAAGGTGGTCTGTTGGAAAAAAAAAATGATGGTTCACAACTTTAGAAGTCCTCCTGGGTGAAATTAGAAACTGATCCTCACACACAGGGCAAGCAACAGAAGAAAGAGGCAGTTCACTCCAGATTGATAGGTGGCAAGACTGAAATGAAAGGGAACTTCTGACCTACAAGACCTATCATGGGTGGTAAGATGAATAGATCACTGTCCCACCCACCAGAATCTGAAGAGCTTATACAGAGGCCTTAATGGAATTCAATCACATAGACAGTTGAGATCGTCTTGAGAACACCTTACTCTCAAGTCTGTATCCTTGAAGGCGAGTGCAATGTACATTCCAAGGATAAGGAGCAAGGAAGGAGCCTCTACTTTGATTGCCTGGGTCTAGTTCTTAGGTCAGGTGAATGTAACCCACAGAAGGTCATTTTCATCCTTGTTAGCACATCTGAGAAACACCTTAGTGAGATGCATAAGAAGAGACTATTTGTTAAAGTTCTGAGATTATTTGTTATCTAGTTATGATAACAAATCCATATTCTACCTACTATTCATATGTGCAACAGGGTGTGAGAGTGATATGTATATAAATTTTGAGTTGTGTTTACTCTCCAGAACATCAAGTATGGAATATTATGAGTGAACTATCCTGACTAAGATTAACTACATCTTATATCTCTTCAGAAAATCTTAGCACTCTGAAGTGATTATGCATCCTGTTTAGAACTTGAATCTTCCATCATCGTGATACATGCCCCTGGTTTCACAGCCCATGAGGCCTCTTTGAATTGACTTACATATATTTTAATTATATCAGAAAAACTCATGGCTTCTAGATGACATAGGAAGGTTTTGAGAACCAGAAATCCTTCCAGTAATCACATCTGTAATGCTGTGGAATGAAATCCACATTACTGGGTTTAGTTCTGTCTGATATCTTACTTAGTATGTGCTTGCATGTTCTTCCATATCCCATTTTCTACAGAAGCAAATCTAGTCCTTCAATAGGGCACCTGATAGGAAGTGTTGTTTCTTTTATTTCAAATCTGTAGACAGAGTCAAATTACAGCTCCTGAAGCTTACTGAAGCTACTATTTGAGGGCATATGTGTTACTTCTGTAATAGGTGTAAAAATAAGGTGACCCAGGGCACAAAGAATCAAGCTTCATGCTGTTGCTTGATTTGTTTGAGCTGGTTTTATACTGGTTCCTGGGGTACACACAGGTAACTGAGAAATGTACATTGGTCCTCAGCTAGCTGATTGAGAGGTCAAGGTGTGTGTTTCCTCCTTGGAAACTTTACTACTTCAGAGTGGGAGGTCTACTCTGAGTGACTTCCCTAAGGAATATCTGATACTCCATGGACAAGTGAGGGAAAGATCCATGCCTAATTCCCCCTGCCTTCCTAGTATTGTTTGGGGTGTCCTCTTGAAATACAAAGTGTCATCCATGGTATCACTGAAGGTGGGATTCTATTCTACAGAGAAGATGGAAAGTCATCAGACGACCACTCCAGGGAATAGTCTACTTCTCACTGAGACGTGATAACAGAATAAGGACAAAACCTAAGGGAGGCCTAATCTAACCCAGTGGAGGGAGGGAGAAGAAAACAGGTCACCTGACTAGAAGATTCATTACTTAGAATCATGGAAAGTGAAGAGAAACATTTAAGAAAGTTCTACCCATAGACTCCCAGCTTACTGATCAGAATTTAAATGACCCTGAAGATGAAAGAACTAGAGAAGAGCCCTGCTCACACCAACTGAGAACCTTTTATTGGAAGCATTGTTTGCTGCATTATGAGATCATTTCCAGTGAGGCAAATGATTTTACAATGAAGTGCAATGTAGCAAGAGATATGGTGAAATACCTTGGAGTCCAGCAGTGTTGGATTTCTGTTCCACCTCAGCCACTATTACTCTGTGATCTCTTTAAGTCTTATTTTTTCTCATCTCTTAATATCGAAGTAGGGCCGAGTTTCTTAACTTTAGTGCTATTTAAATGTTTGATTGGATAATTCAAGGTCATATAGCTAATAGGTGGTTGAAGTGGGACACAAATCCAGTATTGTTGGACTTGGCAAATGTCTCCTTGGGTCAGATGGTCTGAGTGGAGAACTACTGTAATAATGTAATAGTAGGGATAATGAATTTATTTGTAAAGCATTTGGCATAGTATCTGATGTAACACTTATTCAAAACTTATTAGATACTATTCTAACCTACTGATAAAAATGTGAGCTGTGTTTTATTAGACATTAGAGAATTTCAGCCATTCTCTCAGGCATGGAGTGACTGTTCTTAGTCCAGAGTTTCAACTAGCTTGACTGTCTCTTT
Source organism: Solenodon paradoxus (assembly GCA_004363575.1). NCBI lineage: Eukaryota > Metazoa > Chordata > Mammalia > Eulipotyphla > Solenodontidae > Solenodon > Solenodon paradoxus. The sequence continues at coordinate 275,121 of RJWH01000075.1, forward strand.
TTTTTTGCATGTGTTCATGTTCTCAATTCATGTGCACTCTTAAATTTACTCACTGCTCCTCTGGTGGAGGATTTGCAGAAGAATATCTACATGATTGATTGTTTAACTACCGCAATATTTGTAGCATATTCTGGGAAAACAATTACAAGTTCTTCAATGTAATATGCTTTTTTATGTTGAATAGCTACCTACAATATTCTTATTTGGAAAGACATTCATGACAGTTATATGTAGGCTTCCATTAAAAATGTGATTATATTGTTTCTGAACCAAGAATATTCACTTGTTTTGCTGGCATAAAGAGGAAGGATGATATTCATTTCTATTTATCATGCACAATAATGTACTGTCTTGTTTGGCTGTTGTTTGATAGTATGTACATAACATAATCGTTCAAAATGCAATTTTAGCTTCTCCTTGAATTCAGTGATTAAAAAAAAAAAGCACACACAGAACATGGCCCACTAGGTGTTGACTTCACATTAGACTCCCACCACTTCTTCAACAAAAGCAGACTTTAGGCTGCTAATGAGAATAGGCATGACTAACCAAGATAATTTCTTCATACATTAATTTTATACTATTTAAGAATAATCAAGGTTTTATTTCTTTGTTTTCAGATTGAAGTACTGAAATTTTTACGAAACATTAAGAGTTATACAAGAGAGGTTAAATTTAAAAAAAGACACAACTACTATTAAGATAATATTAAAGAGAAGTAGGAGAAGGTATATATAAATCTATCTATATTTATTTATTTTATTGTTTGTTAAAAGAAAACTTTGGGATAAGAATAATCACCTTACAGCTTGCATTGACAATTTTTGGGTTTGGTTCTTTAATCTGTTTAGAGTGAAATTCATAGAACATAGATTTGACTGATTTGATAGGTACTTGAAGCAAGCACTTTGGGCAAATGGTTTATTATAGTTAGAAGTTTTGCTTTCCAAATTATAAAAACAATTGGATGAACCAATCAAAAGAAGTTCGGTTCTATTTTCATTTGCATCTATATGGTATGATTGTTAAGGTCATCTGTCAATAGCCTTTCCTCAACTTTCCAACTCTTGTTTTTTGTACAAAAGTACATAAAATTTATATCTTCATGCTTTTTTACCTTTTCTCTTTGGGCACCATTTTCATTACTTCCCGTAGATCTGAGTCAAAATTCGTTCTTTGGTCTTTTCTAGCTACATCTGTGAACAAAGATAATTTCTTTATTTCATATCTCATCATTATTAGATCAGTTTTTTTAAACATAATATTTTGCACTGGTTTGTACATTGCTTAACAGCTTTTTGTCAGTTATTTTGTTTTGAATCTTTTTTTTTTCCCTAAAATGAGGGTGGAAGGAAGAAAGAGAGAGAGGGAGGGAGGATGGGTGGAAGGAAGGAAAGAAAGAAGGAAGGAAGGAGAGTAAGAAACATCTTTATTTAGTTGCCAATTTTTGATTTTTAGCCCCAGTCCCATGTCTTAAACCTAGGTCGTTGGATGCATGCCAGCATCTTAACCTGGCTAAACCACAAAGGGCCCTGTTTTATAGCTTTCCAAGTAGATTGTTATATAATGGGGAAAATACTGTTTTTGACTTTTTTTCCCTCAAAGTACCTGTGGATTGAATGTATGACAAGTATGTGTTGAATGAATTAATACTATGTTAAACTGTCTTACAGTGTTGTTTAAATTGGAAGGCCTCTTTACAACTGCTTAAAATTATGTAACTTATCTATATAATGACCAACATTAGAAATACCACTTAAGCGGAATTGTACACAAGTTTACATAATTCTCATTTTGCAGATGGAAAAACTGAATGGATAAATAATTCAATTGGTATGAATTGAATGATCAGGCCAGAAGGGTAATTGCATATGCCCACACATAGCCCCTAGTTTTCACTTTAGTGTCACCTCCCTATTAGGTAAATATTGGCAGTGAAAAGACACACTGGTCTAAAATAAATATAATGATTTCAGGTCACCTTACACTTTGCAAGAGGGAGGGATAGTGCATACTAAAGTTAAGCTTGCATTTTAAGAAATACAAATTGGCTGGCTCTGGTGTCCAGCAGTTTAGCATACCGTGGGCATAGTCCACATATGTACCAAGGTCCCTAGTTCAAGACTGGACCTGGAGGGACCAACTAAAGTGAACAACTAAATAAGATAAATAAATAAAGCGCTTCTTCCTTCTTGCTCTTCCTGCTTCTTCACCTTTATTCTTGCCTGCACATTTCTTTAAAAAAAAAAAAAGAGAGTGAAGATCACTGTCCATTAGCTCTTCTAGAGGACTCAGATGAGTAAATTTAACTCCAAACATTGTTTATTTATCTGTAAAATGAGATTAATAATTTCACTTAATTCATAGTATTCTAATACATATATTTTGAATTGCATATGAAATACTGTCAGTAAATATTACCTCTAATAATTAACAATTTAGAAACTTAATAATTTTAGTTGTATTAATTTCATGTATTTTCTGGGTATTACATATATCAATTTATATCTATATCTATATCTATCTATATATTAGAGTGTACTTTAAGAAATATATATCCTTCTACTATACCTTGCAAATATCCCCAGTAGAATTTCTTTTAATAATAGTTTTCTCTAAATTACCTAGAGAAAAAAAAACTTCTGAGTCTTCAGTATAGATAATTTTGATATTACAGATACTTCTGTTTTCATTTTCAGGAGAACTCTCATGACTCATTTAAAAAATAGCTGTGACTCTCCTTAAAAATTACTTTATACTTTTAGTCATATGTTTCTTGAAGAACTACCTCTTTATTTCGAAACGATGTTAAATAATGAGATAAATCACTTATTTTAGTCTTAAGTAACACAATATTTGATAGCCACTTCTTTTAAAACCATAAGTTGATTATAAAATTCACATGAAGACAAAATTATGTATTTATATTATTAATTTCATCTTTTCTGCTTTAATTTCAACTCCACTACTTTTCTCAGATGACTAATAAAATAGCTTTCTGGAAAATGAGTTGCATAATATGTATTCTTTTGAATATTTGCTATTATCTGAAATCAAACCAACACAAATATCTTTTCTTGGTAAAAAGCAGGTTTGAAGTATGGCTGTACCAGGGTAAATTCCAAGTACCTACTCTGCACAAATTAATCTACCAAAGGAAAATGCATTATGCCTATAATTGAAGTTATTATTTCTAATGCCACCATTAATGCTGATTGAATCTTAAATTTGTGTTGGGATCATTTATTTGAATACGCTATATCTCTTAAAATTTCATGTCAAGTCCACCCTATAAAGGTTAATCTATAGTCTTGAAGCTATTTCTTAGGCTTTGGCAACCTGGAGAAGGTCAGATTATGAATCTTTGCAAAAATAAAAGCCTATTTTGTATGGCTATAGAGTGATATCTATTGTACAGAAAGGGTATTGACCATTTAGCCTGAGGTTTTTTGCCTTTGAAATATAAAAAGTTGATAGATCTGTTCACACTTTCATCTTTTTTGACTCATCTTTGCCATTTTAAGTAATTTTCCCAATTCTGTGGTCATTTACGAGAATAAGCAACTTCCTCTAACCAGTCCATTATTTTGGTCTCTCTCCCTGTTTCTTAAACACCTTTTCCTACATAAACACCATTATAATCTACTCAGATACTTTTCTTAGAAATTCAGGGGGATGGTCACTCATTTTCCCTCCTTTTATCTCCTTTTACCAAATCAATCTTCAAATTTTCTCCAAAAAAATGGCTACCGAAGTTTTGGAGATATTCACATATTTTTATTCTCCTTACCATTGCTCTAGTATAAACAAAAGTTGCCTAGCCATTAGGTTGAACCATAAGAAATTTTTACTTTTTGCAGACAAAATGCTCTTATGTACACAATTCATATATTTCAGCCCAAACAAAGTTCTTAATTTCTAATTCATTTATTACATACTGCAGTTAAGGAAACCTTTCAAAAACACAAATATGGTTCTATTTCAACCTTGTTAATCCCCTTCAGTGGTTTTCCATCATCCTCTTGATAATGTCTGAATGCCTTTCCATGACCTAGAAGGTTGTGAATGAGCTGGTCTCTATGGATTTCTTCAGCATCATATTTTTTTTCAACTGTCCACCTTTGCAACATTGTTTATATTATCCCTGAATTTTTGTACATTTCATTCATTCTACAGAATTTGTCCTCACTGCCTCTTTGCTTAGCTAAATTCAATTTATCTTTTAGATTTCAGGATAGCCAACACTTTCTCTAACCCCTGAGATCAGAGTTAGAAGCTTTCTTAGGTGCTTCTGTAGAATGCACCACACTGTATTTAATTTCATACTTATATTTTCATCTCCTTTACTCATTATACTCCATGAAAGCAAGAGCCATGTCTTCTTGTTGAGCTCTAGACTTCTGTTGCTAATACATTGCAAATTGCTGGCTAGACTCAGTTTCCACATATTAAAGTTGAAGACAGCTTCCCAGGGAGGTGCTAAGAATTGCCTGAGAAAACACCTGTGTAACAGGATCTTTTGGCAGGCTGCTCTGTGTTCCTTCTACCTCTCCATACACTTAGTATTTGCTGGTTTCCTTTCATTTGGGAGGTTGTGGTTTTTCAAAACCCCACTGTCAGAAGAGATATTTGGTACATGAAATAGGAAGAATGGAGAACAAGAAATAAAATGGAGCTACTTTCCAATTCCCCTGCCCACTCATACCCTTAGGACTGGATTTTGAGTCCCTGTTTTAGAGTATAGCCAGAGATAAAGAAGTGGTAAGACTTTTCAGGGCTTTCTTGCACCTAGTGATGAAGTGGGCACAGAGTGTGGAAGGAGAGCCTTTTGCCCTTATGTAGGGGACCCAGTATTTTGTGACTCTCAGAGGATTGGATATTGAGTTTGCCAGGCTGTTATAGGGATTTATTGTGAGACTACACCTGGCAGTAAGGAAGGCAACATTTATCTCATGGGAATACAAAAGTAGTAAATGGTTACATGCCAGCCTTTGCAGACACTAGAACTAGATTCAATAATCTCTAAGGGACTTTTGTTTTATGGATCTTCATTTTTTTGTTTGTCTATTAATGGTGCACTAAGACATTCCCAGAATAGCTTTTATTTTTGTTTTGCCTTTTCCCTTCTCTCATTGCTAGCTGTTTTACTCACCCTCTACTCTCTTTGTATGTTTTTACTATGTCAAAGTTTTTAATCTATTCAAGGCATCTATTCATAGCTAAAATTATCTTCATTACATAAACAGATAAGACTAAAGAGGAATTTAGCTCATCATTTGAATTTGAACTTCATTTCTAATTCTACACCTCTGAAAACATTATTCTATCAATTCATTTATTCATTCATTTAGCTTGTTTAACAGATACTGATTGAGCATCTCCTACAACTCAGGTCCTAGTCTCATTAGGAGTAATATCTGGAAACTATACATAGAAAAGTTCCTGTCCTTAGGAGACTCACATTCTGGCAGCACTCCAACTATTGCAGTTTAATGTTGGAAATGGGAAACAGAATTCAAGTGGGATATGATTCTAGTAGTTACTAGTGTAGCAGTACTTTGGAAGTGAAAGTAATAGAAAAAAACATTGAGGTCTGACTTCTGGGCTCCTTGAGACAACTCTCTGCTTTCATTTTGTTTGTAGATTGCTTGCAGCCATCTTTATGTCTTACCTCTACATGATACATACCTTGTATGTGTTCTCCTGCCTGTGCCCTCCTGCCATACAGAACCACTCTTTCCCTAGGTCATGAGTAGTTTATCTGGAATATTATTTTTTGGGCTGGGGCGGGCAGAGATATTCATGAATTAATGCATGTAGTGTTCACATTTTTGTTTGCATTTTATTATGGAGTTTTTGTCATCCTTACTCCTCCTACAAAGTACCTCTATGGATATAAATTTCAAACCTTTCCCAGGCAAATAGGAAGCAATTTGGTGGACAAGTAAACACTGTTTCCCAAATTTCACCATCTGTGTGGCCAATTGACAAATATTCTCTTTTTAATACCCAACTTAAAAATAAAGCAGAATCATTTGTTTTTGTCAACTGTTGCATGTGACTGAACTTCATCATTTTTAAAAAGAAAACATTGTGATTATAACATATTATGAAGTTGTTTTTATATTATGCTCATTGAAAACTTAAAATATAGGTCTTTCTTGTATTTGACTTTATAAGGAAGGAATCTTGGGTAAGATCATTAAGTGGGAACAGAGTCATTATCAGTGAATAGCTATTCAAGTACAGAGATACAACCCAATTACAATGCCACATTATTTATCATTAGTCTGTTAAACTGACATTCCCTTTATCATTACTTTACCTTAAGTATCAGTAACTTTATTTATTGCCTTGGACCCTAAGATTAGCCATACCGCGAGTTACTGACTGCTTTGAAGGCAAAGCTGGGTTTAGAGACCTTAAATTTTAGTGTTTCTCAGTTGTCATTCTACTGTCATAGCTCTCTATAAAAGGGTTTAGGTTCTCCTTTCATTACATATGCATAACTTCCATTAGTGTTAATCACATGCTCCATTTTAGAGCTGTTTTGGCCCCTCCGGTTAAATGGGCGTTTAAGCAGTTTTTAATGCATTATATGTACTTATTTTTTAAACGAGTATTATATGCCCAATTGACTGGAATGAATACAAAGTCCATCAGGTGAATACAGATTTATAATTGTTTTTAAAGCATGTATTATTTACTCAACCAACCATGACAGCCTTTTGGAGTCATTCCAGCTGAGAGGGGAAATACATGTTGATGTCAATACCAAACAGACTTTCGTGAAATCTTTTAGTGCGGTTCTCTCAAATAAGCATAACGCTTTATCATTTCCTCTCAATTTCTCTCTCTCTTCAAAACAATTTCTCAAAATATTTTTCACAATTTTTAGCTTTCATTATCATCTGTGAACTAGATGAGAGCTACTCAAATAAATTCAACAAATTCAGGAAGATATATAGTATCTCAGTGGTATTAGACCCTGGTACTGAAAAAAGGAAAAATATGCATATAATTGACCTACATACATAGTAGAATTTATTAAATTATTTCATTTAAAAAATTATCTAATTAAACATTGCTATAAAGGCAGACTGAGAAGAAATTAAATATATTTATTCCTTGTTCTCTTCTTAGATACACAATTAAACTCCGCTCTTTTTTTTTTCTCATAGTATTCAGTGTGTTCTATAGTTTTCATTCCTTGCCTGGGTTAATAATATCATTCCAGAATTATTTTCTGAAATCTTAATATTAATATATATTTATATTTTCACATTATCTTTACTTTTTATTATAATAGGTTGTGTAATAGGACATTGGAATTTGCTTTCATTAGCCTTCAGAACTCAGGACATGCATTAAGCAATTTTAAGCAATGTATTCAAGTCTTAGGTCAAATGAAACATGGCTGCTCTAGATCACAATTTGGATGGAGATTACAACTTAAGAGTTAGCCCTATGGTTAGTATAATTGAAATCCACTATGAGAAAAAAAGATGTTGCTTGTTACCAGAAAAGAGAAATATACAGACCTTCAGTTTCTGATTGAAATTTACAAATATGAAAATTCAAAAGTACTTTAGGAACATGGTGGTGCTTTTTGTTGTTAAAAGTGAATGAATGAAAAACTGTATTAATTGAAGTGCCTAAAAGCAAGTCTTTCTGTAATGTACACATGTGAAAATAGTTCTTAGGGTGAGTACAATAGTTTGTGTTCTCAGAAACAGGTGATGGCATTCAGGTAAGCAGGGCTCTGAGCCCAGGTGTGCTGCTGCTCCAAGGAGTCATTTGTTGATGCTTCATGTGAACACCCAACGCTGCCACATCAGAAAGCTTACTACTAACAATGCGGTTCAGAAACTCGGCAGAAATGGGTGGCATGCGATTTCTTTATTTGAAACAAAAACATAAACTCCCCTTCATGAAATGTGTCCTTGGAAAATTATAATAAATTTAGGTGAGTTCAAATTATAAAAAAAAAAATCCATGTTGAAATTCTTAATGATAGATACATTTTCATCCCATCGACAGTATTTCTATCTGCTGTTCCTTGTCTTGTTCCTTATAGGAAAGACTGTCTAACAATACAGCTACAAATGACATTCCTTTTCTTTTGTTATTTAGCTTTCTAATTCACTTCTATTCATTTTTCCTCTTCTCCTTTTTTTCTTTATTTCCTTCTCATTATTCTCTTCTGCAAAGACTGACTGTAATTTCGTTACATGTTACACTCTAAATTAGGTTCCATAGAAATAGTATTCAAGTCTAAAACCTTTGGTGTTAAATAAGAGGGATAGACATAAAAAAGGGAGTAGTAATTTAGTGTGATACATATATAAGTATAGTTTTGTTAACAATGGCAATATGATGGAATATATATGTGTATATACATATCATGGGATATATATATACACATACATATCTATAAAATCTCTCTACATATATGTGTATATATATATATATCCTCTGTAGATACATATATGATAGATAATACATAACATTCAGGGGTAGTTTGAATTTATCTTTGTTGTGTACGGCAATTTCTACGTCAGTCAACTTTTAACAGTAGCTTTTCTAAATTGAAGAAAGACATTTCCCTGGAAGGATAAAAAGAATTCTGTTAAAAATTATGGGAAATTTCCTCAATAGCCTTCTGAAGATCCTGGTTAAAATATGTATTTTTGGAAATATAAATTGTGTTGTGAATACATTCCATAAAGAAGTATCATACATAAAAGTGTAATAGCTTGATCTTAACTTGGAAAGTTTTATCATTATCATTACAAAACATAGCCAACCAAAAGTATGATTTGCAATAGAATAAAATAAAATTATGTATGACATTCTAAAAGGAGTGTAAAATATTTGCACTATATTTGTCTCATTTTTTTAAAGTATTTTAAAATTATTCATAACTTATGGAACATTTCTCTAGAAAAGGCCATTCTATATGTTTTTAACTTCCCACATCATCAGCATATTTTCTTTACTCTTCTATGAGCAACTGATTTCCATTTTTACGTCCTTATTCCATAGCGAAAAGTCCTTTGCGAATGGGCCACATTCTCTTACACTTACAGGTCCCCTCATAATCACGTAGATTAAATGACCTGGATCGTTAATTGTCACACTTGAAGAACTCTATAAGTTGAGCAGAAAAGTGAATAGTAACGTGACATTGACCATACAGATTGATGTTTTCTTTATTTGTTGTTTGCTTGTATTTTCAAATTGTTTTCTATTCCCTAGTTATTTCCCACTTGAAAGCAGTATTACTGAAATGTTTTATTGAAATAAAGTGCTTTCACATTTAGAAATCTCTCAAAATACCCAAGCATCTGATTAGTTTGAGTAAATTCTAGATTTTGCTAAATTGTTGTATTAGTAAGGCAACAAAGTTATCTTCTTCCATGTGCTTTTGATGCTGCTGTTAAAGTGAAAATAGTTAAGTAAATAAAAAGCCTCAACATAAAAGCAGTGCTGCATTGAAAGAGAATTTGCTTCAGAAAAAGAATTTGAACAAAATTGTAATTTTTCTGTTTATTGATATTAGGAATTTGAACATCTCTTTCCTCTGTTAGGCAGATGGTGCCTTCCATGAGAACTTTGCAGGCAACAGAATAGAACAAAATAAATAAAATGCAACCCACCAAAAGTATATTTTACAAAAGAATAAAATAAAATTTTACATGGTAATGATTATAAAAATATTTCCACTGTTTTCTGACTACTTTCTTCTTGTTATAAAATCAGGTGTTAAAACAAACATGTTTCTGATTTTTTTCCTTGAAAGCATTTATCTCTGAAGATTTTACTTTATCCTTAAATATTTCTAAATGTTTATTTGTTAAAATATCGAAAGCTTATGAAGCTTGTTTGAACAAAAAGTTGTCAGTTTGGTGTGGCAGGTGTCCCTCAAAAAGTCATTTCTCTGAGAAATAAGAAAACACATTTGGGTTTTTAGAGAAGAGGATAGCAGACGCATTTTTAAGGAGCTGAAGTGTTCTCTCTGTCTCTCAGCCCTCTGAAACCGACACCGCAGCTGAGCTGATTTCATGTTAGAAAGCTGTCCTAAATACACACTGACAGAGGGACTGTCTGAATGGACGCAGAGCTGTCTGCTCTCTCCCACATGCCACCACACACACATTTTCAAGGTTCTGAATTGTTTTAGAAGACTGTGCAAAGTGTCCTCAAGCTTATTCTTAAAATAGTATCCAGTTAAGATAAATGCAGACTCCTGTGTCTATACACACGTATATCTTGAGGCTGAAAATAGTTTAACTGATATTTAGTTGGACACGTGTAAAAAATGTATAAAATCATGCTTAGCTTCTTTATTAGTTAAACAAAGATTCTAGTGAATCTTATGATTGATGTAGGAATAAAAATAATATTAAAAGGGAGTACATGTTCTTTCAGTGGGTTTGGTTGATTTGCAGGAAGCTTTCTTGTTTCCCTGGGTGCTGAGAAGATTCCCTGGTGATACAGAGAACACAGTTCCTATATTTCTTTATTGAATGTGATACAATATAATCAAAGATTGCACATAATTAAGTACACAGGCTCAAAACATCTTTGAAGCAGGAGTTCTGCTGATTTTTTATTTTATGTGATTGCTTACAGATTAGTTCTCTATTTGCTTCTAAAGAATATACTTAAACGCTCAATCAATGAATAACCTACAGCAGTTTGTTGTAGATTCAATAATGGGGAATGGTGCACGGTACCAGGATAGTCTGATATACCCATAGGGAGTGTCAGTGGTCAAAATGCTTCCATTGCCAGAAGGTAGTCTGAAAATGGTCTGGAAATTCAATACAACATTGACCCTGCATTGTATACAAGATCCACAGTCAGTTTCTCAAGTGTACTTGAAGTTTTAAAAAGAACCATTTCCACAAAATCAGAATTTTTAAGAAAAATCTATTTTAAATGATTTTTAGTGGAAGTTGATTATAAATATATTCATCCAATGACCTAAATAGAAAAATCTAAGGATTTTCATAAAATATTTTACTTTAAAATATATTGAAGTTTTAAAATAACTTAAAATTTGGTTACCTAATTACATAATATTTCTATTTGTGTAAGTCTAGTTAAATGCTCATCTATTTTATCCTACTACTATCTGCTGATTGTTAAACAACAAACTGTCATATATAAACACAGACATTGTGACAACTGATTCCTTTATTAAATTGCAATTTTTCTTCATTTTATTAGTGGATTAAGAACAAGAAAAATGACAGGATTTCTAAGTGAACAGATGAGCAATTTAACCAAACATTATACCCAGTTTGCTTTTTTTACATTCTGAGAACTACCAATATAATTTAATTAATATGCATACCACCTCTATATTCCCTAATGATTAAGGGCCTCTTTAGTGTAGCTATTCCAAATGATGTTAAGATGCCAACTTTATTATTCTGAAATCAGAATAAGATTAGAAATTTGAATTCCTACTAATAGAAAAAAATTTTTTTTGGAATACAATTGATTCTCTACACAATCTTAATAAATTGAAAATAAATAGAAAATATCACATCAGAAAAATTCTAGCACTTATTTTGCTTTAGATTTCTCATGTTCAAAATGATAAGAATAGCTACATTTGTGTTTTAAGAGTTGTGAGTATACTTAACATGTATAATAATAAACTTTACATATGTTCGTGTACACATATGCATATATATAAACATATCTTCTGTATTTCACATGGGGGATAATAAATTGTATAAATAAAGCACAAGTATCATGTACTTTGGAAGCGGTGCTAAAATCTGAGTTTAGCACTTAAGGTAATTTGGTCAAATGGCATGGACAAATCTAGAATCATTCTGTAATATTGCTGAGGATAAAATTCATCGATAAATTTTAGACAGCATCCTGTTAACTTTGTCATGTGAATTTTATGTCAGACTTTAACAATGCTTGGTGATGACACCAATAATTTGAATGTTAATTTGTTTATTTATTTTTAGTATATAAGCTACTTGTTTAGGAATTTGCACTAAATCTTAGCAGCTTAACAATTAATATTAAGATCGCTTATGAAATGTCTGTAAGAAAAGAGCTATTATTCAGTGATAGGTAGCAAAATAGTGGCATGATGTGAGATTAATCCACACCTCAAATGAGTTAGTTTTAATGATTCATTGTATTTTTTATTTGCCTTCTATTTTAAGAAAAAAATCTCTTCTTTACAATGATTTAGCTACTCTTAATCTGTTTACAGAATGTATGAATATTTGCTGTAAAAATGTACCAAATGTCTAGAATTGGTGTAAGTGCATTGTTATATGTTTAACAAAAGCCAACTCTCTTTCTTCTCTTTCCCTGGTCTACATTATAGTCAGCACAAGAATTTGAAATGTTTTGTGCCTTTTTAACAAAGAAGACTGAATTTTCTAATTTGGGCAAACCAGCTGGGAAATTAGAGTATACCTTGAAAATAACGCAGGATATGGAACAAAATTTGCATAAGGACTGAGCTCAAGATGTTAGGGACTAAAAGTACCAGAGAAAATTCACTTTCACCCTGACTCATCATCATAAGGTGATAGCAATGATCCTCAAGCTGGTTTTTTAGTTTAAAGCTAAATTACTGACTCCAAGAAGACAGAGCTTTGAGTTTGTCCTGTTCACGGTTGCTTATCCAGCTCTGGGTACTAGGTAACTTTGCCTAAGTTTTTGCCTCCAGAAGTTGCACTCTAATTTTGCTGTTAAAAAAAAAAAAAAAAAAAAGGATAAAATCCTGGAAAAGAGCAGCATTAGTTAGAGGATATAAGGAAACCCTTAACTCTTTTTATAGTGAACTTTCTTCTTCTATTAAAAGAGGTATTAGTTTTCAAATACTAGGATGCATGTGTTATGAGCTTTGCAGGGCATCATGAAAGTCTTTGACGCTGTTAGACGAAGGTTGTTGCTATTTCTTGTTATATGTACTGTATGTAACTTGGAGTACTCATCTGAACTACATTTAAATGTTCCAGCGCATGCCCAGTTCTTATATTTTGACAAATAATCTCTGCTAGATTTTGAGCCAGCTACCAAAACTCTATCTACCATATGTTCTCCACTATCAAAGAGTAAGCAATTTTCCTAATTTTTAAGAAACTTATACTTTTCAAGAATCACATAACCATTATTATTTTTGGGAAAAGAGGATCTTGATTCTTCCTTTACCTCCAATTTCTAACATTATCTAATAACATTGGTAAAGATGGCATTAATGAGAGCAAGTCTTTGTATCTAAATTAACTTAAGCATTGCTAATGCTCTTGAAGATGGCTGTTCTTGACTAGTTGCCTCTTTTCTGTTTGCCATAGTTTGAGAGACTTTGGGTTTGATGCATGGGAGGAATGATTGCTCACTGAAGGATTTGTAAACTGGTATGTTATCATTTTCTAGTATAGTAAGCAATCTGGCTTTACACTTGCATTTCACACATACGGCAAGTTTTATTGCTGTATTTTTATGCTAGAAAAAATGGTGTACTGCATCAGTAGTAAGCAAACTCCAAACCAGATGATCCAACTGTCAGACCAAACTGCTAGCCAGTTATTTCACCTTTTGTGGAAAAATTGTCTGAGGACCAGTCAGTTATATGGTAAAAAAATGTTTGAGGCAAAGAATGTACAGAGACTCTATAGGACACAATTTAGGTGCTTAATAAATACTGACTACACAAGTGAACACAAAGTAACATTTTTCTTTATTTACATTTTATAAAGGCATGTAAGTAAATTAAACATGGATTTAATGTTCTTGAGATAATTTGAAATAATCAGGACATCAACACTGACTAAATTCTCTAATAACTGTTTCTCCTAAGATCGAATCTGAAGCAGTTCTACTATGGTCATGACTAAGATTTCTCAGACTGAGAAATCTCTAATCTGCCTTTCTTATTTATGGCTCACCCTGCAGAGTGGTATTATACCTAACTCAATAGATTTACCTCAACTGCTGGACTTGTAAAAGCTTAATGATCTCAATTTATGGATCGTCACTTTTTAAGTAGTCGTTTTTTTAAAACAAGAACTTTACCATTGAGGTTTGTGGGTGGGAACTTTGCAAGGACTTTTCCCATACCTGGAAATTAGTGCATGCTCTGCTTTCACTGATGCAAATATTTACTAAGAAGAGGGAGAAAGAAAATAACCTTTCGCCCTTTTTTTTCCTTCTCTAAAACCTAAAAGCATTTTGTTTTCCAGAGCTCTATAAAAGTTCAGCGCATAAAAGGTTAGAAGCCTGACTTTTTTCTGTCGTGTATATCTTTGAAAAATTGGTTTATGAAGAGTCATACATCATGTAGCCAGACATATGGGAATAGTTAAAGATTAAGGTAAATAGACAAATTGAACTGCTTTAAATCATTTTCCTTGTTTCAATTTTATGAAAGAGCTTATGAACAAAAGCTGACGTTAAGCAATCACAATAGGCTCTTCTATATGTTTTAGACAGTGGTAAAGACTTTAGTGTCAGAAAGTGTTGCATCACCAATAGTTACATCAATTTGATTGGTGTCCAGATTTCAAAAATGTTACCTTGTCAAACCATAACCTTTTCCAAGTCTTTCATTTGTCATTGTTTTGTAGATTATATCATTTATTTTACATTACCTGTATCAGAAAGCATGGGATCATGGATTATAAGATTTTTTATTATATATTGGTTTGTTTTTGTTTTTTTAAATAAAATTAATACTGTAGGCATTTGTGTTCCAAAGGGACTAATCAAATATTTTGGAAGGAAGTTTGATTTCATGTAATAAACATTACTGTAACTTCACCTAAGGAGACCTTTGATTCCTTTTTGCTAAAAGAAAAAAAAAGATATTTTAGAACCATTAGGATAACATTTTTAATAAATTGAATAAATATACTGAACTTTTCCAGGATACCTAATGCACTAATATCCTGTGGAGAGAAGCTGGCTGTTGGACTTTAAGGTAGGTTCCAGGAATGTGCCCAGTGGCATGGTGACAAACCCCTACTCTTATGAAAAGTGCTATGAGATCTTTAATGTCCACACAGGAGAGTGAGGATTTAAGATTTTGTGGTCTCATTTGAAAGACCCCTACATAGTAAACTGCATGGAACTCAATTTATCTATCTCAGAAAGAAGAAAAAGCTTTGTAGCCCCTGTACCTATAAATCTAAGAAATGCTGTGAATATATGCCTTCATATTCATGCAGCACCAATTCCTTCTTAAAAATAATAAAAATAATAAGGTCTATGATCATCAGGTTGATATAGATAAAAACCCATTAACTTTTCATCATTATCACAGCTCTTGTATCAAAGTGCAGACGTTCATGGGGCTAGTTCACCTCCCCTGGTAGCTGTGCAAAGAGATAGATGAAGATCCTTTACATATTTCTTTGTTGGTTGTCCTTTTATAGTAGATGTGCTGGGTTTAGGAATCACTGATGCTAAAAATGTAATTTAAGACGACTACAAATATTTGTGCAGGCATGTGAACAAAGTGTGCAAGACAGCTAGCTAACAAGGTTTCAGAGTAATGTGAGTGATAGGAAGCAGAGTAACTTCTGGATATGTTGACCAAGTTTATTGCAGAGCATGATGTGATTTTATGTGAGCTAACATGTCTAAACTCAGCCTGTGGACTGATATATATTGGGCACTGCATAAATATTAGTTTTGCTTTGTTTTTCTCTTGAAAGTCTAGTTGTCACTAGAAGTGTATATGTACATATATATATGGTAACCTTGTAAAGTTTGCTGAAACACATTAGGACGAAAATGTATGAACAATAAGAAATTTGGGTGCAAAGGAGAAAAACACCATCACAAGTAGTTTGATGAAATTCTAATCTTTTTTTTTTTTGTGGTTGGGAATCTGTACTGGATTGGGTTTCTCTAGCCATTTCGTCTTCAATCTCTTCTTATCATGTCTCTGAGCGCACACACACACACACACACACACACACACACACACGCTTTGATTCACTTAAAGAATGAGATTTTTGTTTGTTTTTTATAGATCAAGTCATCTAAGTGACTTGTTTATGTGAAAACAGTTTTAAGCCTGCATGAAATATTATGCAAAATTCATGATTTTCAATTAATTTGCTACACATTTAGCTCATCAACACAGAAAAAATATATCCATTATTCAAAATTGCCTTCTCAGTATCTGTTTGTTTGGCCCTGAAATTCTTTTTCAAAATCTATCCGAAACCAGTGTTTTACTGATATTCTTTCATTTTTCCAATAGATCCATCTTAGTTCAATTTATTCATGATTATAATGGAGTTTATCTGTGAAATGAGGTAAAAATAAAAGACAAAAGTGATCATTTAATCATTTGATGGTACATTTACTGCTAACCTTTAAAATTAGTTATTTATTATAAAAACGCAGATTTTCTAAAAAATTTGGATTAAGACAAAGTTATTTTGCTTGTACTGTTACTGGAAAAGTGCAATTTCGATATTTCACTGTATATTACGGCATTGAGTATGAAACAACCTCCTCTCAAAGCTAATTGTTATTAATTTTTTCTCAGTTATTTCATAAATTTAAACAATTAAAACATATCCTAAAATATCCATAAAATTTGACAATGTATCACTGAAGCAATATTCTAATAAAGTTAATGCACTATTATAACTTAAAGAAATCTTAGATCATTTTAAATTTCTTCCTTATCCTTGATCACAGAATATTAAAACATATTTTAAGTTTAAGAGCACACTTAGGTCACTTGTGATGACGGATAGACTTTAAAGTTTCTTAATATTAGCGATAAAGCAAGTGTCAATGTGCTTGAACTGCGTACAAATGGCTTTTCCACTTAACACAAGGTTCCTCCCATCCGTGGGCACTAGAGGGTGCTGTTGGAACTGATACTAACCCTGAGTCACCTGAACTGGTTCTTTAAAAATCAATACTCTCAAGATTCAAAAATGTTTCTAATGAAATAGTATACCATTATTAATTTTTAACATTAGGTTCTGTGAATGTCATTGGCACAACTTCCATAACAAAGCACCAAAGTAATCATTAAAGCAAGACGCTCCCTAACTTGACAATTATTTGTTGTTGCAAGGAATTCAAGATTCTCCCCTCCCACACTTTGTAAGACTCTCCCAGTATCTCTTCAGGATGTATAGGTTGGTGATATATTTTTATAAATGGCAAGGAAAATGGGCTTGTCAGGCAATTAACATTTTCTTTGGACTTTAAACGCACGTAGCCACAAAAGGCTGTTTCTCAAAGAAACGTGTCAAGAGGCTGCGGATCCAACTTTTCTCGTGGTGTTTGTAAGAAACTGGGAATTCAAGGAAGCTTGCATATGAAGAGACACCACCCTTATGTGGGAAAATGTTGCGTTATAGGAAAATTGAAGAATCATCCCCAATAGCTGCCCCCATCTCCGGTTTATTTATAAATGCGTCCTTGGTAGTTGCCTTCCTTAGACCTTCCCCGCAGGCATGATCAGCCTCAAGTAGGCAGCTATTTCCCTTTAATTTTCTACAGCAAGCCAGTAATGCTTATGATTATTGTGAAGTCAGGAAAAGTTTAGTTTCATCAAGTGACATGTATGATACAATTAGTTATTTAGGCACTTCTCATAAAATGTTCCACCATGGAACCTAGTTTGTCAGATGCAGCTAAATATTAGCATCTCATATTAAACACAAGAGTAAAGCTGCCTCGTGGAAAGCACAGCTGACAGCTCTCAACAGGAGCTGAATGATCACTCTCAATTGTAATCGATTCTGTAAGTACTGAACACAAACCCCCAGGCAATTGAAGAAAATAGGATGATGAAGGACTGCAAACTAATATGTTACACATCTTCATTGATTAGACATTGATTAACCATTATTTTCCTGAATGACAAACAGCTAGTGGTAAAGTAACTGAGGCTTGTGATTTATTTACATCTTAGACAGAGATGACTTCTTTATTCAGCAGATTGTGAGCTAATGCTAAACCAGGAGAGAGTGAGAGTTTGAGAATCCACGCTGCTGTTTTCTTCCTTTCATATCTCTTCTTCTGTTCGTATTTTTTTTTTAATGGTCTCTGCCAATCTTCTTCGATTTCTACCATGTTTCTACTAGAAACAAATTTAACTAGATTTAAAAATGATAAGCTGAATTCCAAAATACAGACCATGTACCTGTGTATAACTACGTTTAAAGGGGAGATCATTTTATAGACTTGGTATTTACAAGCATATCGATCAGTGTTTATTGACCTTTTAATTTAATTCTCTCTTTTCTTCAGTGCTTTATTGGCAATTATACACAATTTTAGAATGAGCCGAATAAGAGTTTGTGCCTGCTGCTTATTTTTCTCCTGTGAAGCATGTTGCTTCAGAACTATGTGAATCTGCTAAGCTATGAGACATATGAGAAAGCAATTATTTTACAGTTTAAATAATTTTTGGTTCACATAAAACGGGGATATTACAGAGAATCTTGAATTAATGTAGCCCGATCTAGCAGCAGTGCAGTAAAATTCCTTAAGTCTATTTCAACAGATCTCAAAAAAACCCAATGGAAAAAAATTGCTGTTGAATTTTCAGGCAATCTCTTTTCTATTATAATAAAGGAAAAAAACCAGAATATTCATTGAAATGAATGGCATTAGCACTAAATTAAAGTCAAATTATAATGAGACTAGTTTTGGGGGGTTTTCTAGAGCAATCTGTACATGTTGGAGATTTGTAGCAAATATATTTATAAGCAGAAATAATTAAGATGTTCTGGCATTTTTCATTATAATGGTCATGACAAAGACTTTTTGATGTTCAAGAAAGCATAATTTGCTTCTCCATTGGAATTTGATTGTAAATTACCACTAATTAATGTTCACTTAACTGTTACAGATGTGTGATGTATCTAGTTACCAAAGGGGTAGCAGTAGAAAATTTGTTCTGTGAAAGTATATGGATTTAGAGTAATGATTAGTGTCATTTTTTAAAAAAATAAGAGAAATTCATTACCATTTCTAGTGGTACAAGTCAATTTTAGCATTTGCATAAATTAGAAAAAGGAAATTAGTAATCCATATCATTTCAATTCATACAGAGATGCATTTAACACCATCCTTATTAGTTATTGAATTATTAGGCATGTAATTGTGAAATTTCATTGTCTTTTGCCCTTTAATGTAATTCTAACTCTAGTTTAATAAATCAAATCTGTTCTTTATGGACATTGCCATCTTTATCATAATAAATATGTGAAAATATTTTTCCCCAAGCAACTTTTGTTCGCTTCATTTAAGATATTGAGCCTTTGTGTACTGGTATATTCACTCAAGGCTTTTACAAAGTTAAGTGTCTGTTGTATGGTTTCAAGATTTTAATCAGGCGTACAGAGTAGATCATTTGGGTAAGGTAAAGTTCATTTCTATATATTTAATGCTAACCATTGGAAGCTTGTCTATTTATTAACGAAATCTAGCTACGCTTTAAGTGAAACAGCCATGTTAAGTTTTAAAAGGGGATCATTTAGTTGGGATAACATGTGGTGCTCAAACTTTTAAAAGGAAAGTAAGGATCAACGCAGCTCACCTGTCGCCCTTAGTTTAAAGTCCATCAGGGGACCTGCGCTAATTATAAACCAGCTCCTTCCTTAGTGTTATTTTTGAGGACTAAGTTTTGCCTTATCTTTCTACAGTGCTCTGAAAGTAGGGAAGGGAGGGCATTGATTGGTTAGTGGAGCATGAAGAAAGAAAAAAATGAAAAACCATCCAACAGTTGTATCCCAGAGGGAGCTGGGAACCCCTGAAAAGAATCTAATAGTGTGTCCTTTCTTTGTCCATCTGTGTACAGGGGAGAGCAGCACTGCAGAAGCCTGTGGATAAATGTAAAAATTGGAAGCATAGATTTCACAGGAGGAATGACCATGTGGAATCTGTACAGCAACTCCCTTTTGGGGAAAGGAAGGCCTCTCTCTTGGTGTTAGCTGTCTTCTTTTGAGTGTGTGTCTGTCTGTGTGGGAGAGTGTGTGCACACTCACACCCACTCACACAGACACATATAGAGGTTTATGTAGAACTGAGTACGCTTCAGTTTCTTCCAGCCTATTTAATATCTTTAAAATTTTAAATGAAAATGTAGCTGTCAATTTTAAACTAATTTGGATGGACAGCAATAAAATGCAAACCTCACTTCAAATTAGAATTTTCAGTGAGGATTTCTAATGGAAAGTAATTGCTGACAATAGGAAATGACAAATTACTAATTACTTAGTTCAATTAGACTTTTGTGCCTTTGGTCCTAAGTGGCAAGCATACAGCAAATCTTGCACTTTTATAACAATTAATGACACTAAAACTATTTAAACTGCCAACAGATGTGAGTAAGAAGACATGAATTGAAACTTACTTAATTTACATACTATCCCTACTTTATATCAAGTAAATGGTGTTTAATTTTTATGCTACAATTAAATATTACTGGTACAGTGCAATTTTCACAGAACTTCATAGGGCAAATATCACTGCTCAAAAGCCAGTCAGTGTTAATGCTTCCTTTTCTCTTATCACAGCAGTATTTTTCTTTAAAAGATTCTTAGAGTATGACTTTCTATCTATACTCTATTCATGGCTATACATCAGTGTTAATTAAATAGTTGCATTCCTGCTTTATGCTTTTCTTTTCTTTTTTCTTTTTGACTATTCTGTTCATCTTCAATTTCTTAATGACCTACTTGGAATCTGTACATATTTTAACTTTCATTCCTTCCTTTTATACTAAGTCGTGTGTTTTGTGAAAGGATTTTGTTTAGAAGTTCAATTGCATTAACCACCTCTGTACCATTAACGTCTGTCTACAGTTTTAGGTAACTTCATTTGATATTTCTGGTATTAAATATTTTGAGTATTTTTATTTTGTGAATATAGGAGTTTTAAAATGTCTTCTGTTATAATCAGAAATAATTTTTCTCTTTAGGTTAGCAGCTCACTAGAACTACTGCAGATACTCATGGAGTTAAAAAGAAAGGAATTCAATTACATTTGTAAGGGTAAGTTTCCCTATAAACACATGAAATGCATTTACCCTTTTTTCCAAAACTTGTGAAATGAAAATTAAAATGCGGATAAGAACTTAGGCCAATTCACAGGGCATCTTGTGTTTACACAGTAATGGGAAAGGTTTTAGTTAACTAAATTAGCCATACAAAATAAACATAAATGAATGTTATAGGGGAAAAAAAAAAAAAAACCCATGTAACAACTCTTGTAAATTTCAGGACTTTAAAATCATCATTTATCTAGGCAAAGAAGTGATTCAAGTGTAGAAGCTCAGCCTGGCTATTATTTTCTGCAATTCTCCTCAGGGAATTTCTTTAGCCCATGAAATTCTCTGCAAGTTACTAAAACCTCAGGTGTCAGGTGCTTGACCGCCTTCCGCTAGTTCTGGATAAAACTGCAAACATCCTATTCAAATTAAATATATGTTTTTATACTTACAACTTACAGTTTAAGGCAGCTGCATTATATGTCATATTCCTATTGAGAGTTTATTGTAATTGGGAGAACAGAAGCGTTTATGGTCCAATTTTCCTGCAAATAAGGGGAAAATGTAATGCTGTCTTCTTCGATTGCAGGGATGCAGGGATGGTGTGTACAGATGCAGAGGTGGTACAAATTGGACCCCAAGACTTGAAAGCAGAAAGATGACAACAAGTGCTTCCTCCAAGTCTTTTGCTTGATTTTTGTGGTTTTTTTTCCTCTGCAAGATTCCTGCAATTAAGCTATTGTTTGGAACCAACAATAAACTAGATCCAAATGACCAAGGGTGGTTTTTGGACAAACCTCTGTTGTTTCACCACAGCTGTGGTTTCTTTTCTCAGGAGCCCTGTGAACTTTAAGGGCTAGAAATATAACAGAGACCATAGTAGATAATAGAGGAAAAAGGAAAAGCTTAGGCAGGGGGTAGGAGGCATGGGCAGGGACAGAGGAAAGAAAGACTTTCACAAATCACAAGAAAAATGGCACTGGCATTGTGCCTAAAAAAAGATAATGTGAAAAAGAGGCAATAGAAGCAATAGACTTAGCAAGTATATTTAGAGCAAGAATGATGGGAAGAAAGAAATGGCCTAATTAGAAGAACAGGGAAAGAAACTGTGAGCAGGAGATGGGGAGGGAGCAAGAAGGCAAAGGAAGTTTCACGAAAAAAAAAAAAAAAAAATCCAGGAAGTAATGGACCCAGGGAAATTAGCCAAACACACAGAAAACTAAGGCTACATCCTCACTCCTGCCACTCTGTATCATGAGATTAGAATATTTTCATTGATTTAAACTTCCAAGGAAGGCATCATTTCTTTCCATCTTCATTATAGAGACACAAACGACATACGTCACTTTGGTAGCACTGATTCCTTTCATGTACTTACCGAAGCAGTTGAAAGGTGGGTGCTATTCACATATTATGTTTTATGAATTATATGAAATTTCCATATATGTACATGTATACTCTTATGTATATGCACATACATATATACATATATAAAATCACTCCCTTATACTTTGCAGCAGGTTCATGGTTTACACATATTCCATGCTTAGTGCAAATTTTGAGTTTTTAAACTCCCAAGAATTAGGAACTTTCAGTTATTTTTAAACAGGGAAATGTGTTGCAGATTTTGAGAGAACTGTATTTTTTCTAAACTTGATATTTTAATGAATATATATTCTCTATATGAATATGTCCATATATTTAAACTTAGAAGAAGAAAATTCTTTCCTAGTTGCATCTTCTGTCTGAGACCTTACGAGAATCATGCTTTCTATTTCGCTGTTAATTATATTTCAGTTTAGGAATTCAAGAGCTAGATTTTTGTCAGGTGTGCAATGTTTTTTTCAACAGAAAAACTGAAGTTTTGGAATGTTGTTGTCAGTCGTATCTCTTCCACCCTCCTTTTTTCCCTTCTTTTCTCACTCCCATTCTTGCTCTCTCCCTTCTTTTTAGATATACAAGTTCATTTGGTTGGATTATCTGTTGGGTGGATTGAATATTATTCTACATATTACTTTAGAATTTCATGAGATGAATGGATAAGGACTAGATTTTATTGAAATAATCTTTGGAGGTGCTCTAAAATGTTTGGTAATTTGCATCACTAAAATAGACCTAGGCACATTTCGATGGAGTAGCTGTTGGTTTTATTGACTCCAGCCAAGAGACTAGTTCACAGACATCCCAAGGATCCTTGTTCGCCTCCAGGGCTGGGGGGAAATGTTAAATAAAAATAAATAAAATGCTTCTTCCTCCTCTCTTATTCCTGCTTGCCTATGCGCCTTCATTTCTGTCTTCATCTTTCTTTAAAAAAAGGCAGATCTAAACATACGAGTGCTGATCAACAGTAGATATGCTCGACTTGTTTCCTTAAGGTTCAGTATCAGAAGCCTTTGCTTGAGAATTTGAATAATGTGACAATTTCTATAATATGATCCAACATGATTTGGCCCATAGATGGTTGATTCCATTCAGGAAGGGGCTGAGCACTTACTGCAACAATTGAGTATCTTAGTGGAAAATTGCTCAGTATGAGCTCACTTTTTGATGTACATCCATTATTCTCTTCATTTATCTCTTGGAGGCTGAAGATTAACATAGTATAGATTAAGATACCTACCAATTATTTAATACTTTGATTTTCTTGGAAACTTCTATCCGTCCTCTGGAGAGTATACCTTTTCTCAGATATTATTAGACTAAAACAACAACAAAAAAAGGTGAAGGGACATCATGTGATTATGTAGATAGTACACAAAATTTTTCTAATAGGAGTATTATATATTGTATATTTGCATATATATAAAAATAACACACACATATATGTATGTATACCTATGTTTCCTTAGTGAAATGTTTTCTAGTTCATTTCCACATGTACTTGCAAAATTTTTGAGGCAAATTTAAATTTTCTCAAATAATTCTCTATTTACCCTAGATTTTAATTTTCTAATGGCAATACATACAGAATCAGTTTCACAATCCTCATTTTTCTGTAACCATCTTTTTTTTTTTGTCTACTGTGATATTTACAAAGAAAATCTGTTATCAGTGTGATGGGAATAATAGAAAACATATGAATTTAAAACAAACTTGATGGGCACGCCCTAGTGGAGCAGTGGTTAGGTCAATCACTTCCAAAGTAGCAACACACATATCCCTGGGTTTGAGTCCTGGGCCTGGGGGGAAGCAACCTGTGTGAACAACTAAATAAAAATAGAGATGCTTCTGCCTCCTCTTTCTCTTCCTGCCTACCTGTCTGCACCTTGCCTTTACAAAGAAAAAAGTAGCAAAAAAAAAAAGAATTTGAAATCATAAAATGTAATCTTATAGAACATTTTCTTGGTTTCTGCAGACTCCTGGACATCAAAAGTGATCCCTCAGAGAAAACTAACTGTCCTGCCAACTTATAGCAACATTTTTTGAATTTCTTGCTCATAGTGACTGACGCATAGAGAGTATGTTGACTTGCTTTAGATTAAAAGAAATAAGATAGCACCCTTTTGCATAATAAAATGCACAATTATTTCAGTCAGTAAGTTAAATGTGCCTTTTAAAATTGGAATGATTTAAAATTATGTTTAATTTCCTTAAAATCTGGAATAAGAAAGCTTTCCCTTAATTTATGTATGTGGTAGATAAACAGATGTGAATTAATATAGAAAGACAGCATTCTGGATATGAGGGCCAGAGTGAGAGAAACTTGAAGGAAAAGATATATTACTAAGGTACTACCATTCAAATATCAAATGTAATTTTATTCAAAGAATGTAATATGGCTTTTTAGATAAATAATAAGTCAAAACAAATCAATTTTAATAAATACAAAGTGTATTTTATTTTCTTAATTTAGTAAAGAAAAAGCAAATTGACCCAGTCTTGAGTAAATGAAAGAAAATCCTGCAAAAGTTATCCTTTCCTCAGGTAATCTCTGGAAGCAATACAAGAAGGTTTGAAATGTACCAAGCTCTGTACTAAAACCAGGAGAAACTTCTACTAAATTTTCTTTGACTTGCTATATGATCTTGGACAAGACATTAAAAACTTTTGTGCTAGAATATATTATGAACTGAAGATGAAAGCGTCTGTCTTTTCTAGGTTTGGTAATGTTTTCAGGATAACTTGTGAAATATAAATAACTATAGATACTTGTGAAATATGTTGTGTGATAAGTATATTATTAGAAGAATGATTTTTATGTTTTGAGTAGTTACTAAAGTATTTTGAAATAAAGTTTTTACTATTGAAACATTAAAACTGTAATCATTAAGTACTATTAAAATAAAATTTAATATTAAATATAAATGCTTCTGATTCCAAATACCTTAAAATCATAAAAATGCACAGAAATACAACTATTTAAATGTAAATATTTAAAAAAGAAGAGAAAAAAAGACAAAAAGATTAAGAAGCAAAGGAAAAAATCAAGACTTTAAATTGAAAATGTATTTTGATTATGAAATCATTTAGTTTACATGAACAAATATGTTTGCTATAGCTTTATATTTGACTTTGCATTTAATTCAAATTCATAGCCAAATTGTACTAAATTAACATGATATGATATGCTGAAATCTGAAAAGCTCATGAACCACAAAAAAAAAAAAAGAAAAAAAATGAAAAGAAAAAATGTCCAACAATGAGGAAAGAAGAATTCTACAGGTCTTGAAGTCTCTTCTAACCTAACTTTTTCAAGAATCTCTTTTATAAGAGTCCTTGAACACTGGTCTTTCAGTTTCTGCCTAAAACACCATAGTGGTAGGTTCACACTCACAGAAGGCCATATTTTTTGTACAGTATTTCGGGTTCATTTTTTATAATCTAGGTAATATCTACTAGTCATAATTTTGCCCCATTCTAAGGCTTTTAGAAAATTAGATCATTTTTAAAAAACACATATTAAATTACATTGGAAATCAATTATATAACATGGATATAGGAATATCAAATATAGCAAACCATAAACATGGATCTAAACATCTAAGAATTCATAGCTTATAAGGAGAAAGAATCAAAGCAAATAATAACAACATGGTATAATAGAGGCAATGATAAAAAGTATGAACATAAAATAGAAGCAACACCAAAGAGGACTGAGTAAATTTCAAGGATGAGTCTTATAACAGGAGAAGCTGTATTGAGCTATTGATAAAAATGATAAATGGTGAGGAGGGAAGGAGTGTAAGGCGGAATAAACAACATAGATAAAGGACTGAGGTCTAAATAAAATATGTATGGGAAATGGCAAAAAAAAGGAGCTGAGTTAGGTTTCCCTCCTCCTTTATGTTTATGATTGATTTTCTTAACATCTGTATTAAAATATATTAGATACACAAAAAGAACCTGCATATATTTAATCCTTGTGACTTTATGAGTTTGGACATATGCAGATATTTATGAGAGTATCACCACATCAAGGTGCTATAAGTAGTGAAGGCAGTTTAACTGCGTGCGGGCCAGATATAGAATCTGAGCCCTGAAATAATTTTGTGACACACTTTTATTGGTGAAGGAGAGGAGAAGGTGTGAATTAGAACAGGAATTACAAACAGAATTCAGTTATTCATTTGTGAATTCCTCACATGGATAACACAGAGGATTCACATAATTATAAAATGCACATAGGGTTCCATTCTAAGAAAAGTTCTTTTTATCTAGTCAGTAGCTTCCAGCCAGTCTAGACTGTCAGGCACCTGGTGGCTGGGTGGCCACCGTTGGTCCTCAGTGGCTAGAAACTGGGGTGCGGCTTCCTTTCTCCTACAAAGGTAATAAACATATCCATCACTCCCAAAAGTTTCCTCATGTCCCTTTGTCTTGTTTCATTTTTTCTGTGTTAAGAACACTCAACATGCAACTATCCTCTTTATTTTTTAAGGGCATGACAGCATTGTTAATTATAACAATTTGTTCTTCAGCAGATCTTTAGAACTTTTCATCTTAACTGAAATTTTGTGTTGCTCAATATCTCCTCCTCCCCCAATTTCTAGAAACTATCATTCTACTCTCTGCTTCAATGAGTTTGACTATTGAAGGTACCTCTTATCAGTGCAATTATGCAGTATTTGTTTGTGACTAGCTTATTTAATTTATCATAATGTCTTCCAGATTTATTTGTGCTTTTGGCCTCCATTTTAACTCATCTCTTTTTATTAAACTCTGCCTTATTGAACGTTTTAGTAACCCATTCCACATTCCAGTGCCATTCCTGTTCCAGGCACTATTATAGGTGCTACACATAAAATAATGAACAAAATTGGCACGTATCTCTGCCCTTAATGAGTGAACATTCTAATGGAGGTGATAAAGATAGGGTAGTCAATCAAGTCTCCACATGTAGTGAAAACAAAATCATGATGCATTTGCTTCCTTGGAATTGATCATTCCAGGTAGAAGGTAAGTGAGAGACCTAGAGAGGAAAGTACATTTGATATCTTCAAAGAACAAGTAGAAGATAGTGTGACAGAACAGGAACTAGTAAAAAGGTGATTAGGTTGAGATCACAGAGGAAAAAGTAGCTTTATATGTCACTATAACAAATTTTAGCTCTTATCTTGGAAAGACTCTGAAGGATTTTGAGTAGAGAGAAGACATGAGTGACTTACATTATAATGGATCATTTTGGTAGCTCTGTTAGTATTAAACCAACATTCACCACTCATATAAGGGAGGCAGTCAGAATTCTTTTTTTCCTCTTGAGGGTGATGAGGAAAGAAAGCTATTGTAGACATTGGCCTGGATGAGAATTTTAGCTCTGGAAATGGTAAACATCTGTTCTTTTATAGACATTTTGAAGGTAGAGTAAGCAGAATTAACTGAAGGATTGGATCTAGTAAATGAAAGAAAGTCACAGATAACATTAGGATTTGGGGCTGAGAAACTGAAAGAATTTGTTATTTACTTCAATAGGGAGGACTATAAAGGGAGCAAGAAAAGGAGGAAATATCAGGAGCTTCTACTTTTACAGTCCAAGTGAATATTCCAGAAAATTTGTTGATTAGGCAATTGGACATATGAATTTTAGTCTAGGAAAGAAGAGATGGGCTAGAAACATAACTTCAACAATTAGAAGCACATAGTAAGTAATATTTGAAACATCAAACTAGATACATTAGCAAGAGAATGAATGTGATAGAATATAGAAGTCATCCGAAGATTGGATCCTGGGATACTGCAATATTTTGAGGTTGGGGAGATGATATACAACCTACAGATTGAGAAGAGATCAGAGACAATGATGAAAAAGGAAATCAGAATGGTTTCCTAAAGACCCTGTGAAGAATCTGTTCAACAAAGAGAAGAAGCACAACAAAAATGCTATTCATAGATCATCAGGGGAACTGATAATAGACTTTTGGATTTAGCAACATAAAAGTCACTATTATTCTTGACAAGAGGAGGCTTGGTGAAGTATTGAGAGGGAGAAATGCAATTAGAATAAATTTTTGAGAAGATACAAGAACATGGAGGCAGTAAGCCTGAATAGTATCCATCTCTACGAGATCTTCTATAAAACAAAGGGGAGAGATGGGATTGATGAGATGAAACTGACTACAAAACTTCTAAGTTGGGAAAATTTATGTAAATGGGAATGAGAAATAGAGAAAGAAAATTTAGGAGATGGGGAAGTTGCTAGAACAATGTTATTAAATAGGAAAGAATGAATGGATTCAAGTGGACAAGTAAGTGTAGGCTTGGGTCTGTTAGATGTTTTTCCATGTGTCTCAGATTTATCTGTATCTTGTGAGTAAAGGTACGTATTGCTCTTTTTTTCTTGTTGCTGTTCTAGAGCTGATGGTATAGTTCCAATCTGATCTATCTTTTCTAGAATGGCTATATACCCAAGATCTTTGAAAGTTAAGGATAGAATCTACCTTCCTTTAGAGAGAAGGTGGGTTTGCTTACTGTCCTGTATTTTGAAAATAGTGTCTCCCTCTGGGACAAAGGTAAAATATTTGGGTTAACTAAAATCAAAACTTCTTTCCTATAATGTAATCCCACTGCATGTGCAGATGTCACTTGGTCTCCATCGCTTTACCTTGCTAAAATTGGAGGCTGTGGTTTAGAGAATTGTATTGATCTATGTTTTCCAGAGAAGCAAAAATAAACCAAAAACAAAAACACATACATAACATATAAGTGATCTATAGTATCTATATAAAGGATCTGTAGGCTCTTTAGGAATATATATCTATATAGAGATATACAGAAAGATTATATATAGATAGATACAGATAGATAGATATATAGACATATATAGATATAGATATAGATATACAGACATATATATATATATGACTGTGGAGGTTTAGAGGCCCAAGAGCTGCAATCATTAAGTTGGAGGCCCAGGAGAGCTAAACGTACAATTGCAGTGTGAGCCCAAAAGCCTGATAACCAGAAGAGCTGATTTTGTAAGTTCCATTGTGAGCCTTCATCTGAAAGCATAAGACCAATATCTCAGTGTGAAGTCAGGCAGAGAGAGAATTTCTTCTTACTTAGCCTCTTATTCTAATCAGGCTTTCAACAGTTTGGATGAAACTCACCCTCAGTGTGGAGGGAAATATGCTACCCACAATGGATTCAAATGTTAATTTCATCCAGAAACACTTTCACATTACCCAGAAATAATGCTTAACCAAATATCTTTGCACCCCATGGCCTAATCAATGTTCGAATTAAACTTCAAAAGTTCACCCTTTGTCAATTTGGCATCCATACACATTTCCTTAAACCATACTTATTTTCCTGATAAAGACAATGGTGAGATAATATTTCTGCCTGTCATCACACAACTGGTTATCTTGTGGATAGCCAGGAATGCTTTAACCTCTTCTCCAAAGGAGAAGCATATTTGAGTGTATTACTCTTTCCTTAGTATCCCATAACTTAAATACTGTGGTATAAAAATAATAGTACTTAAATATTATTATTTAAACATTGATACTATTATGTGCCATGATTTACATGAATATGTTTGTGGGGGGGACCATTATGAGTCCTACCTTTATTATGCTGTAGTTTTCCATTGACTTTAATCGCAAGACATGGTAATAATAAGAGATGACCTAAAGTATCTCTTGTATTCCAACTTAACACTTGTTACCTCCATTGTGAAATAGTAAGCAATTTTTCCAACTTGGTTGTTGGGATATATCTTTAACAGTTAGCATGGCGACTCCCTTCTTTGACAGATTCAGACACAAAAGAAGTCAAATCTATAGTGTCCAGGCAGCAGTCTTAACTTCTAGTTCAAATGAATCATCGTGTATCTCTTGATAGAAGCCTTCTTCTCTTTGAGTCCTGGTTATGGGAAAAACAGTGCCATACATTACACATTGATGTAGTGCAGCCTTCTAGAGAACCTTGATCAAGACCTGAAAGTTGGCACTGGATCTTAAAATGGCCATTCTATGGTTCACAAGCCAGCTGCTTCAGGATGGCTGGGAGAATGTTTTGATCAATGAATTCCTCGAATATTGACCTGTTGCCACACTTCTTTATTGTAAAGTGTGCTCTTTGATCAGAAGCAATAATGAGTAGATTACGATTACAGTAAATAAGACATTTCTAAATCCATGGATGGTAGTTTTAGCAAAAGCATTTCATGAAGGGAAGGCAAATCCATACTAGGTTAAGTGTGCATTTTAGTAATAATAAAGTGTTGCTCTTTTCATGACAGAAGTGGTCCCATGAAATCAACCTGCTACTACATAATTGACTGATAATATCGAATTTTGGTGCCATTTCAGGGACTCAGTGATGGGATCTGTTACTGGCACATTTGTCACTTAACTCAGCAGTGGTCAAAGCCAGGTCAGCCTTCATGAGTGGAAGTCTATGTTATTTTGCCAACAATAAGTGATGACAGAGGTGGTTGGGAAAGGAGACTGACTGGCATACCCAGAACATGTTATTTGATTCATTTTATTACTAAACCTCCTCTGTGAAGTCGCTCTTTGACGAGTTTACATTTGTTCACTTTGTTCACATGGGAACACAAATATATTCATTCTTTTTTGTCTATTTGTAGAGGTCTATCCACATACTTTTTAAACATTTGTTTGTTACCAATTTTCCTATTATGTGCCTTCTAAGTTTCTGATCATTCAACAAACCACTGGTCAGAACACACCAATTAGTATATAATCACACGTGAAACAATTTCCCTTTCCAAGCAAAGTGAACAACTAGATTCATTGCTCAAACTTCTGCTTCCTGGAAGGATTCCCTTTACCACTGTTCTTCAGGAATGCCTGAGAGAAAACTTCTAGTGCTACAGCTGTCTATTTTTGTTGGTGTCTATATATTGTGCAGAACCATCTGTAAACCAGATATGAATCTTTTTTCCTCTGTCAGCTGATTGTAAGGAATTCCGCTAAGATTGCAGTTGCAGACTAGGAGAGAGAAGGCGATATGGCAGGAGCAGGGACATGGCATTTTTGAACCACATTCTTCTTGTAACTTAATTGTGACCTTCCAATCTTGTCTCTTATATACCTCTTCCATTTGATAATGGAGTACCATTGCATAGTGACTCAGATAACACCCAGTTCATGACAGGGAGCTCAGGTCATATGGTAACTTGATAGCCCGTGGTTTTGCCTTCAGTCTCTACTAAGACCAGAAGCAGTACAAAAGTCATTTCTCAAAAAGAGAGTAGTTATCTATGGAATATGGTAGGATCTTGTTCCCCAAACCCAAAGACTTGCTCTGTGATTCACCTACCTCCCAAAGGCTCCAACAGATCCCCCCTATCACTGATACTTCAAAACCATAATATCTACTGAATCAAGGCCCAACCAACAAAGCAGCTTACACAGAAGCCTAGAACTGTTGTAGAATCTTCTATTGTTCTGAGCTTCACTTAATACTAGCATCATTTTGATCACTTAGTAAATGAACCAGAGTAGCACACCCAAATGAGGAATATGTTGTCTTCATAATACAAAGAGCCTCACTAGATGTTGTGTTTTTGTTGTAGCAGATCAAACAACTTATCAACAACTTATCATTCACCCTAAAAAGGCTATCTCAACAATCCCCAAATCACTTAACCCTAGACATTTCAGTGAGGCAGGCCTCTGTTATGCAACTGTTCACATGCTGGCAGAGTAATGCCCTGCCTTATACATAGTCTGAGGAAATCACTAGAAGACACAGGCAGCAAGGACATGGCCTTTGTGGTACTCACGTCAGGGAGGTCCAGTGGTGGTGGGTAGGATATATTTCTACCTCACTGATGGCAGCCGGTTGGACATGCTTCCAGAAAGCTACTGCAACACCTGTGGAGAGAGGATCTCTTTCATAGCGGGAATCAGCGGGGTAGTGAGCAGGCAGGAACAGTCAAGTGGGCAAGAACAGCAAATTCCAAGGCAGGACATCTGGGGTACAGTTAGTGCAGGAGGATGCAGTTATCATCTCAGAAAGTTCAGGTTACATTCAAGTCTGTGCTCAGCATTGGCCAGTCACTGAGCCCACTTTCAAGTTTGGGCCTGGGTCATGTTCTCACGCTACCCTACAGTCTCTTGATTTTTTTGTCATTTATTTCTATTCTCTGACACACAGATATCTTACTAATAAGTCTTGAGTAGTTGTCACTTCTTGTTCACAAGGTTCCATCAGCATAAGATCATGTGCTGGATCAATGTGATATATTGTTAATGGAAAAGATAAATAAGATCTCTGTGAGTTAAATTATGACAAGCTGGAGAGTTGCTATATCCCTAAGGTAAAGGTGTATGGCTTGTTTGAAAGTAAAGATTGAATTTAAGTATATTTTCAACTAATCAGACTTCCAGAGGCTCAAATGACCATATGTGAACAAGAAACACAGGAATTCTCAAACGAATCTGTTAAAATTTGCATCAAAATCCTCCCTCATTACTTAACTGTTGCATGAAAAGAAGAAATGTCAGATGACTGAAAGTATTGAAATATATTGAAATATAAACTCCCTCTGAAATCTAATTTGTATTTTTGTCAGATTAAAATAGTTTCCAAGTTTCTGTCAAAACAATGGGACATTTATTTTTTCTTTAAACATAATGAGAGTGTAAGGGAAAGATATTGCTACATTTACTCTGTCTGTGCTGATAAGCTTCCAGTTGTCATCAGTGGGGAACGTAGGGACATTATGTGGTGGAAAATACACTTCTGAAAGTGTCTTTGCAGTGATTCTAAAAGAAGAACAATGGAGGTAAGAGGTCATTTTCTGAAGACAAAATCAGGAAAAAGCACATAGAAGCAAGATGCGAAAGAAAAGTTTCAATCAATTAACCTAATTTTTTTATTTGTTTTGTTCTTTATTCTATTAATTTTAATCTAATAATTGAGTTATTTAAAAATTATCTAAGACCAAAACTGAAGGTGTGTTCAGAGATATTGAAAAAAATGAGTGAGAACTTCACTGAAGTGAGTAAAAGAATTCTTATTTCTAGCAAATATAAATGAAGGGACAGATACTGAACAATGAAGAATGTCAGCGTCCATGTATCATTCACTCACTTAGTAGTCACCATACCTTTATAATATTAATTCTACCCTTTCCTATGATGGAAAATTAGTACCAGTGAGAATGTCTATTCAAGCTATCCATTTTTTTCAGGTAACTCTATAGTTTCAAGAGTTGAGTTTAGTATTGATGGAATCAGTAGAAAAACCTTATTTCCGGGTGTCATGAAGGGTAAACTAACATGGATTTGTAGCTACTGAATTCGATCGTCATTACAAACTAAAACACATATGTGTGTGTTTATACATATATATATATGTTGTATATATATTGCTTTAAAAACTTGAAAAGGGAAAACGTAAAGTAACATAGGGAAAAAATCATAACAGAAGTATAGCCAGCCCACACACACAGAAGGGGACCATTTAAAAAAGGTGTTTGACCATAAATATTCAAATAAGTCTTATATTGGATAAGATTAGCTGAATTCTATTTTAGAATAATAATAAATAATGATTTTATAACTGCTGTGGAATTATAATGAAAAGATGTATCAAAATACTATAAATAGAACAGTTCTAATTTCTAACTCAGGGGGAGTCCATCAGCTATTTATTATTTAGTTAATCAGCTGTTTATTCACCAAGTATTTGTTGAGTACATAATGTATATTAGTTCCTATGATGTAGCAAAAATAATAGATGAAGAAAAAATTTATTCTCTTGTGGACGTGACAGACTAAGACAGAAGTCTCTACGGTAGGGGCAAATAGGATGATTTACTAGGATTGGAAATCAAATGTTGCAATTTTTTGATATTTCTAATTCTTGTAACAAGAAAGATATAAAACTGTGGCAATGTTTAATATACAGATGTACTCATCACTGAGCCCAAATGTGAGATCATCATATATGCTGTATGTTTTTTTTTTTTAGATATTCTCATGGACTATTGAGAGTTTTGTAAGACCAATGCCTTTACTTATCTGTGATGATGCAATGTTCCTTCAATAAAATTAATTAAAAAATAAACTATTTCAATTTAAGTGTACCAGTTAGGTAGATTTACAAATTACATTGTCCTTTTAAAAATAAAATTCACCCTCACAAAATAAACAAGAAATTAAAAAAGACTCCTGCAAAGGAGCCATTGATTGAAGATATTCTATTAATGCAAGTACAATTAGAAAACAGGAATTCTAGGATCTCTCTTCTTCTTTGGGAAAATTTCTTATCAGTCATTTATGAATTAAAAGTTAATGATAATCTTATTTGATCAAAAACTATTGTGTTATTCCCACCAAAATATTGAAAATATTAATGGCATTATATTGACCATAATCTAATTATTAAAATTTAATAAGAAAAAGTTTTCATAGGAAAATGTTTTATTTTCTTAATTCTCTTTCAATTTCTATAGTCACTTTTTATAACATATTGATTGTATTTGAATATACTTGAATATAAAAACAGTTTATATATAATTAGACATATTGGAATAGCACTTATGGAAATATCTGACACCGCCAAAAATGATTGGAAGTCATCAATCTGAAAGACATAAATTCTATAAATAATAGATTAATGAGGCTAATGTCAATAATCAGGAACATTCCACAAGCAATTTTGTGAATATTTGAAAAGAAATACAAATAGAATGAAGTACACATAGAGTTATTAGAAACCAAGCTGGCTTTTTAAAATATAACATGCACAACTATGGACCCCACTCTGAGGTCTGGCCCACAGAGAAGAGCAGTCACAGAAAATGAGCAATTGGAATAGACATTAACAGCTAGCAATGAGAAGGCCATGTGGAAACTGCTAGAATAACCTCTCCCTAGGTAAATAGCAAGACAAACCCAATGCTATATTCTTGGTAGGATTTTAGAGATGAGTGCTACCATGAAGGTTTGAAAGATAGAGGGGCGATGTTTCCTCCATACCCACATTTAACTGACTGATTTGACCTATGAGGAAGACAGATCTTGGAGAGTGACAATGGAGTATCATAAACTTGACAAGATGGTGACTCCAATTGGAACTGCTATACCAAATGTTATTTCTTTTAAAACAAAAACAGACTTTTGTTTCTGACTACAAAAATAGTGCTTATTGAGGAAATAGGAAAAAAAAGAGGAAATTACCATTTATCACTGGATAACCTGATAGAATTTTTCTATATCTTGAAAAGTTATTTTTTGACTTTTTTCTATTTTTATAAGAAATATTTAGGTTTTCTAGTTCTTGGACCAGTTTTATTAACTTTTTAAAAATCATGTTAGGAAATCATTATTTTTATTTATTTTAAATATAAAATGTTTATATTTTTATTTACTGTTATACCTGTTAATATAGTTTCAAATTTCATTTCGGATATTCTTCTTACATTTGCACATCGACTTTTTAAGTGCAAAATCTTCAATGTCAAGTTCTCTTTTTCCGACTGTATTAGTTTTTGTTTTGTTGCTTTTATTTGCTTATTGGTAAGTTAATTTTGTTCTTTAAATTCCCAGTCTAATCAATTGAATTAAAAGTTAAATTCATTGAATTTTATTATTCTTATTAAATAATGAGAAGATTCTGAGATAAGTGATTTCCTCTAGCTGTAGATATCACTGCATTCTTTAAATTTATTTATACAGCTTTTTTCTTGTTTTTTTGTAAAGAATCTGAAATAGCAGCTGTGTTTTCTTCTGTGATTTGGACCACATTTTGGTGAGAGACTGAAATGGGCAGCACTTCCTCATTACAGAGGTCTTATTCTCTTAGAAGCTATCATACCACCGTTGAATAAAGCAATCAGAACTACAGCACTAACTCCTATGGAGAGCTATTTTGTTCTAATACGGTTCTTCCCATTATTCTCAACATGGCAAACACAGTGATAATATGCGTACAGCCCAATGGGACAAACTGTTTGGCCTGCTTTCGGCTGAAATGCCTGGTTTAGAAGCTCTGGGCACAGCAACCCACAGAGTTGAAAACATCAGCAACCCTAGAACACCTGTAACCTATTCTTCTCAGAGCATTTGGAATTTTCAGTTGAGAACAGTTTCAAAATCACTTCCATCATGCTTTATGTAATTGTTTCATCTGTCAACATCAGAAATCCTAGTCTCCACAATTAATATATCAACTGATTATTTTAAAGAAACTGGTGTCAATTTACATATAGTAAAATGCATATGTTTTAATATATAGATTATGAGACTTAATACACATCTGAATTTGTGTAAATGTCACTACAATCAAGATGTCAAACAGTTTTATCACTCCAAGAAATTCCCTCATACCCTTTATATTCTGCTCTCCCCCTCATGCCCAGACCCTAAGCAACTGCTGGTCTATTTTCTGTATCATAAAGTTTTGCATTTTCTAGTATTGAATATAAATAGAATAAGACATGCATTCTTTTGAGCCTGGATTCTTGCACTTAGCATAGTGCACTTGAGAGTCATCATGTTACTTCATATATTAGTAGTTTGCTTCTTTGACTTGATGGTTGAGTAGTATTTCACTGTATGGATGTATCACATCTAACGGCCAGCTAAAGGAGATTTCAATTTTTTCCAAATTTTAATAATTAGAAATTGGACTACTGTGATGATTTTCGTGCAGTTCTTTTTTT
Source organism: Solenodon paradoxus (assembly GCA_004363575.1). Lineage (NCBI taxonomy): Eukaryota > Metazoa > Chordata > Mammalia > Eulipotyphla > Solenodontidae > Solenodon > Solenodon paradoxus. The sequence goes on from RJWH01000075.1 coordinate 312,221, forward strand.
TTTTTTTTTTTTCCTTGCGTGAATATAGTTTTCATTTCTCTGGAAAAATGCAGAGGAAACAGTCTGTTTCTACCTAATTGACAATTATTTATGTATAGCCATGAATATTGTATGAATACAAACATTCTTAAATGGACTTTCACTACAGTACAGAAGCTCTAGCATGATGTTCTAAAAGTTATTTCCAGTATGTTAAGCCTTCTAATTTTCCCCAAACTAAATTTCAGAAGATGATCTTCATTCTTCATTGAAAATAGGGAAACCAACAGATGAAAAATCCATCATTTTTCCACTTCAATCTAAAATTCTATTTACCTCTTCTATCATTTCCTTCTCTTTTCTTCATATTAAAAATAAAGCATTTCCTTCTGTCAATCTTCACACAAGGATTTATTACCAGTTTTAATTTATTTAATACCTATTTACATCCCCCTCTACTTAAGATTTGGTTTCTACACCCATTTTCAGTGCAGCCACCCATTGTCCTTCATGATGCTAAATTTCATAAATTTTATTCTGTCTTTATCTGGCTCTAATCTTGTGTGTTAATCACTGATTACCACTTCCTATTGATTAATTTTAAGGGCATTTACTGTTAAACCTGGAATAGATAGTAGAATCAAATTTATTTATTTTGAGGTATTTGAAACAATTCTAGCATATAATACAGTGCTTTCCATTTTCCACTTCGATTTGATTCTATTTTATCTAAACTTTTAATTTTAAAAAACCTGAAGCATATAGGAAAGATATGTGTTTTGTGAATATTTTCTTCTGTTCTGTGACTTGATTTTCCTTCTTTTTTTCTTCTCACAGTGTCTTTTAAGAACAGAAGTTTTATTTTAATGAAGTCTAATTTATCATTGTTTTTCTTTTGTGAATTATAATTTTTGTGTTGATATTTATGAACTCACCACCAAACTCAAGGTTACATAGATTTCTTTCTATGTTTTTATCTACCAGATGCAATTTTTTTTTTTTAATTTTACACTTAGGTCTATAATCCATTTTGAGTTAATTTTAGTGTAAGGTATAAATTCTTATCTATATTCATTTTATTTGCTTATGGATGCATAATCCTTTCAGTGCCATTTGTTAAAAAGTCTATCATTTCTTCAGCAAATTTCCTTTGAGTGTGTATAAAATGAATTGACTATATTCATGAAAGTCTAGATCTGGATCTTATATTGTGTTATATTTCTCTGTATACCTATTCTTGTGTCTGTAGTATGCTGTATTATTTTATAGTAAGTATTTAAATAGGTTTTAGTTATTTTAGCATTTTATTGACTATTCTAGGTTCTCCTTTTCATATAAAATTCAGAATCAGTTTGTTGATGTTAATAAAATATCTTCCCGAGAATTTGATGTGGATTTTCTTGAGCATAAAAAAAAATTAGGAATTAACATCTTAAGAATATTGAGACTTCATGTCCATGAACATGGAATATCCTTTGATTTTTTTTGGATCTTTGATTTCTTTCCTCAGTATTTTATTGTTATCCACATACAAACTCTATACATTATTTTAAACTAATACATAAGTAGTACTTTTTATATTATTAGAAATAGTATTGCTTTATCAATTCTGATTCCAATTGCTTACTGTTTGCATGTAAGAAAGTAATTATTATGTTGACTTTTATCCTATGAACTTGCTATACTTTGTCATTATTTCCAGGAAAATTTTTGCAGGTTTTTTTTGGGGGGTGAGGGGGTGGAGAGGAGTGTTTCTACATGGAAATTGCATAATCAGTTTGTCTCTCTATTTCCAAACTATATATTTTTAATTTATTTTTCTTATTTTACTTTATTAGGTAGAATGTCCTGTACAATGTTGAATAGGAATGCTAAGAAAGACATTGTTGATTAATTTCTAGTCTTAGGGAGAAAATTTCTGGTTTCAACATTAAGTATGATACTAATGTAGGTATTTTGTAAATTATCTTTATTGAGTTAAAGAAGAATACTGACTTCAAATAGGCAATACATCACTTTCACTTAATATCTATCAAAGCAATAATAGTACTCACTTGAAAATAATGGGCAAACTTTCAATGAGAAAGTTTCAAAGAATATCCACCAAATCCTTCCTGAACTAGACATTCTTTATAATTCTTCCACCTGAGAAATAAACTCACTTCTTCTAAATTACACAAATTCTTATTCTATTTCAAGATTATCTCAAAATCCAAGCTCTTGTTTCTCTAAACTGAGTCCATGTATGACACTAACTTACTCCCTTTGTGTTTAGTTCTTTATGTTTGACCTTTCTTGATATTAACTTATGGAAAAACGTGAGTTGTATGTTCTCCATGTTCAATATACAAAAATGAGATAGGAATAGAATGACAACAGTAGAAATGCTTGTTTAAAAGGGGGAAAAACAGGAGACTTATGACCATATTTGACCCATAGCAATTCTGAAATTCAGTCAGGTACATGCTGCCATTAAAAAATATAGAGAGAACCCAGTACTATTCCATAGAAATGTTCTTATGTACATACTGACTTCTTCATGTAAGTTCTAGGTCTAATATTATATTCACTCTGTCTTTCTATAAGATATAGTTAGTCTATGGTTGTAGCCGAGTAGTTTTCTCAGCTTTTTTGTTTTTGCTTGCAGGAAATTTGTGATTCTAATACCTTTTTTGCTCTATAATATTTCAATTCAAATGGTATAATTCTTTCAAAAGATTTTTAGGTTTCATGTGTATAAATTTGCAATCAATTCAGCAGACACTATGCTTCAAAATATCTTTAAAACAGGCTCTTCAATATGTGAGGTACTCTATGAAGCTAAGACAATGCTCTCATTATTCTCAGAAGCCCAGTATTTATAAAGAGAGGATCTAAACAGTTTGTCTAAAAAGATTTTTGTCCTTAGAAGTTATTTTGTCAAGCTGAAGTCTTTCTGAGGTCTAAAATAAAAGTTTTGCATTTTCACCTTTGACTTTACTTAGCAGGGACCTGAATTTGATCTTTTCTCTCAGACTATTTTCTCACTTTAGAAGTTTTTGTTGTCTTGGAAAGGCTATCCTGAGCTTTTAGTATTTCCTCTATATTATGCTAGAAAACTTAAGAATTTCATCCTTAGTTTGTCTCTCATTTTTCATTTTGTCATGGGTAGCTAGAAGAATTTGTGCCTACAAATCTCCTTATAAGATGTCTGCAATCATTAGGCTGTTTTCTCTTTTCCATATGGCTGTAGGCAACAGTTTTGTTAACTGTTCTGTCTGTATATAATTCAGCTGCCCTTTTCACTGGCCTCCAATAACATTTTCCTCATTGTCCTTGAAGGCCTAATAGTTTCCCTAAGGCCATTCAAGATTTCACCAACAATTCTTTCCATCTTCTGCTCACAACACAGTCCCAGTCAATGCTACATGTTTTATGTTTTAATTTTTACGTTTTGTTATCACAATACCTCACTTCCAGGTACCATATTCTGCTCCTGTTATACAACAAATTATTCTTAATCTTGAAAAGAATGATTTATTTTTTAGCACAACATTTATATCTGACTTCTTGAGCATGGAGATTTCAGGATAGCTGGGCTGTTTACATACCAGTAGTTCAAAGTTCACAGTGAGTGTTCCAAAAGACAAGAACTTCATGATGCGATTTTACGACACTGGACTGGAAATTGATTGTGTGTATTTCCATTATGTTCTGTAAGTCAAAGCAGTCACAAAGTTCATTCAGGTCCTAATTCAGTGATCATGGAGTCAATTCTCTATTGGAATAATCCCCGCCCCCCAATTTTTTTCAGTCATCTCTATCCGTCATAACTCTTATTTCTGTTTTCAATGAAATACAACAAATGGAGACTACTGAAGTACAGGGAAAAGTTTTATGTAGCCTGTGTTTAGAAAAATGAAATTCTTTAAAATTTGATTACCAATAAGGAGTAGCTCTACTAGGAAAAATGTCTTTTTAAGAACTAAAATATAACCAAAAAAGATCTAATCCTGTTCCTTCGAATAATATGCCTTTAACAGTGAGTGATCAGAGGCTTCAAATTAACATAAGTTCTATTATTTATCAGTTTTATAATCTCAGCTAAATATTTTCACTTCCTCATTTGCAAAATAGGGGTGGTGTCATCTGCATATTATGCCTTTAATTTGGTCAAAACTGGGAAAATTTGGGAGAATCAAAACATTTGAGTGTCCATATCATCTTGGTAAAAATTTAAAGCTATGGCTATTTTGGGCAAATGAGAAGCCCTTTGCCTCTCTATTTCTTAAGGTGCTTGTGATTATCAAACAAGGGTAGATGAATCAATAAACATTCAAAATTTTAAAAGTGAATGGTGGCAAAGCATATTACCTCAAATACATTTGGAGATATATTTATAACTTTCATTTAGGTGATTCTAAAACCATTGTAAATTGGTCTGAATTTCCTTCAGTATTCAACAATTCTCAACATTTCTACTTTTCTCTAATTATTGAATGGTGTGATGTATTTTAATATTATTTTCTTTCATGCTATGTCCAAGGTATTCTGGAGAGTTGTCACATTCTCTGCCCAGTAATTTCCCCTACCTCCTACAGCTACTCTTATGTCTTTTCATTTAGATATAGTTAAGCAGTACTAGTTCTTTTATGTGCTATGTTTCATTTGTTAATACATTTCAATATTCATTATAGTAGCTCCCTAATTGTTTCAATTTATAAATTTCAGGTCAGATTTAAACTTCTAACCCATTAAATGCAACCAGCCTTTTATTTATAATAAAAATCTTCAGCTTAACACGTGTAAGTCGAAACAATTCTAAGACACATAATTCCAAAATGCTTTGTCTTAGACTATTTCAATATTTACTTTGAATTTCCAAACTCAGAATATTATACCCAATTCTGATTTTATGTCCTATAAATTCTTGCCTAGCTAAAGGTCTAGTTACATGTTGCTGGGCCTATTTGATTTGCTTACAAAAGAAACAGCAATTAAGCAGCAATATCCTTGGTAATTCTGGATTAATAGACACCTCAGAGAACAATTCTAAACAAAATCTGAATCAAATTTTCTCTAAAATAAAACTCATCTTTCAAGAGAGGAAATGTTTTCCTTGTGGGAACTGGAAGTTCCATATAGAAACTTAATCATCATAGTACAATACAGTTATAGAATTAGGGATAAGATTATTTCTAGAAACACTGTAGACTTAATCAACTATTCAGGAAGTAATAACTCATCCATGACACCTTTTTTTTTTTTTAAGTAAAAGTACCAGGAGGAAGGAAGGCAAGTAGGCAGACAGGCAGGAAGAAAGAGGAGGAAAATGCATTATTTTATTTTTATTTAGTTGTTCACAATGGTTGCTTCCCCCAGATTTGGGGCTCAAATCAGGGGTATGTGGCCTATGTTTCTTTGGAGTCAACTGACCTAACCTCCATTCTACCAGGGCACATCATCCATGATACTTTATAGTCTCATACTAGAGGTTCAGAATCATATCTTAGATGGATTTGTAGAGAAGTTTATCACACTAACACAGGATGTCACCTCTGTGCCAAATGAAACCCTACAAACAATTATTTCTCATGTGGTGGCTGCAGTTTTTTATAGGTGAAATTGTTATTTATAGAGCAAGCAAGATGAATATATCTGTGGATTTTGTTTACATAAGAGTCAAAGGAAAAAATTTAACATGAATCTAGGGAATTTTTATATAACTTCAATTGTCATATCTCAGAGCAAATGCATCAATAGAAATTGCATAATCCATTAAATAAGAGCAATACTATGCACCATTTTGATCTATTGATTAACAAAACTAAAGGCTCAACATTTTTTATTTCCAAATTTCATACATTTTCACTTATGAATTTGTCTGCTGACTTATGGCAAAAAGTGATCCTATCACACTAATTCGGTGCTCAGTTTTTTTCAAAGTATCTCAGAGTATTTCATATTTCACCCCTTCTTTTTAGTCTAAATATAATTCAATTAATATTCAAACATTTTTTCTCTCAATAAAGGATATTAATGTCATATTCTTGTTCAATATTTGTATTATTATATTACTTGGTTTTCCTAATTCTTATAAGTTAATAACTTTCCTGAGGTCAAATCTCTCCACACAGCTTCCATAATCAAGACAGTACATAACATTACTCAAAGTTTATGACTGCTTAAAACTAGGAGAAGGAGATGACTAAAAACTGTAATTTAGGAACAGTGAGTAAACAGACATTAAAAATAAGCTGAAGTATGCTCTGTAACTTTTGAGAGAGAAAATCAACAAGGATTAAAGAGAGGAAAGAAGAATGAGGTGGAATTTTACTCAGGACAAAATGCCGTTCACATCAACTAAGATTTAAAATCAGTAGAAGAGTCTTCTACTCCCAATGGAGAAATACCGTGAAAGAAGACTGACAGCTATTAGATTAGTTAAAGGGAAGGTATTTGGAAAGTATATGAGACTGGCAAGGTAACAGTCTTGGCATTCTAATACCTCTGAGAGTGAGGGCGGTAATATGCTAGTGAGAGGTATTAATTAGAGTCTTGATTACTAAAGAAGAAAAAAACATTTGAAGATAAAGAGCTAATGGGAACAACAAATGTTCTGATCTTAATTAGACTAATAGCAAATTAAAAAAACATGAAATTCAAAATAGACATATCAGAATGATATACTATATGAACTAATTGAACCAATGATTGAAGAAAAATATAGCAGTAATAAATATGAATTACAAAATGCCTGATGGAAAGTAGTTTTGTTTGGTAATAGTAAAATATAAAGGTAACAAGAATAGAAAAAGCTTGAAAAAAAGAAATATATATGGAAAAAGATCAATGAGTAAAAATCAATATGAATTGAATACAAGAAAAACAGCGACAAAACGATGGAACAAAGCTATTATTCAAAATTAATATCTAAGAAAAGTATCTTAAAATAAATGAATCCTTGATTATACATATTCAAAAAGCCTTCCATGTACTGACAAAATTTACTTTGAGATATTTTCTAGTAAAAATGTTGGATTTTAAAGATAAAGAAGAAATTCCTTTGGGGTTTCAGATGTAAAAAACAGAAAGTCAATTAAAAAGGAAAGAAAACTAACTTTATAACATTTGATTTAAGACAACAGTGAATCCTTGTTTTCAAGAAACTCAAGGATAGAACAACAAGGAATTTATATCTAGTCAGTTTCCTAAGACTTATTCTAAAGCAAAGCACTTTAACATGGTAAGAACTCAAAAAAACATTATACCCTTGAGTCTCAAGGAATCTATTATGAAGCAAATTTAATCCAACCTCCAAATGTTATTGGAATTTTTGGCAAATAGACTGCTAATAAGACCTGAAAACAATTAAATGGGTGTAAGTATGGAAAAAAAGCATGTAATTTTTATATATGCTTGATAAAGCAGAAATAATCCAACCAGAAAATAAACTGAAAAAGGAGAAAAAGTGTCAAAAAGGAAAATCCATAAAATTTTATGTAGTTAATATTTTACAATGAAAAATTATTTAAAATTGACAATCCAAATAGAAAAAATCTTAAGGAAATAGAGGACTAAGGAAAGTAAACAAAAATATTCGTGTAAAAGTAATCACTCAAAAAAATAGGAATCTTCTTGTCAAAAGAGTTCATAAAAAGACTAGGAAAACAGGAAAAACCTTGAAAGACATATTAACTATATTATAATAAAGTGAATTCTACACGCATACATATGTCTAACATAAGTCTATCTACCTACCTATTGACTATTTATCTTACAGGGCTAAGACTAAATATATTAACATATTAATGTAACAAAGTGGGACTAATCACTTATTGAAAAATATTTTTTGATTGTTTTACAAAACAAAACCTAATTCCCTATGTTTAAGTTATATATCTGAAACAAAGAGACACAGAAAGGAATTTGACTATCAACCTTTGCCACCTACCTTACTTCTAGCACAAGGGATTCTGTGATGTGGTGGCAAGAACTACCTAAGCAAACGAGCTCAGCAGCACGAGCAACACATTAGTATATAGGAATTATATAATTGTAACCTATTTGGTAAAAAAAATTGATTGTACTGCTTTTATCTTCTTCCTATCTTGTCCTCTCTTCATCTCTCCTTTAAACATGGAATGTTCACTTCAGGCTATGGTTTTGGTCTCAGCTACCAGTTAAATTCAAACAAAAACAAAACAGAACAGGGATTACATTCTTGGTATCTGAGAAGCTTGAATTCAAAGTCAAAGTATAAAACAAGGCATGAAAGACTTTTATAAAAGTAAAAGCTATAATTCTCAATACATATATGAACATTATATATATGTGTGTGTGTGTGTATCAAGTAACACAGGCCCCACAAAACATGCAGAGAGATATTTTAATAATATGAGTCTTTATATGTGTCACTCAGTTCTTTCAGATGTAAAAAGTATATAAGCATACAGAAGACTAAAGTAAAAAAAATAACATAGTAAATTTTATGGATATATGTTAAATTTTAAAATCTGAAAATTGAGAAAACACCAACTTTTCAAGTACACAGGAATCTTGACTGCATACCAAGTCAGACTATATACCAATACTTAACAAAACCCACTAAATTCCACAGAAGTAGTCTGAACAATAATTTGTGGTCAAATGCAGTGAAAAAAGACATTAATGACACATTTACAAAGACCTTTATAGAAGTCTATAAAACTCCCTATTAAAGAATTCTTTGGTCAACAGGGAAACACAAACATCCCAAATGATGATGATGGAAACACTACTACTTAGTAGAATCTTTGGGATAGAATTAAAGTAATGATCAAAGGAATAAAATAATTAGGTCAATAAAATAAAGGTAAAAGGCATTGTTTCTTGTTCTGCATATAAAGAACTTCAAAGTCATCGCTGTGTTCCACAGCAAGTAAAAAGATGAACAGACCGAAAGATCAACAACTCTTTTAGAATGTGTAAGAGAAGAAAGGACACAGGGAATACTGCTGCTTTTTTACTGGACCAAAGACTCATGAGTGAAAAGCTCTGTAGCAAGCAGGGCTGAGATACAAAAAAGTGACTGCAATGAAAAACTCTGAGACTTAAACATCTCCAGGAGGACCCAGTCATGATTTGGGGTGGGGGCATATTATTGTGAGGTTTACTTCTAGGGAGTAGACTAAGTATACATAGCAAATACCAAAGAAAATTCCTTCTGGTTTCTAGCAGGAGAAAAGTGGGGGGCATTTTGAAATACTACAGAATAATTAATTCTTCTTAACAAAACTTGCTCTCAGGGAAAAGTAACTATAGCCTAAACTTCTGGGGTATTATCAGAGTCTGTCTACTCTAGAGGAAGGGAAATATTCAACACCTGTCTCCTCTAGTCTTTCACAGGAGAAAAAGAAAATACTTAACTCTAGTCCCTGCTAGCCATTTTGTTCCAATTAAGGCTGGGGATGGACTGAGGAGGGAAGGGGAAAGGCGAAGAAACATTTAATAAGTTGACAGTACAGAGATATGGGCTCTGTATGATATTGCGAGATATTCCATGTTCATGGATAGAAAGACAATACTATCAACATGTCAGTACTTTCCAATTTGATCAATAGATTTAACGCAATCCCAATAAAAATCTTAGCAAATTATTTTGTATATTATTGATAAACTGATTCTAAAATTTGTATTGTTGGGGAATAAAGAGAAGCCCTATGAAAAGGCTACCCAGAGGCTAACCGTGCACGTGTATTTCACTGTTTCCTGGATGACTTTTTTTCAGTCCCTCTTTCCCTGTAACTAACCGTCAGCATATTATAGAATAGACCGTCTGACCTTGAGAGAACTTGAGCTAAACATAATATAATTATAATGTATACCCCGCCCCACTTTTACCCATCACACAGCTAATGCCATCTTGCACCTGAAACTCAGATATAAGGATTAAAAAGGGGTAGAACCTTAATTTAGAAATAATATTTGACAAAAGAGAAAAAATCAATATTATAGCATATAAACAGTGTTTTCAACAAGTGGTGCAAAATGGTGCTAGAGAAATAAGATATTCAGATGCAAAAACATTAATCTAGACACAGACATTAAATCCTTTATAAAATTTGAGTCTAATTATACAAAATATATAAGGAATGCCAATTCAATAGCCAAAAAAAAAAAAAAAAATAACCTCATTAAAAATGAACAGAAGGACTCAATAAGCATTTCTTCATAAAAAGCATACTAATAGCCGACAGGTATATGAAAATACGCTCAGTATCACTAGTCCTCAGGGAAATGTAAATCACAACTCAGTCAGATATTGCCTAACACCTGGCAAGATAAGTATTATCAAAAACCAAAACAAACAAGAAAAGATAACTGTTGCTGAGGATTTGAAAAATTAAAACACTTGTCCACTATGGTGGGAATGCAAATTCATACAGCTACTAAATCAGTGTAGAGTTTCCTTAAACAATTCAAGATAGGATTGCCACATCATCTAATATTTTAGCCTCTATTTATCCAAAAGAAGTATAATCAGGATCTCAAAGACATATTTATACCCCAGTCTTATGACATTTATTCATAACAGCTAAGATGTGGAAAAAACCTGAATGTTCATCAATGGATGAATATATAAAGAAAATGTGACAAACACATACCATGGAATACTATTTAACCTTAAAAAAGAAGGAAATTCTGGCATAAATGACAACACAAATGAATCTTGAAGAAATTGTGCTAAATGAAATAAGCTAGTCACAGACAGACAAGTACTTCTTGATACCACTTATATTAAGTATTCAAAACAGGCAAACATTCAGAAGCAGAGAGCTAGACGGTGGTTTCTCAGGTGGAAGGAAGAGGAAATGAGAATTTACTCTTCAGTGAGCACAAAGTTTCCTTTACATAAGATGATCAGGTTCTAGAGATATCCCGTCCAACATTGTACCTACAGTTAATATTAATATATTTTACACTCAAAATTGTGTAAAGAAGATAGATTGAGTTTAAATACTCTCACCACAATAAAGAAGAAATAAAGACCATTAACTATGATTAAATAAAAGATACATCTGAAAAAGAAAGATAATGTTACCTTATCTTATGCCTGTAAATTTGACAATGTTGGTAAAAAGTTGATTTCTTAGAAAAATATAATTTATTAAAATTGGCTCCATGAGAGATAGCTTTAAAAGAAAGATTTCCCTAAAAGAAACAGATAATTTATCAACAAATCTCCTAGAAGAAATCATCTGGCTTATATATTGTACAACTTTTTCAAGATAACCCCAGTGCTACTTAAACTCTTTCACATCAGAAAGAAGCAGCAAAACCTCTGCATTCTTTATGTGAAAGAAGTATGACACCGATATTTATACATAAAAGACTACAAAAAAGAAAACAAAGATCAATATTACTTATGGATAATGATATAAACATCCTAAATTAAATAATACCAAATAGAGTCCAATAATGCATTTAAAATTATATAATTAATGATTGATTTCATAAACATATAGCATATTCAGAAACTGTCAATATAGTTTAACATACTAATAGATCCAAGGAGGGAAAAAAATACAAAAATCTCTAAATATGCCCAAATATCTTTTGACAAAATTTACTGATTCATAATAAAGATATTTAATAAAAAAGACATCATTATTACTCAGATAAAGTAACTATTTTATTTTGCTCACACATCCTGTGTATCAAGGTTCTGACCAGGCACAGTGAGGATGTATAATCTCAGCTCCTTGATGTCAGGGCTTCAGCTGGGAACTCGAATGACGGGATGACTCAAAGGTTGTCTATTGGAATCGTCTTTGGGCTTTTTAACTCACATGGTTGGCATTTGGACTGAGATGACAGTCTTCTCACTTAGGACTATTGATGAGAGCGCCTGCGAGTGAGCTCTTCAGTTGGTTTGGACTTCTCAGAGCATGGCAGTTGAATTGTGATGCAGTGTACCCCAAATAAAACAGCTGGAGATAGCTTTCCCAAAGACAAAGGGCTTCTTGTGACCTAGTCTCAGAGGTCACACAACTTCCCTTTTGCTATGTCCTATGGTTTCCTTGGAGTCATTAAGGCTAACCCAGTTTCAAAGAGAGGGGCATTCAACTCCATACCTTTATGGGGTAATGACAAGGTCACACTGCATAAGGGCATTTGGGTGTTGCATCACAGTGTTGTGATGATTGCTAGAAAACAGTCATGCTACTCATCTTACTTAACAGGGAGATTCTAGAGGGAAACCTGTTAAAGTCAAGGCAAGATGCTGGCCCTCTTCACTACTATTTAACAGTGCATTGAATTTTTTTAACCAATGTAATTAGAACAAAGCAAATAATTAAAGGCAGCATATGAATTGAAATGAGCTATGTTTTGCTTGTGTGTGTGGGAGAGAGAGAACAACAAAAAAAAAGACAAATTTATGATAGAGAATATATAGATATTCATGGGAAGAATATTATTTATTAATTAAGAATTAAGTGATATACAATATTTTAGTAGACATGTAGAGTTAATAAGCATTCAAAATAGGCAGGTTTGGTCTTTGGTCTTTAGACACCTATGAGCCAACAAAATATAAAAAGAGATCAAATACACAATCAATTAAGCAATATCATAAATTCTGAAACTACTTCTTGCTAGAAGTTAAAGCATCATTATGTTGGCAAATTCAGGATGAAGGACCCTGATGCAAAAGGTTTCCAAGAAGAGGTGAAGCATGAAGGAAATCGTGAGATCATATGAAGTTGACAAACAGGAGCAGGGAGGAAACTGAAACTTGGGCAAATTGTGACAATCTGTGTGGAGAAGCCTGGCTGGCGGGTTGGCAGCAGGAACTCATGCACAAATGAAAGAAGATTTAAACAAGCCTGTCTGCTCCAGCTTGGGTTGAGAGATTGAGGAGGGAAAGGGATACAGGGGGAATATGCTTCCTCCTTCTCATTTATAACACTTCAAAAATCTGCAGAGGTTTATAACTGAAAGTGTATAATAAAAGTAATAATAATAATGATAGACTTAACCTTTATTAAGCCCTACTGTATACTGAACATTTTGCCAAGTAAGAAATGCTGGGCTCAGCACCTCCAGTGTTATTTTCTGCTGCACAGAACCCTCAAAATAAAACAGGCTCTCTGCTGTCACAGAAGCTGAGTAGAAAGCAATCAGGCAGCTGTGATCTCCCTCTCAGTCAGTGATAAGTGGGGGGCACACTGTGGCCCACCTCCCATCTGTGTCTGAAGTCCAAAGGGGGGCAGAAAGCTCAGGAGGTATTATTGTACGTGCCCTTTTCATTAGCATTCAGTTTTGGTCTGTTGCTTATGATGAGATAGGACAAGCGTTTTCAGGGTGCTCCATTAAATTCCTTCCTAACGCCTGAATCTCTTTATGATAGTGGGAGATAAGATGTCCTTGTCCTCCATGTCCTTTTATTAGTCACTGTAACCTGGCTCTCGAGTGTCTCCATTCACCCATTCTGAAGCCTTCTTTTCCTAATCTTTGTAGATTATTTCTCCATTTTTTGAAGACCGGGCAGTTGACTCTTAAATGTTTCTTGCAGTCCTTTCATTTCACTGAATTTTAAATATTTCAACCAATTTGAAGAGTTCATAATGATGAATAAGATTAAGCTTGGAGCTTAACCTTTTGAAACTGGGTGACGCGTTAACTCGGCTGGAACGCTGGTTAATTTAACAGCAGGAGTTGAATTAACTTGTCACAGCTCTGCCATTGTTAAATTTCCTACTCCTGATCCTTGTCCCAGTCTCACAGAACTTGCATGTCCTGGGACCAGGGGATGAGCCAGACTGAAGTTCAGAGGGGAAATAAGAAAAGAAAGATGGCAGGCATCGATAGGGTGGTGGTAAGTTGACCAGAAATGGGCAGACAAGAAATCTATTTTAATTGGGGAAGACTAGAAAAGAATATAAGAGAGGGGAGCTTGAAACTAAAGTAATGTAGGGAAGTCATGGGGTGGTGTAAAGTGAAAGAGAGAGGGTGAGATCAGCGAGAGAGGAAGCAATGAGTGACTTTACTCCTAATTCTTGGAAATGTATTACATTAGTTCGTTGGAAGCTGTTAATATTGGCAGTCTGGCACACAGAAATTAAATGACTTGCTTAAAAATACCCCTTGTCATCGGCAGAAATAAAATATTGCATTACAGGAATAATTTCAGAGATGATCTCCACAATGAGGGAGAAATTCTAATTTTGGCTAAGCAGAAATAGTTACTTGGAATCTGTGAAGATCCTTGACAAACACTGTGTCTCAGTGTAGTTTAGTCAGGAAGAAGGAAAGAAAGTAAAAGGTAGAAGGATGGGGAGAAAAGTCATTTAGGAGACAGTGAGTCAAAGGAAGAACAGGTGTGAGGACATATTAGTGTTTCCCAGGGAGGCAAGGGGAGGGCATTGAGGATGTTAGGGCTAGAAAGTGAAAATAGGAACAGTTACGTCAGTTATATTTGCACTACCATTCCCTCAACAAAGTAGCAGATGCTGCTGGGCTGGAATGTTCCATGTAGGTATTGCTTACCCCAGGACTAACTTCAAATATGCATGATCTCAGGTGTAGCATCCCTCTCAGAGAGGAAACTTAGTGCAGTAGAGTAAGCTACTCAGCCTTCAGGGCAGAGGCCTAATGATACCTGCAATGCAGGCAAAATAAGCAGTCTGTTTCTAAGCACTAGTCACTTTGAAGCCCATCAATAGAGATCAACTAGACCCTGTCTTCCTTTCAGTTGTTTCAGCAGTGACTTAGCACTGATAGGGCATTTTTCTTTACTATTTGTATGACATTGTTTCAGGGCTCATGTTATTCCACTGATGCTCTAACAGGTTTTCAACTTCCAAGGTAGTTGGCTGAAAAGCCTGTTGGCTGTTCAGAAGCCTAACCAGTGCTCAGCAGTTTGATCTGAAGTGGATTACTAAGGATTCCAAGGCATTTTGCTTCTGTCCAAAATTACTTTAAGATATAGCTATCAGAGGGCTGGGCTGTGTCTGACGGATCAAGACTGTAAGGCAAGAGGAGAGAAGGTGAAAGGGATAAGTGGGAGACAGAGGACAATAGGGAGGTAAAAAAAAAAGTGTAAGAGGAAGAGTGTGAAGAATTCATTTCTTGTTTAGTTTTAGGATAGAAACTCAAAGACATTTTGAATTCACCAATTAATGTCAAAAGTCACTCAGAATGCTTTAATCCAAATAGAAAGCAATGCACTGAAAAGTAACCATAATGAGAGGCTAAAAAAATCACTATCCAATAGGTCTAGAAGCCTAATAATAAAGCTAATAACTAGTATCAGCTAGGTTCTGTTTTTCAGTGTACTGAATTAGTTCTGGGGTGTCTTCAAGTTATTTGATGCCTAGATCAGGAACATAAAGGACAGCAATATCTAGAAACTCTATGCCATCCTTGAATGTAATGCTTCTCATTATTTCACACAACCTGAGTTAAATTAGACAGCATTCTGTTAAATAAATGAAAATGAAGAAAGAAAAATTCAAATTAAAACAAAGAAAGGGGCATAAGAATTTATTCTATTTCAAATGACTAGTACAATGATTTCCAAACTATGTTGTATGGAATATTAAATTGAGTGATATTCCATGAAAAAAGATACTCCAAAATTTTATTATTGTAGATCTCCAGGATGTGGTAAAGAGATTCCCAAATATGTTGACAAGGGAATCATTTTCTTCTCCGAATACCTAGCATTACATTTTAGAGCAGACTTTTATTCCTATGAATATTAAATCATTCTGTCACTGAACATGCTCAGAAATAAGCAGCCTACCACCTCTTCAAAGACAGGATCAATTTCAAGTTTCCCTGTATCTGATTTGAGGTGAGACGTCTGATATAAGAAATGTTTAACACCCTCATCTAGTAATGACTTCTATTTGTGGTGGTTAGTGACTCAGTAACTTTGTGTGTATAAGTGAAAGAGGTGTCAAGGGGTTGCTACTGGGAGAATGCACTCTCAAGTTTTCAAGGTTCCAGTGTGCTGAGAGTATGTGTTTTGTCTTTCCCAGGGAAGGAGAGGAGGCGATGTGGGTTCCTCTGCTGCATATGGGCAGGACATCTGTACTAGTCAAATGGCCTTCGAGGCACCTCAGTGCTACTTTATGTGCCTGTAATTTCCATTATGACTTTATACTGTCATCCTTCAGCATATTTTCATTTATTGTTTTTAGCTATAATCAGGGCAGTAATAGAAGAGCAATTCTAGGGAGTGAGTGAGCAGATAAAATATGTAGACTCTGGCAAAAGTGAGGTCTACTTAGCCACATCTCATATTTCAGTTCCCAGAAATGTGTGTGGGGGCTGACATAAGTGCTCCCCATGGTGTTGTTGCTTATGGCTTAGTGGCCCTTTGAGAAGACCAGAGAATAAAGGACGGCAGGGAGCGGGTGCAGTCGAATCCGCAGTGCTAGAGAGGGCGTTTGCAAGCACCTGAGAGAGTTTTTCGCTTTTTTAACAGATGTTTTCTGGATGTTACCCCTAAATCCCGCCTGTGTTTCCTTCTCTCATGAACCACATCAGTCATCCCTGCTTCTCAGGCATCCTTTTGAGGCATCAATGAACCTAAAGGAAACCAGCATGGTGGGAATTCCATGACAGCTTGCAGCAATATCGTGCTTTCTTGCAAGCCATGTTATTGAATGGCATTCACACTCTCACGGCAGGACCATGATTGATCAATAATTTCCAAGAACCCCTTCTGACTGTGTCAAAAGCAAAAAACCAAGGAATATGACTAGGCCAGTGAGAAATAGCACCCTGACAGGAAAATACCAGGGCAGTCAAAAGATAAATTGTAACATTTGGTTATATTACTATGTGCTAAGACTCTTTCTTGGTTCCCATTTTAAGGCTGCAGAGGGCTTTAACTAAACATAGAGATATGAGTGTCGTGTAGCAAGGAGTGCTTCAAAGAGTTACATTAAGAAATTGAGGTTCTCACATCTCCCTTCGTGATTTTAAGGACAAGAAACAATCATCCAGATATATGCTAAAATGTTCCATTAGAGTGCTATTTCTGGTAAATCTTCCCCTAATGAAATGGAAATAATGTTATGTTTTCTAAACTACTTTTTCTCACTTTTCAATCAGGAAACAGTCTGATCATATAATATATAGTTATAGTTTACTTAGCTTATTATTTTTCTTAGGAGTTCTAGTTCTAGTTATTAGTTATAGTTCTAAATGAGTAACTAGGAATTCCAATATTTTAATAACTTACAGAAATATTAAATTACTGTAATGCTTATCCAGAATAGCCTACTTATAAGAGAACTTGGTGCATGCTGGTGGCTTAGTGGTTAAGTCCATCTGGTGTAGCCCATATATAGCCCAAGGGCCTAGGTTCATGTCCCAGGGATGGATGGAGCAGGACAACCAAGTTGAACAACAAAATAAAGTAAATAAAATGCTTCTTCCACCTCTCTCTTACTGTCTGCTTATCTACTCATTTTCATTCCTGCCTGCACTTTTCCTTAAGAGAGAGAGAGAGAGAGAGAGAGAGAACACTTAACAAGCATTTCTGGATGATGGACACAAAATCCAGTCTTTTCACTTGAATTGTGCCTATAGAATGAAGAAAATACCAACTATTACAACCATAACTCTCGTAAAAAATATTTATTGATGGTTGCAAGTAGAATACCGTAAGTGTGGGGATAGAAGTAATTCCTGGATTTCTGTTCCTTTTTTTGTAAATTAGCAAATGAAGGTCAGACTCATTCAGCAGTACCGTAGGTCCTTGGCTAGAATTTAGAAAGCCATCTCCCAGCCTCTAAAGCTCTTGATCATTTCATTAATACAAGACTGTGCCCTAGTCAGTAATTTAAAAAATATTGGTAACCAAGACTTATTTATTTTGCTTAAAGTCTTAGTTATTTCATTTGTAAATGGGAGATAGTATTATATGTAAAACAACCTCTTTTATCTTAGGTCTTTGAAAATGGAGAACCAGAGTGAATTTACAGCTTCAGTCTTTGTTATTGGACTGTGACTGCCTCCGCATGGGTGAATGGAAGAGTTTACTCATCTAAGCAGAAGTTTTTAACAATGCTCACCAAATTCTTAATTCCAGTGTGCTAAGTTCAGAGAATACATTAGATTCTTCTTGGATGGAAGGCAGCTGTTAAACACATTTCTTGCTCTACCTTAAAATTCCAACCATGCAAGACGACAGGAAATTCCTGTCTTCAGCATAAGGCTTTGAGGCCAACAATACTTAAGACCAGTCATGACCAAATACCAAGAGGTAACTTCTACTGGAATCATTGACATTGGTGACTGCTCCTCTTAGTGCTGCTGAGAACACTGCTGTGTAACTCAGCACATCCAGTGACTCCATGTTTGCACTGCCTAGCAATCAGATGTGCTAGTGTAACCCAGGGTTACTCTCCAGCTCTGTCTACGCTGGGTCCCATAGACTTGGGAAACTCTAAACATGGAACAGATTTCTTAAAGAGAAACTCCCAAAAGTAGCAGATTGCTAAGACCTGATCTGAAAGGAACTTCAATTTCAGAAACTTGAAACCTGTTTATAGCATTTTTTTTCCTCCAAGGATAACCAGGGCCAATCAGAGTTATTAAGTGTTTTACATCAGAACAGTAGAGAATAGCAGTCTCTTACAACTGAAATTTGTCATTTTGTCACTTACCGTATTTAGAGTTTTAAAAAGAGGCAAACTCAAAAAATGTTACCAGAATGACAAAGTAAATTAATGTTGGTCTTAGAGCTTGTGAGACATTGAACACTCTTGAACAGTTTGGCTCATTAAGGAAGAAAAACACCTTCTTGTTTTGTATTAATTTTCTAGATTTTATATTTCTTTCTATTTTCAAGGAGTGGAAAATGCAATTTTGATATGGCAGTCATTTGAATTAATTTCAAAAATCTATTCAGTTTACCATTTAAGACCAAAATCTAAATTTTTCTGACATTCATTTGATATTAATTATCACTACAGTTTAATTGACTTACATCTGGGGAAGGCTATATATATATATATATACATATACATACACTCACACATGTATGTGTGTGTATATGCATATGTATATATTTTATATTTTATATAATATAATGCAATAAAGCCATGGGATACTTTTTACACAAATGTGTGTGTGTGTATTTATATGTACACTCATATATATGTGCATATCCATCATATGTTAAAATAAAACAGTGAAATAACTGGGTTGTAAAATCCATAGCTATTAGGACATTGTGAACATGTTTTACAGCATGCCCTAGTGGAACAGCAGTTGAGTCAATTGCCTCTGAAGGAGGAAGCCACATAACCCCTGGGTTCGAATCCCAGGTCTGGGGAGAAACAATCAGTATGCACAACTAAATCGAAATAGAATAAAGATGCTTCTTCCTCCTCTTTCTCCCTACTTGCCTTTATTCTTGCCTTCACCTTTTATGTAAAAATATAAAATAAAATATAAACCAAGCATGAAGCTGAGTTAAACATTTTGTGTAAGGAAAATTCTATTCTAGCCATCTTGCTAGTCTGTGTAAGAGCTTTTTGAAATGTAGAAGCAGAAGCTATTCTCCCAGCGTCTCTCTCTTTCTGTTTTTTTGTTTTTTTTTTTCCTTTTTTCTCCATATCTTATAAAACTGCAGTTTTATTGCTGGATAATATGGTAAAAAAAGATTCATTGTAAGGGTTACCTAACAACGTTGGTGGTGTTGATGAATAGTTGCAATTAATACATTCCCTTAATTAGTCTGATACCCAGAAGATGCACCTGGCAGGTCATTTTAATACTACAATTGATTTATAGCTGCTAGAAATGATTTTACCAGCTATCTTCAGAGAGTACAATTAGAGTAGATTTCATTTTTTTATGCATTTTCACTGAGGAATAAACATAAAAGGTCTATGTAATTCAGAACAAAGCAGCTATAATGTACTAATGGTTTATGGATTTTATTAATATTCAGCTAACATTAGAGGCAATTTCAGGGGAGTGCAACCTA
Organism: Solenodon paradoxus; assembly: GCA_004363575.1. Taxonomy (NCBI): domain Eukaryota; kingdom Metazoa; phylum Chordata; class Mammalia; order Eulipotyphla; family Solenodontidae; genus Solenodon; species Solenodon paradoxus. The sequence continues at coordinate 332,175 of RJWH01000075.1, forward strand.
TTTTCTTTATGAAGTATTCAGTTTTTTAGTATCTGAGTGCTTTGTTTAAAAAAAAAATACCTTGATGTTTTCTGATGAGTTGCTCCTGTTTCCTATAGGAAAATGATTTACGTTATAATACACAAAAAAGAAAATGAAAATTTAAGTTATATTTATTAATTGAGTGCAGATAAATTTATATACTATGTATTTACTTCCAAAATACATGTAAATTTAAAAATAAGTCATTAAGCATTCATATGATTTAGTGAGTGTTTCCATTAATACAATTGTCAAGCTAATAGATGAACTCTATTAGTAATAGAGGGAGCTGCACTTTGTGGATGAACAGGTAACAGAATATTCTAAAAACCTACTTATAGATCTGACTTTTAATTCCCTGTTTATTTGGAATATTAATTTTGCTAATCGAGAATCTTTGTCCTTCTCTCTCATCATCCATAACATGGGACCAATTTCCTTGTTTAGTTTAAAACAGCAGGACAATGAAAAATCAGTTCCACAGATAAAACCAATAGTCTCATGAAAAGTATTAATATTTAAATACACCGTTCCTATGCTTAAAATGAACTCATATTATTTTGTAAAGCTACATAGCCTCAAAAAATAAAAATAAAGTAAAAGGAACTCTATCGGAAAATATCTTTTTCAAAGGGTTGGTGAATCTCTGTTATCTTAAGGAAAATATACATATAAACATCCAAAATTTATTCTAGGACTGTCAGTCAGGAACTTCTAGCTATCAAGGCCCAAGTTTACAGTGTTATGAATTCCAGAGGAAAAACATGAAAGATCTCTGTCAACATGGAACTACAGTCTAGCAGGGAAAAGTTTGAGGGTTTGTCAACTGAACCACAAATACAAAATCATAAGCTGCTGAATTTCAGAAGGACATGCCAAATTCCTTCTTCATTTCTGTACCACAGATTCAAAACTGGAATCTTAACAGCCAGGTCCTAACCATACAGAAATGTAGTACATCACCATGAAGTCTGCTAAATCTCCCTAAGTGAGCAGCCAAGAGTCTTCTGGAACCCAACAAGTCAGTTTCGTTTTTCGTTTGTTTGTTGGTTTGACTTTGTTTTTAGCAGTGGGATCAGGTATTTTAATTCTTTGGAAACTGATCACCAACATAGAGTATATTTTATCAAATCTTAAAATTATGTGTTTTTAAATAAAAATTTCTCTGTCAGCACCATTCTGGATAACTGTTTTTCAAAATTAGCCTTAATTTGTTTGTCTGGAACCACTAGGCAAAACGATCTCACAAGATACATAAAACCTTTGATTCTTTACCTTTCCTGTAAAAACTACAAGTTTAAAAAAAAAAAAAATCTGTACTTGTTTGGCAAACAATGTAGCTACCCATAAAACTTGCAAGATTCCCTGGAAAATAGCCTAATGACGAGAGAAAATTATGTGATGACGTCCAGTGGGATTCAAGAACTGTAGGAGTTTGGAAGTGTTCGGATATAGAAAGCAAAGCCATTTTCTCTGCTAACATCTGGCATGGCTGACAGAGGGTTAAACTCTGATGCCTTTTGGCAACCAGGGTCTTCTATCTCCTTTACCACCACTTCTGTGGTTATACTGAAGAAGTCAGTAACCATTTCCTAAATGACAGGCTTGGGACTCCAAGAGGTCATTCTGCCCATCCCCCTGCTTCTGGGCAGGACAGTACTTAATTATCTCAGCTCACAGAGCACTCTCTGAAACCAAGTGATGCATAGATGCAATCATTTGCCTCCAGGGAACACAATGCTATGTAGATAGATTATTTTTGTTTATTTCTGTTTTTGGCAAATGAACATTTAAAAGTGAAATTTTCTCCCACTTGAGTTTGTTAGCAATGTGGTCTAAATTATATTCTGCTCTGGTTCTCATGCTGCAGGAGGTTTTTAATACCAAACAGGATCACTGACAGCCATCTGTGCCTGGCCCCAGGCATGAACTCTCCTAGGATATGTCTACACTCACCTGTCGGCACCACAGGTTTAGGCTGCTAATATCATTTGAACACTTTGCATTGAAAGAAATAGGAATAAAAAGGTAGTTTTTTGTCCTCTGGGAGAGTCATTATTCTTACAACTTGAGGGGCAGCTCCTCCTTTCCAACTATTCACTGCTGGCTGTTAAAGCAACTCAGGCTGCATTATTATTAATATTATTATTAGTACTATTATTTAGCATTTTAGGATGATCTAAAGTTAACCTCTGATTTAAATAGTGAAGAATTAATTGTCCTGATTTTTCTCCCGACTTCGCTCTAACATGCTTACCATGACCTAGGAAATAATAGCAATCAAAACAGAAAAGTAATCTGTGACTGGTAAATCATTTTTAAAGAAGAAATAGTCCAGTCTCAATCATCTACAAGAAGAGAGGCAGGTTCTTTCTTCTTTCAAAGTATGCGGCCTGATTTAGAAGCTTCGGATCTGTATTCAGCTGAAGACAGGGGCTTCTCAGTTCCACCTCAGCAGGTTGTGAGAGCTGGATAGAGACCGTGGCCTGTGGGCGAGCAGTGCGTCAGTCCTCTGCAAGCCTGTGAGAAGTGAGGGGTCTCAGATCATGTGCCCATCTGCAGTCTTTGAACAAGACTTACGGGTGATTCGTTTACTGATCAAAATTAGGAAAACATTGCTGGAAACTTTGAGACCATCTTCTCATATGCAGCATTAAGAGACACGTTAGAAGGAAGACATAGATGCTGAAGAATCAGAATCTTAATCAAACTTGGTGTGCTCTTTTTTGCTTATGCAGCGGTGTATAAATTAGGAGACCTAGTTAAAAAATGTCTTCTCTTCTCTTAATGTACAACAGAGTTGCATAGAAGTACAAAACAATTTTTTTTAACTTTTTAAATTCCCTGAGTGTTGAGTAATTCATTTCTGTAGATTTAAACATATTAAATTCCCTGAGACATGTTTTGCTTTAATTTGATAGACACTATCAGGTGACAGATATTTCAATAACTGTTTCCAACTTAAGTTCCTCTCTGTCAAGCACACTTAAAAATCAGAACATACAAAATAACCTTAACTATTAAAAACATTCATAGGAGGCATTACATTAAAAAGTATGCTAATTGCTAATGATGATTTTCAGCAGGATTCAGGATCTAATTTTTCTTCATTTTAATTTTTTATGTATCCCAAATGTTTTGATATAAGTATATATTTCTCTTACAGCCAGAAAATTATATTACTTAAAACTTAATTCATGCAGTTTTATTCTTGTAAGATGAAACTGAAAATATTCTCAATACTTTTCTGTACTTTTAGTTTTCTATGCAGTAATTACACTTTCTTCTGCAGTGGCTTCCGTATCTATGGAATCAAATTAGTGCTTACCAGAAGGGAAGGGAGAGGGGGTAGACAACTTGGGGAAAAGAGGTCAATTGTATTGTGATAGGAAGAATTGCACTGTTGGTGGTATAGATAGATGTTGATATAACTTAAACTTTTATAATGTAATGATGCAAATTTCCTTCAATACGATCAAAAGAATTAAACAAATATTTTTTAATGAATGGATGTAGAATTTTCTCCTTCACAACTAGTGTTAACACTGAGGTATTTGCATTGTAAATTTTGAGTTGTTTCACAAACAAGGATTGGATTATTGCAGATACTTGGCTACAAAATCAGATTAGTGGTAGAAGTGTACAGTCTTAAATGTCCCCTTTCTATTTCTTTCCTCCCAAAATCGTATTTTGTAAATGAATGGTTAAACTAAATTTTCTCCAAACATAGAAGCATACAGTTTGTTAAACTGTTCCTTAAAAGAAATTTGCATTTAAATTAATTAACATTTCAAATCTCTGTAACATGTGATATAAATGGTAATGTTTATTGAATAATTGAATTTTTACTGAAAGGTACAGACTATTGAATTCAGATTTAAAATATTGGTAATCCTGGAGTCTCTCTCTTTTCCCTCCTCAAACATATTTTTAGTGGGAGAGTGAAAATAAAGTAGAAACAAGAAGTTCAAGTGTTTGGTGTGGAGACAGTTTAGCTTCCCATTTGACTCCTAATGAGGGTCCCTGTGGTCCTGGATTTAGAAATCACTGTCTGAAAAACCATGGAATAACAAAATGTTCAGACCACAGAGTTTGGGAAGTTTCCCCACTCCACCCTACTCCCGGGGTAGCACATGGCCCTCTGAATGTCATGATTATTTAACATATTTATATCCATCATCTTTGGTGATCATCTCTGTTGTAAAGGAGTCCTCTTATGCTTTTCTCTTTTTTTTTTTTTTTGTTTTCTTGAATTTTTCTTAGAATCAATCTTATTGCTGGTGGAAAAATAACCCCAAAGCAAAGTGATAAAAGATACTGAAGTCGGACTGGTGCCTGGTGCCAGTCCTACAAGGATGACAGAGCAAAGGGTCTGGTGCACATCAGCAAATCTCTCCCCTTTTCTGTATCTCCTTGGGGCCTTTAAACCTGGGAGTCACTTCTGCCCTTCCCACAAACCTATGGGCCATTTCCCCTTTCCCTTCCCGTTTAAGAAGCTCTCACTCCACTTGGGGAATGGGAGGGTTATTTTTGAGCATGAGTCCTCCAAACCCCAAGTTATAGACAATGTGAATAAAAGGTGTTATCCTCTCAAAATCAAATCTCATCCTCTGTGATTGACAGGCAGTCAGTGGTGACAGGTGGTAAGGTCCTGGTGCTTCCAGTAACACTAGGAATTAGCCCCACATATTACTTGTGAAGAAGAAACTTAGGCACATGAAAGGGGCTTCCTTCCCATGTTGACATCGGTATTGAGGGGTAAAGTCAGGTTTTGATCTCGAGTCAAAAAAATGCAAACTTAAAGTAATTTTGATGGAAGACACTTTAAGCAATTGACAAGTGCATTAGTAGTTATTGTTAGCTAGAGCCCACTAGTTCAAAATCTGAAGTCAGCTACCTGGGTTCAAATTCTGTCTCTGCCACTCATTAGGTGTATGACCTTAGACAAGTTACTCAATTTCTCCGTGTCCTGGTATCCTTGACTGTAAAATGTGATCATTATAATGTATCCCTTATAGATGAGTTTACATTTGAATGAGTTAATATTAAAAAAAGGACAGAGTGAGGTCTGGCAACAGTAAGTGCTCAATAAATGTTAGCTAAAATAAACCAAGAATGGCACTAGGCATTTTACAGGTACTATTTATATTTAATCTTTAACACAAAACAATGATGCATTTTCAAAAAAAATTTCAATTTTATAGATCCCCAAATTAAGTACATATGAAACTTTGTAAAGATATATCATGTATGTAGAATTTTAGCCTGTCTCTCTAACCCCACAGTCAATGCTCCTAATTATTTTTAAAAATCACCATAACTTGTTTTTAAGAATGACGACGTTTCATTGAATTACATTCTCAAATTAATAGTGATTAACAATAATTCTTAGTTTTATTTAATCTTATTTTTCTGATAAACTTAAAGAATATGCTTTCATTGTTTTCCTAATAACCCCATAAGACATGGAGTAGCCAAATATTATGATTTTCTTTATTATCAGAGAAGTTTGATAAGCATGTTTAAAATACAAGTAGTAGCCACTTCCTGGTGATCCAGGTGTTAAACCTGTGTCTGGAGAGCTGTCTACATATAGCCCAAGGACCTGGGTTCATGTCCTGGGACCTAGGGGCACAACTAAAATGAACACTAAAAAATAAAAATGCTTCTTCCTCCACTCTCTTCCTTTCTGCCTGATGCCTGCCTGACTTCATTTCTTCCTACCTTTCTTTCTCTAAAAAAGAGAGAGGGAGAAGCAGTAATATCTATGTTAATATAGAGAAAAATATATAAAAATATAAACCTCACTGTTGAAAGCGTTCTTTCTCTCTGGGAATCAATTCTCTTATTTTGTATTTAAGTCGTTATAAATTTTCATATGTTCACTACTTTTCTCCTGGTGCATCATATAGACTATTTAGTAGTATTTAGAATAACCTTTGTCAATATTACTGTTTTACATCCTATCACTGAAATTGATCATATTTCCTTTCCATGACAATGGTACCAGAGTGCCATCCACAGTTTACTTTTGCAGTGTTAATGTCCTATTCTTTTTCATTTAAATAAGAATAGAAGAAACGGAGTTCACAAGGCAGTATGTATTCTTTGAACTAGCGATTAGAAAACTGAAATAAAAATTTCAATGTGTAATGGGGTTGGAAATGGCAAACTGTGCCCTACTAAATTAGTAATTTGTCAACTTCAAAATAATTCAGTAGCACAATGAATCTCCCATGAGTGACAATTAGATACTCTATTATAAAGTAAGTCAATGAACTGAGTCTAGTTCCAATTGACTAACACAGACATAACTAAAACTAGATATTACTCCCATCTTCTCCTGAAACTTGCTACAACTTAACAAAGTGAACCAAATTTTAATGGAGAAAACAACTGGTCTACTCTTTCACCAAAGAAGTTGTCCTTTTCGCTTGGAATTGAAGCATGTTTCCTTTATTGCAAAGGGCAGTTCATATTGAGGCTGTCATTTATATTGATGTTCTTTTTTCAAAATGACACCTCCATGTAATTTTTGTTCTGCAGAAAAATTGGACTTCAATGTTCAGGGTCATTGGTAAGAGATCTTTCACTGATTCAAAATTCATTTAAAATTTTTAGGAAGAAGGAGAAAAAAAAAAAAAAAGAACAAAACACCCCAAGAGACGTAATATGTACCTTACTTGGTGCATTTTAAATGGACTCACCAAACAGAAGACAAGTGTTTTTGCTTTGCCAATTTAATAACAACACATGGGAATTTCTTCCTCTAGAATTTTGTGAAAACTTGCAATTATCATAGGACTGAGTGCAGTTTGTTTGCTCCCCACAAAAGCAGAGATGATTTTTATTGACCAATCTTTGATCCGAGAGATTAAAGAAAGTACTGCATGAGCAGCGAGAAGGATAACACCACGGGGGTCAATAGGCTTTACCGCTATTGGAAATGAAAGTGAATCATTCCATTGGGAGATGGGGTATTTTAGCATTCTTACTTGGAACTCAAGACTCTCCTTCTTCTATTTCTTCTTCTATTTTTTGGAAAAAAAATATTCAACTTATGAAGAGGTCTTGCTATGACTTAATACCATAGCCACACATGGGGTCATTTGCAGGGCACTAGATTCACCAACATAATTCTGTACAATGTTTTTTAGCCCGAATAGCCTGAATGTCACATTCTCATACTCTTGATTGAATTGTCCCTAGTAGACTTTTGGAATGCAATCTGAAGGCTTAGTGACTCAATATTTTTACAGTGAATACATTTCCAAGCTCATAGAAAGTTGCCACTAACTACTGCGGAGGTTATGTCTCTCAGTTTTCCTCTGAAAGACTGTGAATGGAGCAAAATTCGAGTTTAGCTGTGTTTTTGAGAAAGCAGGATATCAAAAATCCACACTGCCATTATTTGCCATCATAATACCATTCGGTTCAAGACAAAACTGTACAGTCAACCATCTTTGAACTGATAGCCTGTAAAATAGTTACCTTTTTTTCCTTCTGTCCTAAATAGAAAGATAAGTTTTATTCTTTCTTTTTACTGTGAGTCAGAGAATAAGGATTGGAAGTATAGCATCTGGTATGATTGTGACTGAGGACAATGTTGAAATATCATTGTTTATAGGCTATTCACTATGACTCCCGAAGCCTGACAGAATGTTTATATTATGCTTCTTCCTTTCTTTGAAAGCTTGCCAAAGAAATTTCATTGAATTTTACAGTTGTATCTCTCTTCTTATTTATGAGAGTCATATTTAAGCCTTTGACAATTTATTTTAAACTTATGACTGATTATTTTTAACAGTTGTTATTTGCAAATTTAAAATTTGCTTTTTTTTCACTGCAAGTCTTTTTATATAAAACAGGTCTCTCTTAATGTCAGTAAATTACCACTTAGAGTTACCCGGTTTTTGTTACATTAGTTTCTCAAGCTATTTTAATGTTGGGATTACATTGATAATATGAAATTTTTATTAAAGCTACTATCTGTCTAAAGGCATCTGTCCAGGTTGATTTTCTTCGTAAGAGTACACATATATATTCTATACATTATGCTTACTTTTTATCATATTATTTAATTATAATGAACATTCGTGATTATTACTGAGCATGATTCTCTTTGGGCAGGAGATCACATTAACATTCACAGGGACATACACTGCTCTAATTTACATGGTGTGATGTGATTTTCCCCAACTTTTTCTAGCATGCAGCTAAACATTTATTTATATAGATTTTTCTGATAAAATATAGTAAATTGCTGCTAGCCACACTCACATGATGTATGAGTGGTTAGAATTATTATGTACTTCTTTTCAAAATGTTCAGTTTGGTTATTAATAAGATATGTGCAGTGATAAAGTCTGCTTCATTATGTTATTAATATAGTAAATTTTGACCAATGTCTCATAATTAAAATTAATAGAAAACAATAAATGATTCAGGAGACTGAAGCTCTTTTTTAAACATTGATTTATCTTTGACTTGCGGCAAGTCAATCAATTTGTATGAAGTGTAACTGAGGAAGAATCTTTTGTTTTAAAGAGAGACCAGGGCGGTATTTTGGTAAAAGTCACCAAAGATTGCTCATTTTTAAGTTGGACAGCTTCATTATTAGCATGGGCAATGGTGCTGGTAGGCTAAAGTATCCAGTATCTTTCTATCTAGTTATGAGTTCTTGACTCATATCAATTATTGATGCATGCTTTATCTGAATGCCAGGGGGTTCATGGAGTTAATTTTAGTGTGATAGATTCTATTGAATTCTTGTGTGCTGAAGCACAGTACTTAAAACAAAATCATAACATTAATAATAGCTAATGCTTCTTGATTCCTTACTATATATCAGAAATTATACCTTATATGCACTAAGTCATAAGATAAACTGTAAAGTAAGTGTTGCTATAAGATAAATGCTAATGTCGCCCTCCCTACAACCAAATTCCTATGCTGAAGTTAAGCCTCCATATGATGGTGTTTGGAGGTGGGCCTTTAGAAGTAATGAGGTCATGAGGGAGAAGGCCTCATTAGTGGTATTAGTCCTCCTATATGAAGAGACCAAGAAGTTAGCTTTTCTACTTACTATGATGCGAGAATCTAATGAAAAGTCAGCAGTTTGAAACCCAGAAGGCTCTTGCAAGAACTTGATCATACTGGTACCTTGGTCATGAACTTCCAGTCTCCAAATAGATAAGAAACAAATGTTTGTTATTTAAGTCATCAATCTATGGTTATTAGTTATAATAACCTAGCTATGACAACTATTAACACCATCCTTATTTTATGGTTGAAGAAATTATAAAATACTCAGTGTGTTCAGAATTGGAATCCAAATTCTAAGTATTCTAGATTCTAATCTAAAAACTACCCTGCCATATTCCTCTCCTTGACTTTTGCACATTTGCACAGTCTGGGATTCTTTATAATCTACGTTGATTTTACAAAACCATCTTTTAGTCACCACATCTTCTGGTGTGCTTGCCAGTTATTGTCAGTCAATTACATTCCCTTGGAGCTTTGCCACTTGGGACAAGTGGTTTTACAACTGGTGACAGTTTTATTGACTTTTGTCATTATTATATAAAAGTAAGTAAAATACAGAAAATGAATATGTTTATATTAGATATATGAAGTATAAACCAATTAAACTTAAAAAGCAACTGTGGGAAAGATGGAAACAAGTAAGTGCTGAAAAGAGGAAATCGTAAGCATCATTTGGATGCCCTTAGGACTTAAGCGGGCTGACCAAGAATTTGTCAAGAAAACATACAACTATAGTATATGTATGAAATATTGATAACATAGCATCAAGGATTGTTTATAAAATGTGTATTCATAATTTGCATTAAAATGTTTATATTGTATAATATTCATGTGCTATATATTTCACACATTTCCGATACGCATGTAATATAAAGGTAAGGTACAGAGTATACCTTAAATTGACTGTAAATAACAGAAAACTGTATTCCAAAAAGAAACGAATGCACTAGCATTCTAGAGTCCAAAGAAACACTTGACTGTTAATCAGATTAGCCAAAGACCTAAAAGCTTTATAAAATAACATCTGGACACTGATGACTAAATATTTATTTTCTAACATTTTACTTTAACAAGACCATTATTTAATGTGTCCTGTAGTGTGGATTCTAAGCTTTTGAACACAAAGACCAAGATTCAAATCCTTATTCTAATACTTCTACCTGCTAAGTCATCAACATTAAGTAACCTTGAGCAAGTAACTTAAAACTTACCACAATTACCTTGTTTTGAAATAAGACTAATACCACTTGCCTAATAGCACTATTATTAAGATTAAATGAAATAAGGTATAAATATGCTTATCCTACAGTTTTTGTCACTTAATAAATATCAACTGTCTTAATTATTACTGTTATGAAATACAAGGATAGCACAAAGTCTTTGTCATAATAATTGAGATTATGGGGTCAGTGGACATGGTTTGCACTTCTAAAGACTCACAGAAGTCATTAGTGAAAGAAGCAATAACTCTTCTCTGACCACAGAAACTGCGAGGGAAGTCCTGGTTCTGTGGATCCTTTTCATATTACAGAGCCTCCTTTGCACCTTACCAGTTATTGAGAATACTGTTATCTATTTCAGAGGATCCCAGCTCAGTACCAATAGTTATTTTCTTTTGCATCTGTACAGTTAAATACTAGAGTAGCTTATAGAGATGCAAGAAAGTTTTGAAGATTTGCTCATGCCCTATCTATTTTTACCCTATTTAAATAAACATTCCACACCATTAAATAGAAAATAGTTGTTACTTGATTCATTTCAACAGGGGATCAATCTGAGGATCAAAAACTTTAGCTTTGGTCTTAGTATATATATCTACCTTCTGTCACTCTTATTTTAACTCTGTAATATTGTTTTCTCAACTCTGATATTTTGAAAAGCAAAAAGGAAAATAAATTAAATTTTTAAAGGTACAATTATAGCATTTTCAAGAAGAATAACAATTTTTTGATTTAAACATGAAAACTTTCCCTCTTCAGAAGATTCAAGTCAATTCCTAAGCTTCATTATATCTGGGAAATATTTGCAGTTACTACCCTGAAATAAGCAACATGAAGAATAAAAAAAGTTTCATAGTTAACTGATGTCTTTTTAAAGCTTTACTTCTCTTTATTGCAAACAATTAATTTCAATAATTAATTTTCATTATTGTTTGAGTACAGAAGATATACAAGTACATCTTAAAATTTTGCTTTTAAAATATGAAAAACAATAATAGTTGCAAATTTTCTCTGTTCTTGTCTATAATTCAATACAAATAGGTATGAGGTAAGAGATACTATTCCTCAGCTTCTGCAAGTACTGAGAAGAAATTATCTTTCAGGGGGAATTTCTGCTTTTATAAAATAAGAACCCAAAACATGGTAAAGGGAGACCTTCTATTTTTGAGTTTTGTTTAAAAAAACTCTACAAGTATATGATGCTTATTTATCTGCTTCTGAATGAAGAAAAATTAAATTAAATATGTGTGTGGCAAAACATCAATTTATGTATATAATATTATCTGGTTAATGAGGAAACTTTGTAGGTGTAAATTTTGACTAGTTAACATTTAGGAAAGGAAATATTATTAATTCAAATCCTTATAGGCACATGTGCTAAGAAGAATCACTTTAAACACATGGAGAGTTCATTTTTTCTATATTAAATGCACAGCAACTCATATTAATTATGTAGAGTTAGCATAGACTTCACAAGTTGAAGGTATCATCCCCCACATTTGTCTCAACTGGACACTTTTGAACAAAAACTTTGGGGTGTCCATTTTACCTGTGCTTCTTACTGTCAACTTAAAAATTCAAGGGTTTCCACTATTCTTTGGATTTAATAATCCACTAGAATGACTCACAAGACTCAAGGGAGTGCTATATTTTGATTACATTTTTATTATATGGGTTCCAATTCAGGAGCAGTCAAATGAACAGATGCACAAGGTGATGTCTAGAAGGGCCCCCAATGTAAGGTTTCTGCATGCTCTGGACTGGCTGCCCTCCTGGTAACTTATCTGTCACTAAGCATCTCTAAACTTTAGTGTCTAGTGTGTTTGTTGAAATTTTATTTGGTAAGATCAATAGCCATCTGGATGAATATAATCTCTAGTCTCAGAAGTTGGGCAGCTATCATGTGGCTGAAAATCTCAAATTTATCATCATATGTCTGGACTTTTTGATATGGTTACACCCAAGCCTATAGCTGTATCAGGGGCCATGACAAATCACTCCATTAGCATAAACTCAGGTGAGGTCTGGACGTTTACAATGAGCAACAAAGATCTCTTATCACTTGGAAAGTTATAAAGATTTAGAGTTTTTTAGGTACAAGGGGGCAATACCAGACAAATTCTTTATCATATAATGTTAATGTTTTAAAAATTGTCATTTGCAATATATTAACTAAAAATCATCCTCCTTGTGGGAATACTATGAATAATCCTTTTGTCATGAATTCATTTGGCTGTCTTAATTCTAGTTCAGGCTGTCCCTACAGGTGTATTTCCTTCTACCATTCTTTGAAGCAGTATCTCTTCACTTAACAACCTCAGGGTGTACCTCTTCTAAAAGATTCTCTTGTTCAGTACACTGCATTGTGGTTTTCTCTTATACAATCCTAACTTTATACTGATATAGATTAATACATGAGTATTAATGTTATTTATCAGCTTGTTATTTTCTATGGATATTTGGGTTTCTGAAAACTTAGAACAACTGAGCAAGAATTATAGTTGAGAGGGAATGAAGGAAGATTCTAGACATAGAAGAATTTTGAAGCTGAGGAAATACAAATTTACCTATGTTTTTACGTTTTATGAAAATTCTAGTAGGATGTTCTGTGCTTAGTCTGACAATGGACTTAGTTCTTAAATGCAATAATATTCAAGATAAGCAGAATAGATACATTACCAGAGATACTGCACTTTAGAGGGAGGTGAGAAATAACCAGTAAATAAACAATGCACAAGACAGCTTTCAATAGTGAGAGATGTAAAGTCAAGAAAGGATGGTGTAGGGCAGGATTTGACTCAGTTTGGGTGATAAGTACAGTTTTTCTGAGGAAAAGTTCCCGTTTCTCTGAGGTTCTTCATAGACTGGATGAACAAACACATTAAAAGTAGGCATAATTAATAAGAAAGCATCCAGATTTAATAACACACATATGGAGAATTTACATGGAGGTAAATTATGAACTTACTGGTGAAGACCAAAATTTGTATCCTATGCTGAAGCCCAAGAAGGAGGACCTGGGGTGTCAGAGAGAGAAAGAAGGGAATTCCCAAGCAAGAAGAGAATTTTCTTTGAGTGGGCTGTGGCAGATAAACTCACCTCTGGATTAAGATCTTTCCAAACTACATTATTCTAGGGATAAGGGAACAAAGAACACTTCCAGGTTAGGAGAAGATGGATGCCCAGGAGTGGCAGATGATTTCTTTGATTAAGGGAAGGGAGAAAGAATAGAAGAACAGGAGTTCCAGTATCTAGACTTGAAACAATCTTCATGTCAGAGAATGACATTTACAAGAGATCGATTCTGAGAAGCTTGAAGTTATCTGTTTTAGTCACTACAATGTTATATGTTGAGCAGAATGTTATGCAGTCGGCCACAAAATGACCACGGGGGGATCCAGGCACAGGGAATGGTGGATACAAGACCAAACAACCCTTGCTATATTTAAGAAATAGAAGATGGTCAGTGCAGTAAAAGGGCTAAAACTGATCAGCTCAGATCTCTTAGAACTATTCCCCGGTCCCACTATGAATATTATTTTAAGTCAAAGACAATGGTGGGGAGCCCCAGAGGCCAAGGTCCTGTCTTTCTTCTAACTTCTTTACCCTCCCCTTCATCAAGAACCCCCTAAGCCTCCACCTTTTCCCTAATCAAGAAATGGTTTTTCTTCCCTTATTCCCTAGAAGCAGCATTTTGGAAAGGTAAATCCATCTTCCCTTTCAGTGTAAAGAGGAGTCATTCCTCCTTGTCAAAAGAAGGCCTCCTCCCCTCTCTCTGACACATCCTTTTGTGCAGTTCTGCACAGGGTATGTCTTTGATCTGTCCCAGTTACCTCAGAATTTACCAGCATTCTGGTAAATACTTCATGCATGTTATTAAATTAAGGCTTTTCTCCACTAATCATGTCTACTGTTATTTTGTTTGCTCATCTAGTCTGTGAAGAATCTCAGAGGGGTGGGAAATTTTTCCTTCACCCTTTCAGTAGTTTGCAGAGAAGTATGAAATGTGATCACAAAAGAATATAAAAACCAAGGCTATATATACATGTATTTATATGCATTATTCTTAGTTTTTATAAAACGTAGAACTATAGAAATATAAAATATTAATAGCCAGATAGCAAATGCTAACTATATACCAAGTATGAACTTATTTCTCTTCAGTACTTTCTACCACATATATAGAAATACATATAAAAAATAAGATCAGGAACGTAGATAGCTTTATGACTTGCTTTTTTCTTCACCTAATTATAAACCATGATTATTTTTTCATGTCAGTACATATTGTTCCTTAAGATAATGCTAACTGAAGAAAAATTTCTTTATATATATGTGCTATATTTATTTAATGTTTTTGAACATTGATGTTTACTCTTTTTGTTTGTTCATTTCATTGACTATTATTGTATTTAAACAGTGTACTGGAGTGCCTTAGTGGAGTTGGGGTTGAGTGAAGTTGACATACATCCCAAAGTGCTGGGTTCATGTCCTGGGACCAGCAGGAAAAACCAAGATGAGCAACTTAAATAAAACAAAGTGCTTCCTCTTCTCTCTTCTTGCCTGCCGGCCTCTGCTCACCTTCATGTTTGCCTGTACTTTAACTTTATAAATAAGTATATAAATAAACAAACAAATAAAAAAGTATACACATTTATAATTATTCCTTCTGGTTAAATTATTCAAATAGAATTACAATTCCAAATAGTTAAACATTTTTTAGGGCTTTTGATGCATACATTTCCTCCCAGAAATAGACCAATTTGCCTTCGCATTTAGTGGTTAAAGTTTCTGACTCACTGCACCCTCATTTACAAAAGCATGGTCACTTTAATAAGTTAAAATTATGTCTTTTGGTTTTGACTTACTATGCTTAATGAAATGAGTGTATTTTCACTAATCTATTGCCTTTATGTATAAATTGAGTTGGTGCATTTTTCAGAAGTCTTTCTTTGATTCACTAAGCCAGAGTTTTTCATTCTCTTCTGAACTTCCAGAGCATTTTATCTTTGCTATATGGAGTTATATTTTCTCTTGTATTGTTGACCTGCCTGATCCCTCATAGACATTTTTAGGCTGGCCCAGGGACAAAAGCAGCAGTGGCCATGCCCGGGAAAAGCCAAGCCCGGGAAAAAGGTGGATGACGTCAGAATAAGGGATGCAACCGCCACACCTGGATTCACAGGGCCAATCCCAATCGCCATATGGGAAGCCCGCGAAATTCCTCTGCTTAAAGAGCCGGTCCCCCTTTGTTCTGCGTGCGACTTCCAAGCCCGCGACTTCCCGGCCCTCTGCGGACTTGGGAGTTTCGCCCGGGTGTGCAAACCCCAATAAATCCCTGGCTATTCGACATTTTTTGTCTGATTGAGCTTTTGTCCTCGCGGAGCCCAAAAAAACCTTACATTTTGGTGCCGAAACCCGGGAGGAGTTGTTGTCTGCTTAGGACCACTCCTCTTCCCGCTCCCCGAGGAGGCCTCGTGGCCACCCCTCCCGTCCAGACTAAGAACCAGGGTAAGTGTCACTGTCCCAATTTTTTGGTCCCCAACCGCTGAATCCGGGCCCCTGGGTACTGATACCGAGAGACTGCTCTCACGGAAAATCGCAGCGCTGAGTCAGGGTCACCCTTTCCGGAGAAACTGTTCTCCGTAACCAGGATCTGAGCGACAGAGGAGACGTCCCTGCACTCAGACTCCCATTTGTCTGACCGGCTCAACAGACTGGGTTGAGGGACGCCAATTCCCTATATGTTGTTCCTTGGGGACCAAAAAATGGGAGGGCAAGATTACGGCCAGGCCGTTATACCAGCCCGACACTTTCAAATTCGCTACCCTGATGGACTTAGACAATTTCTGCCCATGGACCGGGAAATGGCCTGAGGTTCCCTACATCCAGGGCTTTTGGACTTTGCACTCCCACCCCCACCCCTGCCGTCTCTGCTCCACTGCCCGGGGTTGGAGCCTGGTGGCCCTTCCACACCCTCTGTTCCGGGGCTTCCTTCCTCCTCCTCTAACTCTGCAGGGGGCCCCGCCCCTCCTCCTCCCCCCTCCCCCTACCACCCGCAGCTGAAAAAGAAAAAAACTGAAAAAGGCCGAGGATGGTCCCCAAACCCCCATCCGAGATCTGGTGAACATGGCATTTAAGGTTCTTAATAATCGGGAAGCAGAGGCTGAAGCCGCCCGCCAGGCGCGCTTACAGCAAAAAGTAGCCCTGCAGACCCAGGCTATGCTGGCGGCCCTGCGGCTGGTGGCGATGGGGGCAAAGCCTAAAACTGGAATGAAGGCAGCCCCGCCAAGGAGGCCTTGCCCAGACTGCTGGCAGCTCGGCCACTGGAAGGATGCTTGTCCCCTTAAGACCTCGTCCCCGGCGCCTCCACGCGGAGAATAAGCTCAAGGCGCGAACTCGCCTCTGGCCACGTCGGAGCTCCTTGGGCTTCTGAATGACTGACGCCGCCCCACCCTCGCAGAGCCCAGGGTAACGTTGCAGGTAGCGGGTAAGTCCATCTTTTCTCATGGACACGGGGGCTGCCTACTCTGTTTTACCGTTTTGTTTTGTTTTGTTTTTTCTGGACCCCTAGTTTCTTCCCAGATCTCAGTAATGGGGGTAGACGGGACCCATCTTGCCTCCGAGGGACCCCTCCACCTAACTGTAGCCTGGACGGTTCCCGTTCTCCCATTCCTTCCTTATCATCACCAGACAGGTTAATGTAAATCCCTTGGGGGCATGAATAGCACCCGCCCAGTGCCTCTCTGCAGGGGCTTGTGAATCTTTGATTTCTGTTTGGTTGGCGGCAGCTGCTTGCGGATCCAGGCAATTTTGGAGAGCTTCATTGATTTGTAATTCGGTTACTGGCAGAATGATTTTCTCTGGGTCAGAGGCTATGGGCTGGCGCAATCTTTGCCGACCATAAAACACCACAAGACTGAGCTTTTAAAGATAAGTTTGCAATTTTTTTTTTTATGTGTTTGTTTGTTTGTTTTGTTTGCTGGTTGGGTAAGAATACCCATTCAGTGATTTTTTTTTTTTTTTCCTTTTGAGTTAGCATTCCTGTAGGAGAGTGAATGGTGGGAAACGCTGAAAATTGACACGGGAGCGCAAGGTCAACTTGATGGAGCTGGGCCTGTTGAGCATGCTGCTCAGTGAGTTCTAGTTTGCGTTTTGCTGCTGGAGTTCGATTGTTTCATAAGCTCCCCATTGCTGTAAAAGATCTCTCCCACATAGATTGACAGCTATGTTGGTGATATAGGGCTGAAGAGTTCCCATTTGCCCATCAAGTTCTTGCAGGAACAGTGCTGCTCGTATGTAAACTAAAGCAGCCTGGTAGAGGAAAACGTCGACACTCTCCAAAATCTTAAAGACAAGTTGAAAAAGGGCTACACCCCTCTAGAAATGGATACCCCATGGTGGCGCTCCCTGATTTTTTCCACTTTAGCCCCGATTGTTGGGCCAATTTTGATAATCTGTGTGTTACTAATGCTTGGCCCATGCTTTCTGAGATTCCTCCAGGACAGGATCCACGAAGCCTCCCGGGTTACT
Source organism: Solenodon paradoxus (assembly GCA_004363575.1). Taxonomy (NCBI): domain Eukaryota; kingdom Metazoa; phylum Chordata; class Mammalia; order Eulipotyphla; family Solenodontidae; genus Solenodon; species Solenodon paradoxus. Next base: position 349,994 of record RJWH01000075.1, read on the forward strand.
TTCCACCAGATGCTGCTTCAGACCAGGGCCTACTCTCCTGTCCAGACTGAGCCAGACGACACCAACCTCTGACCCCCTCCCCTCTATGCCCCACCTGTCAGCGGGAAGTAGCCAGAACGATCACGGGTGCCCCTTTATCCTATCAAAGAGGTTGGAATGTTAGGCTGGCTCAGAAAGACGGGACAGCGGCCAAGCCCGGGAAAAAGGTGGATGACATCAGAATAAGGGATGCGACCCCCACACCTGGATTCACAGGGCCAATCCCCAATCGTCATATGGGAAGCCCGCGAAATTCCTCTGCTTAAAAGAGCCGGTACCCCTTTGTTCTGCGTGTGACTTCCCCAGGCCCGTTTTGCGGACTTGGGAGTTTCTCCCGGGAGCGCAAAGTCCAATAAAGCCCTGACTATTCTGCTTTCTGTCTGATTGAAATTTTCTCCTCGCGGAGCCCAGAAAAAACCTTACAGACATGAGGTGGGATTTTTTTCCCTTTTTGTTTCTGGATCCTAGCACAGTGAAAGTAAGTGCTTGAGATGTGTTTGCTCTGTCAATAACTAATCTTCATATTTATTTTATCAGATATTAGTGTAGAGCAAATGACCTTGACTTAGGTATTATTTTTATCCATGCTCTTAAGGCATTTTTTTCCTTTCCAAATAAACTATTAGTTTTGCAGTGTTTCTAGTTTGATGAATTCAATTTGCTAAAATTCAGTGTCCTGCATCATGAATTCTTATTTCAGAATCATTTTCTTCTTTGTTTCGTATTATCATTATATACTTAATTATTTATACTCTAATTACAGAATTTCATCAAATGCAATAATACTTGAGTTGTTATTTTCATTTAATTAGACAGTTCAAAATACTATGTATTAGAATCACCAGGAGCTATTGTTAAAATCAATTAATGACATTTACACATGATCTCTACCCAAGAGTTTCTGATTCTGTAGGTCTGCTGTAAGTTCCAAGAATTTGCCCTCCTGGCATGTTTCTAGGTGATCCTGATGCCTTTAGACTGCTGACCACAGTTTGAGAATCACTAGTCTGATATTCAGCATGTTTAGTAACACTTGAAAATAAATAACAGTCACATCTTTGTGTAGTTTTCCTCATGGAGTACATTCTAGCAAGGGTGTAGAAATGTTCTTTGAGAAGAAGAAAATTTTGCCTATAGCTTTGACAAGTGAACTGCCTTAATGTCTTACATTTTGTCTGACTGGGAAATCCTCCTGTTGAGAGTACCACCACAGTTAACATTTTGGAACTTGTTCTACTTTAAAGGACCAAGTGAGTTCAGAAGAAGAGAGAGCAATGAGAAAGGACACCTGTGATGGACACAGGAAGGGGGTGTGGGTGTGATCAAATGAGTACAGTCAAATTGTCAACTCTCCCAACCTCCTAAATATAGAAGTTGACATGTTGGCTCTGCCTAATGCTGTCTCAGAAGAGAAATATCATGAAAGCATAAACTGCTGCTTAGAGCAGTGCAAGTCCCTTGGGGCTGTCAACTTCAACAAAATTTTAAAAAACTGTATGGCAGCTTCAAGTTGGCAATTTCGAGTTCACTTCACTGTAGTCAATGACGCACCTTCACACAGTAAGCGCAGTAGAGACAAAGAGGTGACTTGCAACTGCCAGAGAGAGAAAAGAGTCCTCTGAGATGAAATGTTAACATAAGAAGTGGAAATGGTTTGTCATAGTCGCAAGCTGGCTCTTTGGGGTTCACTTTCCTATAGTGAGTGAACTGTAGTGTGGTACCCAAGCAAAAGAGTCTCAATAAAATTAGAACGATCGTTTAAAAAAGAGCAGAGGGAGAGAGAGGCATAGAGAGAGAAGGAGAGAGAGTTCTTTCTTGTGTGTGTGTGTGATAAGAAGCTTAACAAAAGTGGAAAAATGCTTTATATGGATGTGAGTTTTCATGGCTGTCTCAAGCTGACATGACACTCGGTTGCCTTTATTGCAGACTAAGCTACTTTAGCAAGTAAAGGATAATGGAGAGTCTGAGAATTCTGGAAACAACAGTTGGGTGGAGAGAGGGGATGACACTTTTTGACAAGGAATATTGTATAACTAAAACAACAATATACATTTTATTAGTGTTTTCCCCACATAACACTCCATGAGAAAGAAAAAGAATTTGTGAATTTCTTCCTATTCTGAATTTTTGGAGATCTTTTACAATGTGATATAATGGAAATATTAAGTTTTACTTATAAAATAATGTCATATTTCATGTTTAGAGTCATAAAAGAAAAGCACAGCTGGAATGTGTTGAAATAGAGTCACTTAAAAGTTTGTTACCAATGTATTACACTGGGGAAAGTGAAAGGGACTTTTTTGCAGAAAATAAAACAATCAATTTCCTTGTTCTTTTACTTTCTGAAATATACATATGGGTCAAGTTAGTCCAGAATTGGTGGGAGGAACTGAGAAAATAAATAAACTTGCCACCTTATTTCAACTGTTAGTTTGAATTTAACTCAAATATTTAGTTTAGTTTTCTTTTTCTTCTACTTACATAAGATTCTGTGGAATCACAGACACTGCCTGAGCAACCGAGGTATGACTATTCATCTCTTAGAAGAATCTATGCCGTATCTTGTCAGTGGAGATCTTTTTGAATTAAAAGTCTATCGCTCAACATATTTTATATTACACCAAGTTTTGTGTTACTCACAAATTAGCATGCTACAATGTTCATGAGTATATCTTCAGACGTGTGAATTTGCATGTTGCTGTTTGTGTATAAGTGTGTGTATGTGGTTCTTCAGAATGGAGGTAGCATTTGAGAGCTCGTTCTCTGAAATAAAACAAATCTGATTCAGATTCTGCCTCTGTCACTTCTAGTTTGTGATCTTTGGCAAATGACTTAACTTTGAAGAACCTCAATTTTTGGTGAAACGGCTCCTACTTTGATGAGTAGTTTTGAGAATTGATCATGAGAACGTAGAGAGCTGAGCATTACTCCTAGCACATAGTAAGCAATCAAGGACAAATTCCTTTTAAGCTCACTAATTCTCAGTTTTCTGACCTGTAAAACAGGATGATACTAATAATGCCTTTCTCCATGGATTGTTGGGGGAAATCAAACAAATTTATACATTTAAAGGGCTTAGATCAATATGTGATTTAAAGAAATCACTGCAGGTGAGCTATTATCTTTAACATTATTAATAGTTATTAGTGTTAGTAACACTCAGTAGGTATTTAAGATATGCTATTTACTTCCCTTATGACTATAAACCACCCAGTTGCTTTATTATATACATTGTCAAAATTCCAAAGATAAGCTGATTCTAATCTTTATAACTTTGGTTTATATATTCTTAGTATTCTATTAAAATATTTGATTACTTCAAGTCAGGAAATATTTATTCATTCTGATCATTGTGTTCATCATAGAGAGCTTAAAGCTGAATGCAAAATGCTTGGGTCTTGAGGGAAAATCCCATACAATTGGTATCTTTGAGAAGAATCACTGATTTCCAAGGAAATGAAAAATGAGTAGTGTATGTTTACTTGGAGGAGGGACTATGGACAGGGTGAAGAAGTTTAGAAATCTATTTGGATCATTTTCTGCAGCATTAACAAATACAAAGAAAGATGTATATACTATGTAAAGCTACTTCATTTAAATACATGTGTTATGATTTTTCATATTTTTGCAACTAAAAAGTATTAAACCACTTTGCTAGTTTAATTAGCTTGTATGTTCCCTATTAGAATGCACTGAAAAAATTAAATGATAAACTGGACATATTATCTGTAGCCTTATGAAGCAATATTCAATGAAACAATTTTGGTTTTTAAGACAAATCAGCATTGTACAGGAATAGCTCAGAATAATAATTTGGTTCCAAAGCAATGGGTACATGCATTGTATTTCATATTTTCTTATTTTTCCTATAATGAAATCTTGATGTTTTTATCCTATATTTATGGTATAATTTGAAATCTTTACTAAGTTTCATATTTTCAGTTGAGGAAAAAGATGTGTTGGGAGAATTATAAAGGGAAATAATCCGGAAAAGTTTATAAGACACGAGAATTGGTAGTAACCACAAACATGATGACAAAATGTTTTTAAAATTAATTTTACTGAAGGAAAATTCGATCATAACATTATATAGGTTTAACTTGTGCATCATTATAGCTGTATGTGTGCATTAAGCTTACTACCACCAGTCCGGTTCTTCTTTTTTGTATTTGTTTTATTTTACAAATAACCAGCATATATTTTAGCATATAATAGGAAATCAATGAAATGTATTTTTAAACAAATAGATGAGAATAAAGTTGTGAGTCTTATTTCCAAAAATACTCAAATGAATCATTACAAGGGATATTCTGTTTTTCTCTTCTTAGGCTGCTTTTCATGAAGCCATCTTGGAAACAGATGGTATTAATACAATGGATAGTCATTAGAAGGATGTATAGTGTTGAACAAACTAATGTGTATTAAATAATATCTATTTAGAAATGAAAGCTGATTTTTATAATTTTCAATAGATCACAAATTTAAAATAGATCATAGTTAGAGGCTATCTGGTCCAAATCACTAATTTTACTGATGAAGGAAGTAAAACTGACAGTGATTAATCCATTTGCAATTAATTAATGTCCATGAGCTGAAGTCACTTTTCCTCACTTCTAGCTGGTAACTTGTTTCCTCCTATATCATGCTGCCTTCTTATTGCCAAGGTTTGTATATAATAATATAAAATCCCCACTTCACACATTTAACAATTATTCTCTAAAATTATGCTATGAAGCTGTTAATTTTTTGTGGGACTCTGAAACAAATAAACAAAGCGTATTGACTGACATTCTCTTGACTATATTTGTTATATTTTAAAAAACTCAATTGAAATTTTGACTGTCACCTCAGAATACCATGAAGTTGAAGAAGTGTGGTTTATTTTCCAGTTTCCAGGCCAAACGTATATAAGAAAATGTTCTTCACCCTACTCTAGGAAATAGTTGGCTAAAATACATATTCAAGTCCTTCATTCAGTGCCTCATATCATATAATTTATATTTATTGGACCTACTGTCTTGTGTAATTTCCTAGTATGAAGCTAATAATCATTAATTGAATTCCTCTACTTTTGATTCTGGCACTCAGTTACACTTGCCATTATCCTTCTATTGTACATACCTTTAAGCTGTTAATCACTCTCATGGAAGTCTCATATTTGAACTGAGAATTAAAGAATGGGCAAATGTGGTGTGCCCTGATGGAGCAGGGGTTGGGTGCAGTTCACCTACCAGTGGGAGCAACCAAAATGAACAACTAAATAAAATAAATAACATGCTTCTCCATTGTCTTTCTTCTTGCCTGTCTCTGCTCGCCTTCATGCCTGCCTGTAACTTTCCTTTAAAAAATAAAAAGGAGTGAATGAATAAATGATTGAACAGTGATCATCATTGCCTTATTAGAGTGAAGGCCACTTTTATTTCACAGAATATTGTCAGGGTTTCAGGGGAATGAAGACTTTTACTTTTAAAACGAACCCAGTTTCCTAACTGCAAAGGTTAAACATTAATTTCTTGCCAAGCTATTAAACTAGTAATTATGTTTTTTTAAGTGTTTCTGCATCATGTTATGTTCCTGCCTTCATATGATGTCCAACCTGAATTAACATGACTGGAACAGATGCTAAATGACTTTACCCAAGTCGCTTGTGTCCTATTTTACTCTTCACATCATGAACCGTGCTAGACCATGAGAACATTCACTCTCAGCTCCAAGTCACACCATATGTCTTCAAATTCATTGGTTATAGGCTTGTGATCAATTTACTGCTCACTTGATCTCACTATTTCTTCCTTAAAATGTAAATGGCAGGGAACATACATAGCAATAAAAGTTTAAATTATAAGAATGTGTGCTCTATATTTAATTTTTTAATAGAATTAATTTTTTTATTAGCGTAGGTCAGGGAATAAGTAGCAATTTTTACTGGCAGAAGTATAAAACTACAGAAAATGTGTCAGCGGCTTTGTGCAATGAGCTGACATTTTAGGTGTTCTTATTTAGAAAGTTTATGAAATATAGCCAGGGTTGAAGTCATTTTTTATTATAAAGAAAGGTGTTATTTTGAAACTCTAACACAGCACGCCAGACTACTAGGATAAGAGGAGAAACTATATTAAAGCAGACTATGGGTACAAGGTGCTTTCTAAATGGGCATGGGTTGGGAGGCAGTCTTCCATGGATGCCCTTCTACACAGTAGTAGTCAATAAATCTTGCATTTATAGTTCAATGTGCATTGGTCTTGCGAAGGTTATTTCTATTTGCTTTCCTAAACTGGGCTATTCAAATAAAAGTGAAGCATTTCTGATGACAGGTCAAATGGGAGTGAATCCTATTTAAACATATGCAAATTGTGACATCAACTTGAAACAACGCAGAAAATTAAACCTCCCCATGCCCTTGTGTATATTGAGGCCCGATTTTAGGGTAAATGTCCAATCTATACTTATGCATGAAAACAGAAACATATACAATCCGTTTTTATGAAGACTGATTTGAATGAAATATTCTGCCTCTCTTGGGGGAAATAGTACTTGTGTTCCTGGAGAATGGGGGGAAAAATGACATATCCATAATAAAGATCCCAAAGCAAATAGATCTCATTATTTTTAGAGCATTAAAGAGAGTAAAACTTATTTCTTCCTAATTAGGAAGGATTGGGACTCCAACGTTCACCTGGAGTCTGCAAATGTTTTCTAAGTTTTGAGTCAACACTGTACTAGGCTCTAGGAAAAAGATCAGTCTTCCCCTACATCAGTAGTTAAGCCTTTCTCTATGCTTGAGAGGTACCAGTAGGAAACTCCAAATCAGAAAGATGAAAATAAGTGTCTGTAGGGTAAGTGAATGAGAGGGTAGTGTAGATGTGTGACTTGGTGGTGTAATTATCAGAGCTGTCCCAGTTGAGAAAAAAAAAAGAAAGAGACTTGAGAGGTAGGGAACTATCTGTACAGTCTTACAAAAAAAGTCCAGTTTTCTAATATTGCTTCCAAGATGAGAGCGATGATGAAAAAGAAATAACACAAATATTTAAGTCTCCCACTTGTAGGTAAGTAGAAATTGTTCCAAGAGAAGACATTGACCGGAATTTCCTAGCAAATATATATCAGTCTATCTTCAAACATTTCAGTTGGCTAAATTGTATTAAATCCATAAAATGCTCAAATACTAAAATTTGGAATTTTTATAAGAAAAGAAGTTTGTATATTATTGGGTAATATGCACGTATTTCATATATTATTTGATTAGTTTATTTTAAATATTCTTCCATACATTGCACTGTCTCTTTGGACAAAACTCGCCTTACTTTCTCTTATATTCTGCCAGAATTTTCTTTTTTATTTAATTCCCTTATTGTTAATTTTACCTTCTTGCTCTAGACTTTATATTGGCTTTCAGCTTTCAGTATTTACATACATTAGATATTTGTAGAAAATTCTCATGTGCCCCTTAGCCAACTGCATGTATATTATTTATTCCTTTAATATTTCCTCTAGTGCAAATACCTCTGGCTCCTTAATTATTCCTGTTGATTTCTTCTGAATCTTTTGCAGTATGTCTCTCTTTTTCTCATAATGAGATTCCCCAAACTAGATGCATATTTCTGCTTCAGTCTCTCCTGAATCACAAGGAGGGGACTCTTTTCCTCTGTTCCATAACATTTTATTTTTCTGCATATATGATCCAGAATAACAATGACCTTCACTGAACAGATTTCAGTACAAGCCTGCTCATAATTATTTTCCGATAGTATTTAAAATATTTCAGAAATGTGAATTCACTTCCTGTCTTGTGACTGCAGAAGTTTGGTGGTTTGGGGAAATTGTGATCTCTAGTTCTATGATCCTGGAGCTTTCAAATTACTGTGTCATTCTGTTTCATGATGATCGAACAACACCATAATCAGGTTCAGCAATAAGTCCAATTCTGCAGTTCTTCCAGACTTCCATTCCTTCATAATTGATGAAATGTCAGGAAAGGAAGAGAACTGGCCAAATGAATCATTCAAGAGAGAGATGGGAATTTCATATAAGTGAAAGGAGAGTGTCCATTCTTTGGTTTATCCTGTAAGAGATTTAATGTAAGCTATTTACATAATCCCATTCCTTCGGTCACTTATAATATTACCTTCATTAATTTCTTTAAGATAACACTTTATAGTATTTTTCTTAAATGCTTCTGTCTCTTCCCATTTGCTTACCTGGCAAAATCCAAACTTTTTTAGCTTAGGATTTAAGGATCTCTCCAAAGAGCTCAGGCTGTGTTCACTTTTCCCTTTTAAAGAATTTTGATTTTATGTATGGGGTGATTGTGTCAGATAACTCACCACTTACTGAATTTTGTACAAAAAACTCTGTTCACTGTACCACTTTTCTTTTTGTACATCTTGCTCATCCTTGTTAAAATCTTCTAGCACTCCATTATGCCTTCACTTAATAATATTCATTTGACCACATTACTCACAATCTTAAATTGTTAGACATCTCTTCATATGTTTATAATATGTTTCTCTTACAAAATTGCAAGCTTTTTGAGGAACTGTATCTGCGCTTATTTTCTCTACATCCTCTTGAACGAGTATAATATCTTAGAAACAGCCAATGAACAATTTCCCACACTATCCATAATAATTAAGGATGGTGAAAATACGGAGTATTAATAAGTGTTAAGGATTCAGTTGTGTTCCCCTCAAATTTGTGTGTTGAAGCCCTCACCTCTAATAGTATACAATGTGATCTTATTTGGAAATAAAGTCATTGCAGTTGTACCTAGTTAAGATGAAGTCACAATGGAGTAGTTTGGACCTCTAGTCCAATATGACTTGTGTCTTTTTTTTTTAGTGTTTTATTGATGAAAATTTGCTTTACAAATTGAAATAAACTCATGTGTATCGTCCCCATATGTGCATGTTCTCCATTCTTTAGATATATGTCATCTACCCTGCCCTCCACCAAATTTCAAAGAGTTCTCAGCATTGTCCATTGGACCTCGCCACCGCTTGCTCCCAGTCCCCACATCCCTTTCCCTACTGGTAACCTGAGTTTTACTGACAATATCCAATGGTTGATTTTGTTTTGTCTGTTCCTTTGTTTTGTCTATTCACATTTCATCTATGAGGGAAGCTCATCTGGTATCTTTCTTCTTTTGACTTAGTTCATTAGCGTAATCCTCTCAAGATCCATGCATGTTGATTTCAAATGACAGAATTTCTTCTTTTCTAAATGCTGTTTAGTATCTCATGGTGTGTTTGTGTGTGTGTGTCTGTGTCTGTGTGTCTGTGTGTGTATGTTTGTATGGGTGATCTTTACATCTTTATCCATTCATCTGACATTGGGCACATAGGTAGTTTCCAGTTCTTAGCTATTGTGAATAAAACTGCAATAAACATGGGGTTGCAAAAGTCTCTTAGAATTAGTGTTTTTATATATTTTGGATAAGTACCCAGAAGTGGGATGCAAAAGCATATAGGATTTCCATATTCAAGTTTTTAAGTAATCTCCATACTATTTTACATGGGGTTGCACAAATTTGCACTCCCACAAACAATGTGAAAGTGCTCCTTTTTCTCTACATTGTTTCTGATATTTGTTGTTTCCAGACTGTTTCCAGGCTTTTGGATAATAGTTAATATCTCAAGTCTAAAGTGTATATCATTGCTATTTCAATTTTTATTTCACTAGTAGCCAGCGAATAGGCCTATACATGTACCTATTGAGTGTCCATGTCTTCTTTGGAAAAATGTCTCTCCAATTGTTTTGCCCATTTTTGATTAAATTGTCTATTTTGCTGTTATTGAGTTTTATGTGTTCTTTGTATATTTTGGCTATTAGGTTCTTGTCAGAAATATGGAATGCAAATATCTCTCCCCATTAGTTAATTTTTTTTTTGGGGGGTGTTGATTCTTTCATTTTTTATATATTTTTTCTATGAAGAAATTTTTTTAGTTTGGTGTAGTCCCAATTATTTATTTTTGCTCTTGTTTCCCTTTAATGCTGGAGTTGAGTCTCCAAAGACCTCTCTCTAAGGCTGATGTCATGGAATGTCTTTTCTATGTTGTCTTCCAAGAATTTTGTGGTTTCCAGTCTTATGTCCAATTTTCTAGATCATTCTGAATTAATTTTTGTGAATGATGTCAGAGTGCTCTGGCTTCATTCTTTTGCATGTGGCTATCCAGTCTTCTTCATACTTATTGAGGAGACTTTCCTTTCTCTATTAACTGATGGTATGTGAGTAAGTCAGTTTCTGGTGATTCAGTTCTATTCCACTGATGCGTGTCTCTGTTATTATTCCAGTGCCATATCATTTTGATCACTATCATTTTGTAGTATAGCTCAATGTCTGAGAGTGTGATATCTTCAGATTTGTTCTTTTTTATCATTTTTGCTTTGCCTATGCATGTTGTTTTGTTGTTCCATACAGCTTTTAAGTTTGTTTGTTTCTATTTCCTTGAAATACATGCTCATGGGATTTTGATGGGGATTGCATTAAATCTGTATATTGCTTTTGGCTATTTTAACATTGCTGACTCTTCCCAATTACAACAAGTGATATCTTTCTATCTCTGTATCTTCCTCTATTTCTTTTAAGAAAGACTAATAGTTTTCTTTGTACAGGACTTCCACCTCTTTTGTTAAGTATATTAAAAGGTTTTTGATTATTTTTGCTTCTATATTAAATAGGGTAGCTTTCTTAACTTTGTTTTCTTCTGGCTTGTGGTTTGCATATAAAAATGCAATGAATTTTTGTGCATTGATTTTGTAGTATGCCACTTTATTGTATTTGTTGTTTAGGTCTAGAAGTTTTTTGACAGAGGTTTTAGGGTTTTCCATATATATAATCATGTCATCTGCAAATAGTGATAGCTTTAACTTCCTCCTTTCCAATTTGGATTCCATTAATTTCTTTTTCTTACCTAATTGCTATGGAGAAGACCTGCAGTTTGATGTTAAATGGCAGTGGTGAGAGTGAACAGTCTTGCCTTGTTACTGACCTTAAAGAAAATGTGTTTCTTTTTTTTTGTCTTTGAGTATTATGTTGACTGTGGGTTTATCATATATGACCTTTATTATGTTGAGGTATATAACTTCTATCCATATTTTGTATGTTTTTTTTTTTTAATCATAAAAGATGCCTTAATGCGAAGGAGAAAATTAGACTCACAAGTGCACACAGATGCTGGGTGAGAAGCCTGGAATATCTCCTCCAGCATCTTCAGTAGGAACATAGTCCTATGACATCTTGATCTTGAACCTCTATTTCCAAAATTTTGAAATAATAGTTTTCTTTTTTTTAGATCACTGAGATTATGTTACTTTGTTACAGAAGTCCTAGTAAACTAATAGAATAATAAATTAACAATTCTTTATGGAAATTATGCCCAATTAATAGGATTATTATGTATAGTGAATATTTTTCTTTCTTTAAAAATATTTGTATTAACTGAGAGACAACTGTGCTAAATTAAAGGAATAGTCTTTAATATCTCTTTGGGTATTAGTTTTGTGAATCCTGTCTTTAAAATCAAGTACTCTCATTATGACTACAGTAGATCGTTTCTTAAATATATCTTCTATTTTCATGACTTTGACTTGTAGGTTTTAATCCCTTTGAGATTTATCACTCCTGTTGACATAGATATGGTGTGTGTGATGAGGTGCCAAAAACCAATGAAAACGCATGTGATTCTTCTGTCTGTAAAAAGTTTTTTTATTGTTGTCATTGTTGCTACTATGATACCATAAGCACATCAAACTATTTCTGAAAGGATATATTTTTTTTTTCCTTTTAACCCATTTTATTGTGCTTGAGTTTAGAGATAGATTTTGGAAACAACTGGTGGTACATTTTCAAAATTTTTTTCTTTCACAAGATAAAGTTATGTGATGCTATATCTAAAAATGATATTCTCTCTATCCTAATGATATTGACCAATAAGATATTTAAATCATCATTTCAATTAGAAAGATATATATCTTGTCTTTCATTTCCTATTCCCACAAAGTATATCTTATTTCCATTTAGAGTGTCAAAGTCTATCTTCCTTTTCCTCCACCTTCCTCACATTTATCTAAAATAGATAGCACTGTTCAAAGTCAACTTCCTGATTCTGAAGATAATCTAAGTAGACAAAACATTGCCTTAATTCTGATTGTATACACTAATCACACATAAAATCAGATTAGAAACTTGAGAGTCGCAGTGTATTATTAAACATGTGTTTTAAAATATAAGTGCCCTGTGGAGAGTGACTCTGAGGGTGGCAGCATATCCTAGGAGAAAAATAACGAGAGCTCAGATTAAAGTAGTAGCTGTTTGGATAATGAGGAATAGGTAAAGGTGATGAATTTGATAAAAATTGAATAGCATTTAACTGGGAGGATGAGAAAAAAAGACAATATATCGATAGTTCCAACTTCATTTTTATTAGTTTGTAAGGTTATTGACAGAGAAACTAGAAAGAACTATGTAAAAGATCATTGTTATTGTTGTCCTTATTTAATAGTCTATGATAAAATAAGAAGAAATTCTATCTTTCATCAGGAAATGAATTTGAATGTGAGTAAAAGAAAATATGAATTGATTTACTAAAATTATTCATATCATTGGATATGTATTTGAGAGACTAATTCTTCCAATATGGTTAAAAATAAAAGAATAGGACAAGAAAAATTTTCAGCACAAAGGAGTAAAAGTGTTAAAAATTAAATTAGACAATTTATGATAAAACAGAGTCATGATTATACATTATGAAAGTGTACAATCCATAAGCTGATGCATCTTATAACCAAATGTACTATACGCTGCTAACACACAGTTAGTCCTATACATTGGTTGCTCAGTGAAAGATCTTGCCTTGAAGATTTTAACAGCCCTTACCAGCATTTTCATTACTGACTTTCACTATTTAGCAGCTATGTAATGTATGTGGCTTGAAGTTGTAATTGGTGATTCCAGGTTAATTTTTTACATTCAGCTTTTAGAGAACAAAAATTGTTTTATTTTTTATAGATGTAACTTTGCTCACATAATTTTAGGTGACATTTTATGAGCACAGATTAGCAGGTTGCAATTGTAGGTCTTTCTTTTGCAGTCCCCAATTCATGAATCAAAATAGATATTGCCACTCTTTCATCGAGAAGACAAAAACTTCAAAAAGAGGAAAAACAAAAACACAGAAATCATCATAATCATTTAAAAAAGCAGTTTATACAAGTAATAAGTATTCCAGAAAGAAAACTGAATGAATATTTCTTATATTCTGTACCAGGATTGCTATATAATTTATTTACTAAATGCAGCTAGCACATGAATTAGATATAACTGCTCCCACTTTAAAGAGCAGAAGTACAGAGAAGTTGTTTGCCCAGATTATATAGCCAATAAGGAGTAGAACAGCCTCTGAATTCATATTGTTTTCCTTCCACAGCTTATATTTTTTTCACAACAGCATGACACCTTTCTACAAATATATGTTCACATAAGATAGTATGAAATGCATAAAGGCCCTTACCTTAGTCTCTTTTGTCCTTTTGTAAATAACACCACTTAAGCCTAGAAGTGAGTTTTTGCTTTTCACTCCTTGCTTCAGCAAAGCTGATTTGTGTATTTGCAAAACAGCACCTTCCTCAAAACTAAACTTGAAAGAAACTGCTCAAGATATAGTCAGTTTATTTTCTTGGTCAAAAGTTGGAAAAAAATGATGACTATATGTATAAATATCTATGTGTATACATGTACATATGCATATGTGCAATCTGTGTGTGTATATATGTAAATGCATATATATACATACACACATAAGTTGAAAGGATGGTATAAAAGTTTATAGCAGTTGTTTATATACTCGATACCAATTTTAATATGTTTTGTGTTACAGAATCTCTCCTGGTCTGTTACTTGTTTTTCAACTTTGTTTATGGTGTCTTTTCACCCAGGGGCAGAGAAAAGTTGTATTTTAAGATGTAATATAATTCTTTACTTTCTTCTGAAAGTGCCTAAATTTTGTTTTTCATATATACATATTGAATTTTTCTTTCATTCTTTTCATGAATACCATCAAGCAGAAATTTACTTATTTTAAATATGAGGTTGAAATACAGCTATTTGTTAATTATTATCATTTGCAACTGAAAATGTCTATTGTGGCTTAGTGTTTTTGTTGACTATACAATAAGCCAGTCAAGGTTTATTTGTCTCATTCTCATAGACTAAAATTTGTAGGCAAGAAGCTACTCATATTGGTTACTCAGTGTCAGGACTCATATCCAAGAAAATTTTATCAAACTTCTACTACTTGCTGTCTTTTGGTCACAAATATGTTGCTGGAGCTGCAGTTACCGTTTTACCAATCTAACCAAAAAGGGGATGGAGAGAAAGGGGCAACTATGAATTCCAGTTGAATTGTCTTTTGTTTTAAAATCATTACGGTAAAACCTTTTCTGGAAAGTTCACGAAACAGATTTCTGCTTATATTTCATTGACCAAAACTGGGCAACGATGACCTTTCTACACAATTAGTGACCAAACAGAAATTTGTCAAAATTTTTAGACCAAATTCAACTTCTCTCCTACGACCAGATTTGAGTTCTATACTCTCTGAGATAAAGGAATCTCTTATAATGCCTTAAGAAATTTCAATTCTTTTAGCGTAAGAGATGGTGGTTTTGTTTTGAGGCAAAGAATGTTGTTTGTCAGAGTTTACATTTAAACTATTATTCAGTTTATCATTTTGAAAATAATCCCATTTGACTCTTAGCTTTTAAAGATAAAAATATTAGTGCATATCACCTACCTTTTAGATTCTCTTCCACCAGTGATATTACTGCATATTTTTGGACTGTTCTGCAGTCATAGACCCAATTTTAAAAAGTCTTAATTTTACATTCACATATGTTAAATGCTTACCCTCTACTTTTTTTTAAACTGCAGTAATATTGAGTTAAAAATATTTTTTATTCATTGGATTGTGAAGGCATCATGAAGCTATTATGTCAGAGTTCTTACACATTTAAAAATTACCTTTCACTTTCAACATCTTGACCGGTCACAGAATTATTTGATTATTCCCTCTTTTCTTAGGTTTTTTAGCTGTTTGATGGCAACATTGACAATTTCTATGGGAAAGTCTGATATCAGTTTTTTTTTCCTTCATCATCTTTTAAATTTATTTTTGCCTTGATTTTTAATGATTTCCTTTTCCTTTTCCTTCCTCATGCCTTCCCTCTTTTGATTTATTCATTTTTTTTTGTATTCAACATTCAGTAACTTTAACAACATATGTCTGGTTATTGATATACACAAAGCTTATATCTACATGCAAAGTTTACATGTATATATATACATACATATATGTACATGCATATATATATATATAAAGCTTCTTTCTTAACTTAAATCTTAATATTTTTGCCTAATTATTTTCATACTCTTCCATTCATCAGGAATATCATTAAGTATATTTGAATATTCTTTGCTTTCCATAGTGGTCATTTTCACTCTAAATCTTTGCAGTGAGAAAGCATTTACACTGATGTTAGGTTGATGGAAAGATCAAACATAGATATCATTTGAATCAAGAAGGATTTCTTTAAAGGATATAAGAGGAAATAAATAAATGATGATATTTTACAGATAACTCAGGAACAATATGAACAGACAGAGATAGCACTGGTAATTCACACCTACCCATCTAAAAGTAAAATTTGCCTTCAGTCAGCACTAATGGTCAAGTAATTTTAAATTGTTGTTTGTAATGTTAAACCTTAAATTAGTTCATCTGGTCCTTTCAAATCCTGCCTTAGATACTCAATAATATGTACAAAAACTAGTCTGCCTATTTTCGAGGGACCATCTGACCTAAGGCAGGGATACTTTTTCAATATCAAGATTATAAAGTAAATGGTAAGATGATAAAATGACTGTGCATACTTAGACAAGAATTCAGTTCATATGCATCCCTCTCAACTTCTCAGACTAACAGAGACTGTTGAAATGAAATTCTGAACTTACAGATTTGTAACTAGACAAATGACTGTGACTGAGACATCTAAGAGTCATGGTACTATGCCCTTAGTTAAATGGTCAGTTATAAAATTCTTAGCTCATATCCTTTTTATTTTTCTTGACATTAATTTCCATGCACCTTACTATTTTTCAAATGTGTTTATTTTTCTTTGTCCTTATTCTATGTCACTGTCATGTATGGCAACTTAACATCAGTCTTGTAATTATATATACATATATATTATTATGTATATTATATATACACATATATTATACATGTATGTATATTATATATATTATCTCATTACTTCAACATGATTTCCCCTACTTTTAAATCTCTTCAGTCATTTCTGTTTTATGAAAAAATAAACTTTTAGTACTTTAGAAAAATTCATAGCAGTATGTTTGTAGGTGAGAATAGCAGCAAAACAATATTGAAAAGATGACTTCAGATAATTTTCCAAAACAGAACAAAGACATTATTCTTAAGATCCAAAGTTTACCCCAAAAAACAGAAATAAAAATAAATTTTAGACTCACTAAAGTGATCTTAAATAAGTAAAAAAAAAATATTCTAATATAACCACTCAATATACTCACTTTATACTGTCTTTTATAAAGACTTTTCATTGTTAACGAAGAATACCAGAAAACTAAGGAATGACTTTAAAAAATTGAAATAAATTACTGTTAACTTACAATTCTGTTCCCAGCTAGTCTTTTATTTAAGACTAAAAGCAAAATTAAAATATCACATAGTTAGATATATACATCCATAAGTCCTATCTTTAAAAAAATTCCTTTCTCCTTTCCCTCCTTCTTTTCCACCTCCTTCCTCCTATTATTGTTTCATTATTATTATATAGAAAATAGAAATACACTGTTGAATTATAGGAATAAAAATCATATCTATTTCCTCCACAACAATTTAGAAAAATTTCTCTGAGTTTATGACTATGGATTAGATAAAAATGGACAGTTCTAGCAATGCTGGGAGAAAGAGAGAGAGAGAGAGAGAGAGAGAGAGAGAGAGAGAGAGAGAGAGAGAGAGAGAGAGAGAGAGAGAGAGAGAGAGAGAGAGACAGAGAGAGAGACAGAGAGAGAGACAGAGAGAGTGAGAGAGAAAGAACAGAAGGGGAGAATATGTATCATACATGTATGTATTTGTACATGTATATATGGTGTTTATGTACACTGTATGTACATGCACCATATATATCAAGTTGTCTTTCTAAATATTGCATTTTCAGTTTAAGAACATGTACCAAATCTATAGATTAAAATGCAGAATTCATTGAACTTTGCATGATTCTTGACACAGGAGGTATTAAATAAATGTCTGAGCTGAATTGAAGTGATAGAGAGTATTCAAGTTAATTTTGTTATCAGATATAGAATGTAGAGGTGAAATAACAAAAAAAGTAAATTTGAAAAAAATCTGACACAATTTTCAGAAACAAGTAACTTAACCACACAGCAATAGATATGTGAAAATTTCCTTTTCAGGTAATTGAATCAAAGAAATATTAGTATTAGCATTTAGCAAAGAACTAAACTATTGTTAATATTTTATAAAAATCTTGTCTAATGCTCTTCCTACTCGTTGGTCCCTTTTACATTTCTTGTATGCATGTGCCCAGGGGTCTTTTCTTTGTAAGAGTAGACAAAAAAACAATTGATCAGAATGCTCATTTCAACACTTATAAGATTTTTTGTCTTTAATTAGTTGAAAATATTGAGAGGGCCTTAATATGACCTTAGTAGGAGGTATCTGTGTGTCTGAGGGCAAAATTTGGCCCTAAGATGTTTCCAACAAGTAGTGTTATATTTCTAGAATGTTGTATGCTCTATATATTGTGAGTGGGTTTCAATTTCATGTTCTTTTAAATTTTAAGAATATAGAATTAATTAAAGGAGCAACTCTTGGTTGAATCTGTAGGTGTTAGCAAGTGTTAGTCATGAAATAAGCCATCTGTGTTAATGAAGAATCCCTGTCTACCACCTGTCAGGTATCCCTGTCTCAGGTATCCCTGTCTCAGGAAAGATGCAGGAATGAGACCATTATGAAATTTTTTGAATTTGTTAAGAAGTTACAGCTAATACAGTGCTGGTGAGACAAAAGCAGTGAATTTTCTGTGATCTTAATATTCAAGCCTTGCTACTACCAAAAATGTAGTCATTAAACATTATTTAAAAAAGGAAAAAATAAAACATTTATTCTGATCTATAAAGAGGATTAGATAAACTTGCCATCAGAATGACAGAATAAAGGACATCAGGATATTTTTGGGGAAACAGTTGAAATGCATACTCTTACCTGGTGGTTCAGATTTCAGACATGGGAATATATTTTAACATACAGAAAACTGCAGAAATACTTAGATGATTTATTTGCTAGGGGTGTCATAATCAAATACCATATACCATGCGATATGGTTGGCTTAAACAACAGAAAGGCTACTGATCCCATCACAATTCTGTTTATTTAGTTATAGGTCTGGAGGCTAGAAATCCAAGATCAAGGTTTCAGAGGGTTTGGTTTCTTCTGAGCCTTCTCTCCTGGGTTTGCAGATGGCTATCCTCTCTGTGTCCTCACATTGTCTTTCCTCTGGTGACTTTTAACACCTTAAATTTCTTCTTCCTCTTAAAACACCAGTCAGACTGGAACAGGACTGACCCTAATGACTTTAACTTAGTCACCTCTTTAAAGGACTTGTTTCCAAATATCATCACATTCTCAAGCACTGTGGGTTAGTCCTTAAACATACGGATTTTGGACATCCAATTCAGTCTAACAGATAAAATGTGTGAAAATACACTAGGGAGCTCTCTCTTGATACCATTCTGTTTTGAAACCATGGAATAGCTTGAGAAATTTTTCCCTCCTCAAAATGTAACAATTTAGTTTTACAGCTGAAGCATAATACTTTCATCCAGCCTTCCTCTAAAAGAACCTCTTGAAACCTACCATGGAAGAACTTAGATGTATCAGTCAGTGAAACAAAAAATCTTCCTTGAGACCATGAGAAAACCAAGGGAAAGAGGAACCCTGACTTATTATAGGTGCCATCTTTTTTCTTTCCCTAAACAAATACCATGGGAAGTGGGAAACCCAACATGCTTTAGGCAAGAGCTTTATTTCTGTAAGACTGTATGTAAAGGGAAACTTTGGAAAGTGCTGTTATCACTAGCATATTACAGTTGTAAATTATTAAAACCCTTGAAATCACATTTATGAATTTGATCACCACTTTCACTTAATAATCTGTTGGTGGACTGTTCTATCAGAATATCAGAATAGATTACGTATGAAAATACATATATATATATGTATATATATATATATATACATATATATATGTATATATATATATATATATACATATATATATATATATATATATATATATATCCCACCATGCTTCCTTTAGGAGGAAAGAGCATGAACCATTTGCTTTACACCAGAGCTGTCTAATTTTCTTAACAAGACTGCTCTCAGGAAAAAGTAGTTAACAAGAACCTAACCTTCTGGGGGTATTAGCAGAGCCTAACTATGTACAGGGAAGGAAATAACCAATTTTAACCAGCTCTAGCCCTGTTATCCCACCTAAAGTGGTTACTGTGGGAACTTGAAGTCTAACTACTGGAATGAAATCTCAGAATAATCTGGGGACTCCGATGACTGAGTCCCCCTAGAGCTTTTAATTCTCAGACTTGCCCACACTGAGCCTCTAGCAATTCATCAACTACAGGTCAGGGTTTCCTGTCCTCACCCTGATTTCTCTGGCATGAGTCTCAGCTCAAGGAAGTCAGAAGTTCATGGTTTTCAATTTTTATACATAAACAGTGTATTATTTCTAAACTCATGGTTAGTCTAACAGAATGACTCCTTATACTCACTTATCTCTCCAATCTTGGGGGCAATGGTTTTCTCTCTGCCCTCCTTTCTTGTAGAGATTCTGGAAGAGCTGATGACTTTTTTAGCTTTTTACTTTGTATTCAAAGGGAGCGACGTTCTCCAAGTTCCTTACTTGTGGAACTAGAAACAGCTCTTAATAATGTTTCAAAAAAGGTAATTGCCAATCTTGTTTTACACACCAAATACATCCTGAATCAGTTCACTTATTTCGGTTCTCTGCTGCTGTGGGTTTGGATTAAGTCACCATTGCCCACTTCTGAACTAACACTGGGGCTTCCTGATTGGTGCCTCCTCTTCTCCTGGCCTCATTTTAATCAGTTTTTTACAATGAAGCAACAATAATCTAACATGAGAAGACCATTTCACTTACTACTTAAAGCCCTTTGATGGCTCTTTTAAACACTTAGACTAACACTCCTTAACATACATAGCTTAATATACCTGCTGCTCAAACTGACTGCCAGCTACTCCAAATACATTCAGAGTTATTTCTGCCCTGCTCCAACCATAAATAATTGAGTCCAGCTTTTTTCCATCTTTGAGTCTTCTTACACACTGTCTCCTTATACCCTAAGTCTTGTTAATTCTTCAGGTCTCAGTTTTATTGTTTCTCCCTCAGAAATCTTTTCTGACACACTAAGCAAAATTATCTGTTATTCTTCTTTATAGTAGTCTAGTCTTTCTCTTCATAGTTTATCATCATTTAAAATGAGCCCACATTAATGTGTGCATTTAAAATTTTGTTTATATTCTTTTCTTATGTCAGATTGACCATGAGTTTAGAGATCACAGACTGTTTATGCTTAAAAACATAAAACCACAGACTTCTGGGTTGAGCTCCAACATATAAAGAATTTGGAAATATCACTCCTGTCCTTACAAAAAGAAAAAGCTGAACAAACTGAAAATCAATCATTTTCTGGGATTCCTTGGAGAACTAAGTTGCAAGGAAAAATCATCACCTCAAAATCTGGAGAGGCAGGTGACTCTGGAGAGTCCCGACTGACATCTGTTTGCTTGAAGGAGACTATGAGATGCTAGAGTTACAATGACTAGGGACACTGTAAGTCATGAATTAAAGATGAATTTCTGGGAGATGTGTGTAGACTATCATGAGGGTGAGAAACTCTTTGGGGTTTTCATTTTCCTGGGTTCTGACTTCCCAAACCCCATAGGTTCTGATGATAAAGCTTGAGAAATACTCCCTCATAAATATAGCAGGAGCAAGGGAATCATTGTGAAATGCGGCCTGAAGGTTCTCATAGCAAATGACTACTTATAAGGGAAAAAAGACTTTACAAGAAACATTCCAGCTAAGGAAGGGCATTTTCCCAGTCCCCTCTAACCTTCCTGTCTCACCTACATGGGGAAAAAGAAAAGTTATACTTCTGGAGAACCACTTGTGAAGGGCACAGTCAGAGACAAGCCCATTTATACATGAACATTTAGTCACAACATTTGCAAATGCTTCGCTTCTCCCTTACCTAATTATCTCACCAACAGAACTCCAGTATAATAACAGGAGATTATAACTAAAAGAAATGGAAGTGTGGAAGAGTAATCATTGTGAAATACATCCCAAGAGTCTTCCATAACAAAGGCCTAATTTCTGAGGAAAAATACTTTACCAGAGACTTATCACAGGTGGGGGAAATACATTTCTCATACTTCATTCCATTCTTAACTTCCTGTCTCAAATGAGAGAGAAAACAAACAGTCAATAGAAGCCAGGATGTTATAGAAATAGATTGAAAATGATAGTCAGGGAGAGACGTACAGGGGAAACACTTGTAAAGGTCAATGGGCCCAAGACTCAGGCCCACTAAGTGTTTGAGATTTAGTCAGAATGTTATAGAGTACTCACTCCCCTTTCCCCATACCATACACTATGTTAGCAAGTCTCCAGTATCATCATAATGTATTATAGCTAATAGCTGGGAGACATAGACTTTCTCTGGAGAGCAATACTTAAGGAAACCCAAAGTCAAGAGGAGAGACAAAAGTACAGATAATAGAAGAAGACTCTGGCACCTGTAACTCTATCAATCATCAAATATATCAGATAAGAAATAAGAAATGCCTATGTTAAGATACCTAATGGAAAAAAAATGACAATATATAAGAACAGATGGCAAATGAAAGCAGAGAAATGGAAATTTTGAGATAAATTTTAAAATGCTACAAATAAAAATACTGTAAAAAATGAAGAATGCCTTTAATGGATTTATCCATTAGATTAGACATAGTCAAGTAAATAGTCTGCTTAAATAGAAATTTATCAGAATGAAATATAAGGATAAAAAAACAAAAATGACAAGACCCCTATATTTCTGGCAAGATTTTAAACATTGTAGCATACTTGTAACTGGAATACCAGAAGAAGACAGTAAGAACAAAGCAGAAGAGATACTTGAGGAATGATGGCCCATAGTTTTCCGGAATGAATGACAGACACCAGATTAAAGATCCAGGAAGCTCAGAGAGCATCAGTAGGCAAAAATTGCCTATTTGGGCATACTCTACATATTTTCACTTGCAAGAAGTTAAAACAGAGAGAAAAATCTCAAAAAAAGCCAAGAAAGGGAGCATTGGAGTAGAAAAACAAGGACAATAATCACAGGGGACTTGTCAGATACCAGTTTCAAGAAGATAGTAAATAGAAATATTTCCAGTGTTGAAGGAAAAACCCAGTGACACAGATTTTTTTTTACTTAGCAAAATGAACCTTCAAAAGTAAAGTAGATACAAGACTCTCTCAGATAAACTAATAGAGGAAATTCATCACCAGCAGAACTGACCTGTAAGAAATGTTTTAAAAAGTTCTTTAGGCAGGACAAAAGAGATGTGGGTCAAAAACTCAGATTTACATAAAAAAGGGAAAATTTCAGAGAAGGAATAAATGAAAGTATTTAACAAACATTTAAAAAATTCTTTATAAGTTTATTTAATTTTTGTATTTTTTAACTTTACAAGAAACTTCCCCTTGCTCCATGAGAGCACAGTGATTGAATATATGTCATTCTTTTTCACTTTGGTTTAACTCTGTGTGATGTAGATATTTGAGGATATAGTTATGTTAATTTTGATAACTGATATGAAAAACTAAAAAGATAACTTCAGGAGAAAAACATTATTGACTATACTTAGTAAATCACAGCATATGTCTTTGATTACCTCTACCATCTGTGCAAATATTTTCATTTCTCTATAGCTAATAATTTTATTTACCTAATTTAATTATTTGTGAAAATTATTTTTAAGGTATTCCATTGAAATGTTGAGATATATTGGAATATAACATTATATTATTTTCAGGTAAATATCATTATTTAATATTTGTATTTTTTTCAAAATAATTACCACTAAGTCTATTTAGCATTCATTACTACATAGCTACAATATTATCTGTCTGAAGATTAGAATTTTTTAAATTTACTCAATAGTCTTCAAATATGCAATACAGTATTAGTAACTGAGATGATTTCCATAACCTATTTATTTTACACCTGAAAGTTTGGACCTTTTGAACTTCTTGACCAATTTCAACCACTCCCACTTCATCCATTATCTGTATCTATGAACTTTCTTTTCTTTTTATATTCTACTCTTAAGTGATATTTGTCTTTCTTTTTGACATATTTCACTCTGTATAATGCCCCCATGCTCCATCAATATTGTCACAAATGGAAAGATTTCCTTTCTTTACTATGGCTGAATAATATTTAATTGAAAAAAACATACACCTCATTTTATTTATCTATTCATCCATCATCAGATTGTTTCCATATTATGGTTATTATAAACAATGTGGTGAAAATGGGATACCTATAGCTTTGAGAGATGGTGTTTTCCTTTTCTTCAGCTAGATAACCAGCAGTAAAATTTCTGAAACACATGGTAGTTCTATTTTTATATTTTGAGCTTGCTATTAATTCATCTAAGTGGTAATTGTTTAGAGTAAGAGAATAACTATAATATATTGAGTGATTTTGGAATAGAGATAAATGACATGAATTATAAAAAAGTCATAAAGAACAGGAGAGGGAAATTAGAAATACTGTGTTATATGATAACGGTTTAATACCTTCTGCATTATAAAGTACTCATATTATATATGAATGGTATATTTTTATTTGAAGATAGATTTAAATTATATAAAAATGTCTATAGAATCTTAGGATAGTTACTAAGAAAAAGAAGTGTAATTAATATTTTAAGAGGGGAGATAAAATTAGATCATATAAAATGTTCAATTAAAATAGAGAAGGCACAAAATAAATGGAAAGTAAGAATGAGTACAATGAAGTGAACAAAGAATGTAGATGACTATATCAATAATCGCTTTAAATGTAAATGGTCTAAATACATGAATTAAAGAGAGTTAGAGTGAATAAAAACGTTCAGTTACATATTGTCTACAAGAAATCCACTTCATTTTTTAATTAAAAATTAAAATATTTTTAAGTTAAAGTTTATGTTGAAGGAACATTGCATCACGACATTACATCATTTAAACCCGCATTTTATAAAAGTAAAGAGATGAAGAAAACTAGGCCATGTTAATACTAACAAAACTTAAGCTGAAATAGCGATTTCATTTTGGGCAAAGCAATCCTTGAAACAAGGAAAACTCTTAAGAATTAAGGGAGGTAGAGCATTGGATAATGAAAAAGCATAATTCTCCAAGAATTCTAATCTGCATGCATCTTACAGAGCATCATGATGCTCTGTTAAAAATCGAGATAACTAAAGGAAAATATTGATGAATCTACTATTATAGTTGGGGACTTCAAGTCCCCTTGTTTAGTTCAAACAGGCAATATGTCAGTAAGATATTGTTGACCTGTACATTATCAATCAATTTGATCAAATTGACTCGTATAATACTCCATTCCCAAACAGCAGAATATACACTTTTTTCTGTAGCTCACATGAAATACTAATAGTGTAAATCATATTCTGGACTACAGAAATCATCTAAACAAAGTTCAGATTTTAGAAATAATGCCAAATATGTTCACAGACCACAATGCAATTAAACTAGAAGTCAATAATAGATATCAGGAAATATCCCCAAATATTATAAACAACGTATTTCAGATTAACACATGAGCAAATAATAAGTCTCAAAAGAAACAGAATATTTTGACCTAAATAAAATCTAACATCAAATTTCTTAGTTGCAACAAAAATTGCTATTTGGGAGAATATGTAGCACTAAAACTGGATATTAAAAAGGAAACCACTAAAATCAATAATTTACATTTTCATTTTAGAAAACTAGAGAATGAATATTAATTGAATGATAAATCAAGGCGATTTTAAAAAGAGTAATACAATTAGAACAACAATCAATGATATTGAGAATAAAAAAATCAGTTAATCAACAAAGTCAAATGATGATTATTTTAAATATAAAAAAGATAAATCTTTAATCAACATACCCAAGAAAAAAAATGAGTAGACAGAATTAACTACACTATAAATGAAAGTTTAATCACTGGACCGTGAGGCCGTTAAAAAATAATAAAGGAATATACGAGCATCTGTACGTTAAGTAAATGTATACATTAAATGATATCCACAAATTACTTAAGGAACACACTACTATCAGACAAGAAGAAATTGATAATATAAATAATACTGTTTATTAAATAAGTTAAAACAATCCTTGATTATACATTTCCAAAAAAAAAAACATAGTGAAAGAAATCAGTTTTAAAAGGCTACATCTTATATGATTCCAATTATATGACATTATATGCAAAGAACAAAGCATAAGAAGAGATGGTTAAAATATCAATAGTTGTCAGGGTTCATGGGTCACAGGTTTGAACTTGCAAAGCATCACAGAAAATTTTTAGAATGGTAAAACTCTTTTGTTTGATATTATAAAGGTAGATACCTGACCTTACACAGTTTTCAAAATCTGTAGAACATTTATAGCACATTAGTGCAACTTAATGTGTACAAATAAAAAAAATCATTTAGGAGGTCAGTAGATCTCAGGATGAATTGAAGTTGACAAAACAGTTTAACTATTTTATAAATGTATGAAAACATTCCACTGAAGTATAGCTAGGGAAAGGTTGATGATCTAAGTAACTTTGGAAATAAATGGAGTCTGTAAGATCGAAGGCAAAAGTAACTTGCAATAGTGCTATACTCTACTTGATAAGTTGTTTTTTTATGAGGGTAAGGTCGATCCTGAAATCACTATAAATGTATTATGAAATTGAATATGTGCACACACGGGCATTAGTTGCTCTGTTAACTGAGAGATCCTGGGTGTAATGGGACCTCAGTGTAAATGAGCGTACTTAGCACCCAGAACTTGGTTTCTAATACTAATCCCCAATATAAGGACTTGGCATTTTGGAGACATAGTTGATCTAGGACTGGTGAAGCATCTATGAAGATGGAGTCTTGAAGCTTTTGTAGTGAAAGAGAGTAGATAAATCTTCAACAATAATAGCAGTCCCACAATTTTGGGATTATGTCAAGGGAGGCAAAAATCAACTGAAATTGAACCCAAAGGAAAATTTTGTTCAATTTGAGCAACAAAATAAAATAGCGATGGATTACAACCTACAGTATAAAATAAATATCCATGAGTTCACACTGATAATAAATAAATTATTGAATAGATAAACAGTGACCAACTAAATCTCTGGCGCAAAATTCCAAATAATTTAGTTACCCTTTAGTAAATGGAGCATACATTTTCACTTTTCACTTTTTAAATGTGGACTGTACATAGTGACTTTATTTAAAAAACAGACTATAAAAAGAAAAAAAAAAAGAAGAATTTTACAGTAAAGAAACCTGACAAACACTACCTTAGCCAGGTGATGAAGATTAATATCAATAGCAATAAATCATGTTGATACTATGTACTTTTGATATTATGCAATGAAAACAGCACTTTATCTCTGTGGTCTTTCTCACTCAAACACAGAACTTATTTAGGGATGTTCTACAAAATACCTAACCAGTACCTTTCAAGATGTCAAGGTCAGTATAAACAAGGAAAGTCAGAACTCTCACAGCTCAGAGGACTCTAAGAAGACATGCCTTCTAAATGTAGTGCATCTTGAATGAGTTCCTGGAACAGAAATGGGACATTAAGTTCCCTATATTTTTTATGGGGAAACTTGAATACATATTCTTTAGTTAATAATAATGTATAAATACTGGTTAATTAATTATAACAAATGTGTCAAACTAATGTATTATATTAATAATAGAGGAAGCAGGATGAGGAATATATGGCAACTTTGGACTCTGCTATTTTCCTGCAAATTTTCAACTGTTCTAAAGAAAACTTCTATATACAAAAAAGAATACCAGAGATTAGCCCTTAGTGAATTTTTGTTAAGTTAATAGTATTCTGAAATCATGTTGAAGACCTGCAAAGTATTGTGAAGGATTAAAACTATTTGCAAATTTCAGTGGGATGTGAAGTTGCAAGTGGCAGGAAAAGGTGGGGAGTGCCTTAAGTTTACATATAATAATCAAATCCTCTCAATCAATCCATACATGAAGTCATTGAAGTCCAAAAGAACTTCAGGTATGGGAAGCAGAAAAGCTAAGAGAATTTTGAACATTGGTCATATCCAGTACAGTTACAGATTTTGAACCAGTCTCTGTAGAGACTTCCTGCTCCCATATTTATTGGCCAAGTGGCCTTGAGTAAGTACTCTACAAGTGTTGGCACAATTACACTTCGATAATTTACTGGGAGCTGAGTTCTGGGCATTGGTTGGCAACCTTTGTTATATATTGATTCATTATATATATATGCACATGCACATAAATATGATAGCACACATACACCCATTCATGTGCACAGAAAATTCTTAAGACCAGTCTTATTATTTGCCAGATTTTACAGAAAGGTTAAACAGCTTGCCCTAGATCACCTGCCCTAGTCAAATGTTAGAGCCACTGTTCAAACCTTAGTAGTCTGGGCTAATATTTATGTCCTAAAGTCATAAGTGGCACGATTTGGTGGGACTGTGGAAAATATAACCTTCTGAGTTATTAGGGACTTTTAAACGAGCTAATGAATGTGAGCTATTTGGTACAATGAAAGCCAATAAATATTTTCTTTTGCCCTTAACCTGTACAGAGACTCAATAGCATTATAATTACTCTTTGGCTGTTTGGCTAGAGTGGAAGCCTCTTTTTTATTTCCTCTCAGTTTTATTGAGATTTGATTGACATGTATAGCTGTGCACAAGTTAAGATATGTAGCGTTTGGGTTTGATACACACATATCTCTTTTGTAGTGATTATCTCTTACTTTTTGTGGTGAGAACATTTAAGATCTATTAGCAACTTCAAGTGTATATACAGTATTGTTATCTATTATAATATGCTATGTGTTAGATCTCCAGAACATATTCATCTTTGAATAGGAAATTTGTAGTCTTTTTGACCAATGCCTCCCCATTTCCCCAAAACCCAATTCCTCATAAACACCCATTCTAGTGTTTATTTCTGTGAATTTTGCTTTTTTAGATTCTACATAAGTTATATTATACAGTATTTGTCTTTCTCTGTTATTTCACTTATCATAATGTCCTCTGGATCTATTGCTTCACATATATTAACAAATAATCGATAAGCAAATCATCTAAAAAGAGACAAACAGCATTGTTGAACACAGAAAGACTGAACCAGTCATAGAATGGAGAATGGCTGAAGTCATTATTTCCTTAACAAAAGATAAGCAGTGAGTATTGGTGAGGATATGGAGAGAAGAGTCCCCTGGGGGAAGTGTAAATTAGTGCAGCCACTGTGGAAACCAGTATGCAGTTTCCTTAAAAAATTAAAAATAGCACTACCAGATGACCCAGCAATCCCACTTGTGAGTATACATCCACAGGAAATAAAAACAAGAGATGCCTGCATTCCCATGTTCATTGGTGCATTATTTGCAATAGCCAAGATATGTAAATAACCTAAGTGTCAGGGGTAAGTGGATAGAGAAGTGGTGTATATACAGTAAAATATTATTCAGGCTTTGCCTTTTGAAAACACACATTATGAAACAGAACCTATACTCTTTTACTTGCAACTTCTGAAATTTCCAACTTTTAAAACTGAACCATTGACATTTACCCCCATGTTCTATTTTATCACCGAGTTGTACTGAAGGTCTCTGCCCGAAACTTTTTATTATATGTAGTTTTAGTTTACTGTTTAAAGTTTTTATGTTGAATCAGATTTTTAAAAAATTGCAAGTATGTACCAGACATAATGCTATTTATGAGAAGATATTCTATGAAAATATTTATGACAATTTTTATTATAACAAAATATCAAATCTTTCTTAAATATTGACTATATGACAGACATTGGGTTAAACACTGACATTTATTAGGATGCCATTACTATCTCTCCCTCCTTCATTTTTTAACTGAGAATCAAGACACAAAGTAACTAAAGAATGTACCCAAATTCACACTGCCTATATGCCTGACAGCAAGAACTTAAACCAACATCTGCTTAATCATGGACCCTGCTCTTAACTACTTTTTCTACAGCAAGGTGAAATCTCCCCAGTATTCAGACAAAAAGTTACACATGCAGGTTTGATTATGAAAGATTTAATAAATATGCAATTTTTAGCATGAGATGCAATTTCTAGACAGGTCTTTTAGATCCTCTGAAATTATTTCAGTGGAAGTTTGTTACTGTTTTCATTTTCTTTTGATTATCTGGGGATTAATTTTTCTGGTGAGTGTTAACAATTGCTTTGGTAGTAATAGTTTAATTTGCCACTCATAATATATTCAAATATTGCATTATTTCCACAAAATATCTAGTTTGCAAAATGTGTGTATGCCAACATGTTTTTGTATTCCTACAGAAAACAAATAATGGTACTTCACTTCAGCCATTCTCTAGTCTATGACTAGTTTAGTTTTTCTTCATTCAACAATGAGGTTTTCTTCTTTCTAAATGATTTGCTTATCAATGTATTATGAAACCGGAGTCCTTTTCATTGTCTCCAGTTGCAGTATTATCGAATACTCTTGTTTACTTTTTGAAACATTTTACTTAGACTAGAAATACAAAACATTGGTGCAGCCTTTGTTAAATTTGCCACTTCTCTGATAGATGAAAAGTACTTGAGTTGAGGACAGCATTTCAATGGTACTGAAAAAAATCTGAGGCTCTTCAAGCAAATAGATTTTTTGTCATTCTCATCTGTATTAGACTAGCAAATTGAATCAGAATGCTGTAACGTGTTAAATTTTCAGATTTTTCCCCCTGCAACTATTTTTGTTTTGCCAACTAGGACTTTGCATTTGTAGGTCAAAATTATTTTTGTATCTAAGAGCATATATTTGCATTTATGCACATGCGATTATAAGGATATATTCCTTTAACATATAGTATAAATGGTATATGAGTGTCTTTATGTTATTATGAGAATTAAAAGGCCAAATGAATAGTGTTGAAAGAGAAAACAAAAACACCTTTTACTGTGACAGCCAAATCAATGATCTCCACAGGTACAAAGTAAAAATACATTCCTGTTTTAAAGGGGTCTTTGTACTAGAGAAATGTTTCGTTTTTTACATTTTATAATTTTTTTTGATTTTGAAATTTTCCCCTTCATATATAAAAAGCTCTTTCATTGTATCTCTTCAGTTAAAAATGCCATAATAATAGTCCAGACTTATCATTTTTCCCCTTCTACTTTCCATTATTGCTAGCAGCACGACAGCTCTCCTATCACTGAGGGTTACAACCTTGAGTCCATCTTTGATTATCTCTCTTTCTGCCTTGCATCTAGGACCTTTCTATGTCCTGCCATTTCTTTCTTTTATAATGTTTGAAAAGCCAGTTCCTTCTTTTTTGGTTTCCACTACCAAGACCCCAATCTAATTCCTTTTATTTTCTTTTATTTCTGCTCCAACTATTGCAATCTTCCACATTCTTGCCTCCATATCTTTCTTCTTCCATCTCAACTACTAGGTTGCTATTAAGTCCATGTGTTTATTGGAATATCTACACCAGAGGGGGAACAATGGCTTAATTTCAAAATGAACGTATTGAAAAACGGATGTCAGTGTTTGTTAAAGTTACAAATGATCATCAGCATTACGACAAGTGAAACCTCTGAAACTTTTAGTCTCTGGAGATTTCACACGCACTCACACACAGGCACATACACACATGCACACATGTATGTGTATGCACACATACAGTTTAGTGCAAAATAATCTGGGAACTGCTGTGTAAAATATCTTCTCTTAATCATTCCCATTATACCAGCTTTTTCCAAGTCATGACAAGTCTTGAGAGAATATGAATCCCTTTTAGTCTTTTACAATGTTTCTTAATTTTCTTAGCCATAGAATCACTCCTACACTAGTTTTTAAAATACAATCTGAAGAACACATTTTGGGGAAAGTCATCATGTGCTATCATTTTCATCTATTTATGTTTCAGCTTTCCCTGAAAAAAGGAGAGCAAAGTCTTTCATTGCCTGAAAGTATAAAAGGCAGAGATTTTAGTGAACTACACCAGTTATACCAGAACCAAAAGAAAGCTTCACCTACGAGGAACAGAACCATTAGTGGCTTATTTCCCCAAGGTAAGAGGATTTATACAGATGTCTTATACCAGGAGTGTTTAATTTGGAAGAATTTTACTGTTGTCTTCACAGAAATCTCTCAATTATGTTACATCAAGAGAGGATATTTCCCCTCTTCAGACTTCACTGTCAAACTTCCTTAAATCTTCCTGCAGTGTGTATGAAGAAATGAAGAATAAATAACAAAAATGGCATTAATACTAAAAGCTTAATGCTCTGTTATTTTTAATGCAAATTCACGTGAGTCTGGGACAGTATTTATTATGCACTCTGCAGCTCACTGTTTGCTATATAAGCTTAATGAATTTGCCACTGATCAATCAGTGTATCACAAACTCTTTATGGAGCTTATTGTGTGGGAAGTGTAGTTCTCAGCCACATTATCTGACAAAAGTGTCTATATAAGCAGTCATCCTGAAGTGCTGATTCTGTTATTTGATTTGGGATTAAACAGTCTGTTGCAAGCCATCTGCTTTCCTATGCATGCGTCCTTGAGAGGTTAGATTTCTACTGATATTGCCCCATAACTTTAGCTGGTATTTGAAACATCAGAATTAGCATAGACATATGCCACTGAAATTACTGGCCTTATCCTAGAGGACTGTCCAGATTTTGACACTGGAGCCCAAATCAGAAAAAAAAAAAAAAAAGGAAAAGTTGACTTTTCTTACATTGTTGCTGATTCAGAATCCTGCTGCATTTGGCCAAGTGCCATGAGACTCAAGAGTACTTGCCTGACAAAGTTTTACAACAGTTCATGCTCTTGAGTATATGAAAGTGTGCACTGGCTGGTGAAGCCATGTCTCCTAATGACTCCCAAAGAATGCACTCCTCTGGCCTATGCTTGATTACTTTGCAGAAACTCCTGTGGTTTCTGCTATCTCAGCAACTTCTGTCACAGAGACTCTGGAAGTACCCTACTGAAAATGTGCATAGATAGTCAGTACAAGTCTCTGTCTTCCTATTTGAAATAGAAAATGATTACAGTTCAAATCCAGGTAACCCATCAAAAAAATAAAAGCAACCTTATTTCAGTAATAATATGACTATTCCTGAAGTGGGGTTCTTGCAGACCTCTAGGTTTAAACAAAATTTGATTTTAATTTGGATGTATGTCTGAATGTATGCTGTGGTGGATACTTTTGTAAGTTTCCAGATGTGCACTTCATTAAATATTGCTTGGATTTGGGATCAGAAGTCCATTCCTTATCCACTCCAACTGAATGTAAGAAGTGACTAGAAGGCAAAAGATGAAGGAAAATGATAGTATGGGTCATAAGTTGTTTGCTCATTCATTCATCATTCATTCATTCAATCATTGATATTCATTCATTCATTCATTACTCTACGGTTTCTATTTCTCTGCATTCCTACTATGCTGATTTCCCTTTTGGACCAGAAGGGAAAGAGATTAAAGAAGCAAAATTCAGACTACTGAGAATAAATGAATGAATAAACCGATCAAAGTGTGACCAATGAATATTCAAGCATAAACTACATTACTAGTGCTATGTTAGGTACTGGGATAGTAGGGTTAGCAATCTGTGTGTGATCCATAATTGGGGTAAATGCCCAATGAGTAATTATTGTGTGATAAATGCTGTGATTAGAAAGGTATATTGCTCACAGGAATTCAAAGTAAAAACTTTTAACTCATTCTTGGAATATTCTGTAAAATTTAGATGATTTATCTAGAAGGAATAAGAGAAGCATTGCAAAGGGAAGATGAAATATTTGTGATGACAGTGACCTTAACTATGGAATTGAGAGTCTACAAAACAGACCACTCTTTCTATAGTGCTTAAAAACTGCATTCGAAATTACTGTTAGGTCGCTTATTGATTTTTATAAGAAAGACTATGGAATAATGTCTGCTTGAAATTAATTTTAAAGAACATTTTGTTTCTGTAGATTTTCCAGATGTCCTATTTTCCTAAAATGGAATCTATTCAAAATGCTCACTTTCCAAGTTGTATCAGTTTCTAGAATGTTTAAGACAAACTGTTGCTTAGAGTAATGATTTTAATTTTAGTACCTAAATGTCCTTATTTCTTTTAAGTTGAGTGTTTTGTAAAAAAAAATTATTTGTATAAATATTTAACTGTAGACATGTATAATTATGAATTAGTGGTAGCTGTCTCTGGAATAACAATGGGATAGATATTCAGTTTAGAAATAGGCCATTTATTTGTATTATATAGGGTTTTCAAGTCAAATTTGAAATTTAATTTTCTATATACAGTTATCTCTACCAATTAACTGAATTCTGTCCATTTTTTGTGTATTTTATTCTGAAAATATATACTGCTAAGGAGTCTTTTATTGTTTTTAAGCATTTGATTGTAAAATATTTAAATCTAATTTGCTCTTTAAAAATTAATTTTATTGAGGGAATATTACATCACAATAAAAATATAGTTTTAAGGTGTGCATCACATAACTCAAGATTTGTATATCATATATTAAATTTACCACTGTCAATTCAGCTCCCTGGATGTGCAATTTTGTTTGAAGTGTTCCTCTCCCTCAAAAGAATAAAGTTTTGTAGAAATAGCTAAAGCACAGTCTTAATTTCTGATTTTTTATTCATTACAGATTAAACCCATCATCTTAAATTGGTATGTGTCCAGCTCTATATTTTAATTACATTTGCATGTGTCTTCAAACAACAGAGATAGTTTTGGGGAGTATTGGAAAAATGTACATAGGTAGTACCACATGGCCCTCATGCATTTGAAATTTATTTTCCTTTCATTTATAACATATTTTGATATTTATTCATGTTGATTTATAAATGTACTTTGTTGAAGTTTTCAAAATTTCACCTACTGAATTGCATTTATCTACTTTTTACCCACTGTCATATTGAAGGATAATTAGTTTTCTTCAAATTTCCGATGAAATAGTGACAATCCTGTTCTACCTAATGAGTGCCTTATATTTTCTCTAGAATGGGTAACAGGAAGTGGAATTATTTTCCTAGGGTACGTGCATCTTATAAATTACTTTGGTATTTTCACAGTGCTTCCCAAAGTAATTGTGCCAGTTTATGCTCTATTAGCACTGTGTACGTCTTTCCATTTCCCTTCACCCTCATGAGCCCTAAGGCATTAATTGATTTTTAAGATAAATGCCTATCTGATAGTTGTGCAATGATATTTAACTGTGGATTTAATAAGCGTTTCTCTGATAATTGCTGAAGCTATTCAACTTTTACTTGTTGACCAGAAAAGTTAAATCTTTAATATACAATTATTCATGTCTTTTACTAATTTTCCCACTAGGGTATTTGTCTCTTTTTGATTTGTAGGACTTCTCTATGTTGCCTATTATATACATTACAATAATGTTTTCCAGTTTGTACTCCCTTTCTAATGTGGTAATGGTGTCATTTTTTACACACAATTATTCACTAGTTGTTCTAGCTTAAAAAGTGTACTAAAATATAACCAATTACCTATTGCATAAAAGACATAAAATGAAAATCTAAGGTTAAACAACGATAGAAAATAAAGCATGAATGGAGAACAGATACTAAATAAACAGTAACCTAATATGCTGGCGTAGTACGCTAAAATCAAACACCGTAATCTTTAAGACAAAAGATGCTAGTGGAAATAAAAAGAAACATTCCATAATGATGAAAAGATCAATGCAATATTATGATATAAATTTTGTATGACTGTTTAACAATAATCTCTAATCTCACTTTCTATTTCTAGTCTCTCTCTTTCTCTCTCTCTCTCCCTCTCTCTCTCTCTCTCCATAGAGTGAGTAAATTAAATGCGCTCTTAGACTGGGTTTTTTAATGTTAGTTTTACCATCCCATTTAGAATATGAGAAGCATACTATTTCTTATTCAGTGAATAGAATTTTACTTCAAGGTTTTCCTTTGCAAATGGTTTATTTAGGAATACTCAATTCATGCAGAAATCTCAATTTCTTTTGCTCTTCTGTCTGTGGCCCTGTCTTAGCAACCTTTGAGAATAGCATACCTCAATTAAATCTCATTGGCATTTATTGGGTACAATTAACTTTTCTCTCATCTCTTGCACTTTCAAAGTAGTAGCATCAATAGTTCACATTCTAATGATTCTGGATTTTATTTCTGAAATCTGAGGATTTCACCTTCAATTTTGTAAGCTTAGTTACTGATTATATTATATCTAATTTCATGTATTTAACATTTTTATATATATTTGCGGCAAGTGGTTCATAGTTATCAGTGTTCACCAAGTACTTTACAGATAATTGCCTTTAAAGGCAGGAAGTAAGATTATCTTGGCTGAGTGTATGTGGGTGGAGTCATGGACAAGTTCTGAGCAGATGCAATATGTGTTGCTTTTGGACCATGTATTGTGTTGTTAATGAGTGAACCCCTAAGAGTATTTTATTCTATCTGGCACATTAATCAACTATGTTCAAGATGGTAGCAGCTCTGTCAATGTGGGTCTCTCATTAAACACTCTGAGCAGAGAACCTGCTGACTTGAGAAGGATATGCAGCACAATTAGGAAATGCATCTTTGTTATCACAGGTTACTAAATTTTTGGTGTTTTTGTTTTTGCAATTTTCACCATGACATAATTTAGCCTAACCTGTCTGTGATGGGTTGCATGGAGGCTCTTCCAAAATGTCCAGACAATAAACCAAACAAATTCAATTTTTAGTATAGCCAACAGGTTGTATAATCTTTGTCACCATCCAGTTTTGGAAGACATTAATCTTAAATCCTATACATATTAGCATGCACTCCTCATTCCTTCCTCTTGTCTAAACTAGGCAAACACGAATTTTTCTGTTAAATATGAATATTCCGTGTAAATAGAATCATACCTTATATAACACTCTGTCATTGGCTTCTTTCTCTTAACATATTATTTTGAGCATTCATCCATTTAGTAGCATTTATTAAAATTTGGTTTCTTTTTATTGCTGAATGATATTCCTTGGTATGGATGAAGCATAGTCTATTTATCTATTTGTCAGTTGAGGAAATAAGCTGTTCTCACTTTTGACTATTCTGAGTTATACCGCTATGAACATTTGCACACAAGATTCTGTGTAGACATGTTTTTGTTCTTGGGAATATATAACTACTAGGAGTGCAATTGCTGGTGCTTATGGTAACTATGTTTAAACCTTTGAGGAACTATCAAACTTTTCCAAAATGACTTCATCATTTTATATGTTCCACCAGCAGTGTATGAGGTTTTCAATTTCTCCATATCCTTGTCAACACTTAGTGTGGTTGATCTTTTTCATTACAGTGATCCCAGTAGCTGTGAAGTCATTTATCATTGTGGTTTTGATTCATGTTTCCTTGATGGCTAGTGATTTGGAGCATCTTTTTATGCACCTGTTGGTCATTTTAATACCTTTTTTGATAAATATCTGTTCAGATCCTTTATAAAGATAGATACGAGTCTTAGGTCCAGAAACATTAAGTACTATAATCAAAATTAAACAAAACCTAAGAAGAATGAAGATTATTTATGAACACATGCAGGTCTTTCTGATCAGAAGTGTATAGTATCATGTTATCCCTCTCCCATTCCATAAAGTACATTTATTATTGATTAGACTATATTTAATTGATAGCTAATGATACGGGTACCTGGCACTGACGAGTGTGATTAGTTCCAGAAAGAATTTGAGACGAGATGCCTTGTCCCAACACCACATGGCAAGCTAATTAGAAAACAACTGAACAGAAGTAACATATGCAGCTTGCGGTTATAGAAGCAAGAGAGAGAATTGTTAGAATGGAGTCTCTAATACCTGGGAGGAAGGGACCTCCCTTTGGGAGTACGAAGGGGTCAAATTTCGCAAGAGACAGAGTTCAAGGATAGAGGGATAACTAGGGGGTGTGTCCCCAGTTCAGGTTTCTAGGGAAGGATTACAGGTTTTCCAGCCAGTCTTTTCTCTCCTATCCCTCATCAGATAATATAATATAAATATGTCAATTATAAATAGTACTTACAATAACAGAGAGGAATACATAGATCACAACACTATGGATAAGCAACTGGAAGAGACTAATCTTAGGATGATAGAGGTTTAGTGAATGTACCAATGAGGCTGCTAAGATGACTTTTAGTAAACTTTGAACTACTGAATTGTACATTCTCTTCACTAATTAAAAAGCTAAATCTCTTAAGGCTTCTAGGTCATAGGGATATGAAATATATTCTGATTCCTCTGGATCTCAGCAGAGTAAATTGCTTATATAAGACTGTATAACTAGCTCTTGGGTTTAAGTGATATTAGAATCCAGACTCAGATCTTGGATTCAGTGTTATGATTTTATGAGTTGAAGTATTTATTAAGACATACATAACATTATATTAAAGATTTAGGCTATCTCAGATAAAACATACCTGCTTCTTAATAATCAAAGTTTTTCTTTGGTTTTGGCAATATATGACATTCATCAATATTATTTAAAGAGTCGTTGGTTGATGGCATATATAATTCTATTTCTGAGAAAAATGTCACAGAATCTTGTTTTGTTTTGTTTTAGGATTCTTTATACTTGGGTATGATACCACTCTGGGAAGTAAGATTTCATTTAGCTTTGAAAGCTGAGACTGAATTAAAGCTGTTACTCAAAAAGGAAAACAAAAGGTAAGAGGATGCATTTCCAATAATGGCTCCTCTGGAAAGGGGTAATGAAGGCTCTTTGCTTGGAGCCCTAATACTGAAACTCAACACAACACAACAGGGAATGGAGAAACAGGGAATGGAGAAACAGGGAGGAGGATATATTAGAAATACATATTTTATGTACCATGATAGTAAACAGTTTTTTCTAAAAGCATTTTCTTTCTTTCTAATACTTGATACAGAAAGCTTCAGGCTTATCTTATATTTTCATTGCCACAGTCTACAATCAGTCATTTCTCTAAGGAATCCTGGTTGTCTTTTATTGTAGTATAGAATTTAGATATCAAAATCTGGGTACATATTACACTGGTATTTTTCATAATTTTGGTGGTATTATCTATGGTATTGTTCATATTTCAAATTTCAAATGTTTTTACTGATGTATAGGAATAGGATTAAATTTTGTAAATTTAAAAGCTAAGACCTATTTAACCATATTTCTTTAAAAATTATTTTGCTACTTAAAAATTTCAATATGGATTTAAATTATTGACAAAACATTGCATTGTTAACATTATATAGGTTTAAAGTGTGCATCATGTAAATTCACATCTGTATATGATATATTGTTTACCACCCATAGTTCAGTTCTGTCTTTCACCATATAAATGGTTACTTACCCACCCCTCTCCTTTTTCCCTTCTAGTAACCACTAATTTGTTTTTATGGACTAAAAGTCTATTTTGTTTTGATTTGGTTTGTTTGTTTGGTTTCTCTGTATAGCACATGTAAGTAGATCATACAATGTTTATCTTTCTCCTGACTCATCTTACTAGGTATAGTTTTCTCTATGTCCATGCTTATTGTTAACAATGGCAGAATTTCATCTTTCTTGATAACCGAGTAGTACTCCCTTGTGTATATAAATCATATTTTCTTTATCCACTCATCTGTTGAAGGACATTTAGGTTGTTTTGAACTCTGGGCTATTGGAAATAATACTACAATTTGTAGGGAATGCATATATCTCTAAGAATTAGTGATTCTATGCTTTCTGGGGAAAGCACAAAAAACACGCTTCTTAGGAAGTTTTTGAATTTTCTATGAGATGTCCATATTATATAATTGGTGATATTAGTAGATACGAAGTAAAAGAGAAAAACACTGTATTCTTAAATCAGAGTAATAAATATAGTTGCTGAGTGTGAGGTGTGAGATGCCTCAGGGTATAAATGAATGCAGACATTTTCAGTTCACATTGATGACTGGTCTAGAACTCATTAAGGACTCCTGATTTGGAGAAAAGAATTTGGAGATTCAGCTCCATAAAGTTGCTAACTCATGGGAGTGAGTGGGCATAATCCAAAATGTGTAAAAGAATAAGAGGAAAGTCCAGAAGAAAGATTTCTGAGGAAGGTACTAATTTTCTCTCATTTTGTCTTTTTATAGCATCTTTCAGTGATCATTTGCATAACTGCTTAAAGTCTGAAGACAGATGGTGGAACAGAATTACTCTCAATTGTCTTTTAGCATCTGCCCCTGCTAATAAGGTGTGCAGAAAAGATTGTAACAGACCTGACACTACTATCCTTAGAAAAGTCAGTTTGCAGGATTAACCCAGCTGGCTCTGGAGACTTGGATTTGGTAAGGACTCCATCAGTTCTTGGTAAGAATGACTCACTGGACTATACTGTATAAACAACATGATTTATGAAAAATACCTGATCCTTCCAGGAATCTAGAATTTTGGTAGATTCTAGGCAGGAGGTGGCTATATAACTAATCCCCGAAAAGAGTCTAGGCACTAATTTTCGAATGAGCTTACCTGGTAGACACCATCCACAAATGTTGTCACTGTGTGTTAAGGAGGAATGAAGTGTATCCTCTGTGATTTCACAGAGCTGGGACTCTTAGAAGCTTTTGCCCCTGGTTTCCTCTGAATTTTGCCTGAATAGCCTTTTCTGTTGCTCGCTTTGCTGTTTATCCTTTGATATAATAAGTTATACCCATGTTTATGACTATATGCTAAATCCTATGAGTCCTACAGCACAGGAAGGAGCATTTTGAGGACATGGAAATGAAAAATGAAAAACTTTACAATAATTATCATTTCTTTGTACATTCTCTAAATGTCTGCTTCAGTGGTTTTCAGAATTTTTTTCATATATTTGAGTTCTACAGTTTTATTATAATGTGGTTAAATTTTATTTTGTTTCTTTCTTAGTTCCTTTTATCACTGGCTGATTCCTTCAGCTCGAGAGCTCATGGTTTTTCACTGACAAGTGTTTCTCTGCTAATATTTCTTTAAATATTGCCTCTATTATTCCACGAAATTGATTCTAAAACTTCTGTGCTCTTTTCATTTTTCTTATTTTTTTTTTGTCTCATGTTTTACTATCTTTCTCTGTGAGTAGTGTTCTGAAAGATTTCTTTAGTCATTTCCCTAATTTGCTAATTTTGTATTCAATTGTATCTCATCTACTACTTGCTCATAGCTATTGACTTTTCTATATAAACAGATTCTTTTATTTATGGAGGTTCTTACTATTTTTCTAAAGCCTTATTTTTGTTACATTTGCCCCTAGTACATAAGTACTCTTCCTTCCTTTACTTATTTGAGAATTGTTATAATTTATTTTAGAGCTTTGATGCAGCTACTGTAGTATCTCTTTTTGGAAAGGACATTTTCTCATGTTTTCTATTTGCTTTCTCTGGAAATCAAAGGAGAGACTTTTCATCCTGAGATAGGGACCTTTCTGGGTAGTATTATGCTTGCTACTTCTTTGTTTTGTTGGTTTTGAATGGTCTAAAACAGAACATCCCAGTCTTTCAGATTCGGTCTTTTGTTTATGCTTACTCTGAGATGAAGAAAAGACAAAAAAGGCCAGCCCCTACCCTCCCCCCCCACCCCCCGCCCCGAGTCAAAGGAGTAGCTCCAATT